>VYXF01006145.1:303585-329954 GCA_013397295.1 Polioptila caerulea | reverse complement strand
TTGCTGATGGTCCATCCAGCTCGCCCCAAAAGGGCATGAGATCTGGAGTCTCTTTTGTAAAACAAAACAAAACAAACAAAACAAAAAAAACCCCAAATCTCCTAAGTGCTGCATAAGATCCTGAGATTATCTTAATGAAGAAATATCAAATCCTAGAACTAGATACACTGTGATGAGTGGAGGCAGATATGTAAAAATATAGAGCTAAAACTCTATACATATTTCTCTGCATGGCACACACTGATGGAAGAGATTTGTCCTGCTTGTAAATCCATACCTCACCAACCCTATATGATAGTTCTGAGCTAACTATAACAATGAATCTGTCGGATAACCAGTCCAAATACCTTCCTCTTACTAGAAACTATACCAGAGACTATGAAAAGTTGTAACACCAACAGGAGCATTCAAAGTTAAAAAAACCCCAAACTCCTTTGTTTTGATCATGCCAAAATGCTGTTGATGTAAGATTACTGAGCAAAACCAAACTTAAAGCAAAACAGATTCATCCCCATGTTTATGTGCTCTCTACAAATCAGGCTGTGTAATGATGGGACTGACCTCAGAGTGTGGGAAGCAAAAGGTACAACAGGTCACCATCTTCCTGCAGGAGAAACCTTCTCCTGGAAACAGACAAGCCAGGCAGTGTGCATTTTAATTAAAATCACATCATGGGTATTTAAGTTTTCAAAAATTATTAGTATGACAGAGGTTACCTTTTCTTGTGACTACTATTATTACTGTCAGGCTGCCCACTTCAAGTGGGGGGCTGAAGGTTACATATGGGATGGGGAAATGTAAAGTTAGCTGGAAAGGGTTAGTACATGGGACTGTAGCCTTGGAATGCTCTTTGTTGGCCAGAGCTCTCTTGCTGTCTTGTCTACAGCTGTGCAAAAGACCCCTCAGGAGATCATGTACAGCCCTCAGCAGTGACTGCAGGGCTATAAACTGCAGGTGACTTTGGTCAAATCCAATTTTGCTTCCTGAACAGAGTGTCTGCTATCACTGCTGCTTATTCCTTGCCAAAGCAAACAGGGGTAACAACCCTATAGAATGTTCTAGAGAATTTCACTCAAATGTATGCTTGGTATTGTTGCATTTCTTTAAGTTATTTTGAACTCTTTGAATTCTTTCACTTGTAATTCAGGGTCATGGGCCGTGATGAAATAAGGTGATGCTTGGGTGTATATAAATAGATTTATAGATGCAAAGATGAGCTGTTCAGCTTAGCAAAAGACACATTTTTGCATAGGAAACTTAGGACTCATAAAGAGTCTTTCTTGGAATGTCTTCATTTTTTTTTTTTGCTATTCATACTGAAATTCCTGTGATTCATTGATGTCCATTTTACAAATTAAGCTGTGCCACAAAAGACTGAAATGACATACCCAAGGCTGTACAAAAACTTTTGGTGCAGTCAGCAGTTGACTTGTGTTCCAAATTGTGTTCCATTCTACTATATAATTCTTTGGCATCCAGCAAAAGCTTGTGTCTTGAAAAGTCTTCCCTTCTTAAACCAGTTTTTGTTTCAGCTCTGAGGAGCACAACCACTTTAAAAACAGAGACACAAACAGCACACATCTTTGGGAAAAAGTTTAAAAAAAGCACAAGAAAAACAAATTATTTCATAGTTTAAAATTCCTCTTTGAAGTGCATTTTGGTGATTATCAGATAAATCCCTAAGAACACAATTGGAATGACACTATATATGTGCTTGAAACAGTTCTCTCTTTAATGGATCTTTTGGAACTTGCCTAAGTTGCCATAAGAAGTCCGTTTTTATCATGCTGTACTGTAAATATTTTAGTACTGAAATTGGCTTTTAATAAAATTAACTGCAAGTTCAAAATGTTTAATGGACTCCATGGCAGTAAAATTAAGAAGAATGTAATTTTGTCTCTTTAATGTGCCCTGAAACATTCTTGCATTGAATTAGAACGCTGATTGTTATTTTTCAGCTCAGGACTTGGCAGGTGTGTAATGTGACTCCTGATAGCAGGACAGCAGATTACATTCTCCTATAAAACCATTTCTAAGGGACTTGGCACAAAAACTGTTATTGCATGTCTGCAGGTGTTTAGTAATTGGATTAATGCAGAGCAGAAGGAATGTCTGATGCCCCAGCAGTGAGAAATGTTGAGGAAAGACACATTCATTTCTAAGAGTAACCTGGAATGCATGATGACAGCCTGTTCACACACACAGAGCCAGATCTAAGCCTGCAAGTTTAAAATTAACTGCTGTGAGCAATCATCTTCCAGAGGAAAGTTTATCCAAACCTAAATACAATAACAGGAGCTCTGTAAGTAAGGAGGTAGGGAGCTTTGGGTTATATTTTGATCCTATTCCAAAAGTAACTTGCATAACCTTAGAAAATGTTCTTATATCGTGCAGATCACGAATCCTTAAAATCCTAGGTGTCTGATAAAAGTGTCCTTGATAAACATAGAGACCCTCAAAATTCTTTAAAGGTATAGACAATACAAAATAATCTCAAATGAAGGGATTTCAGGACAAAATGGTGTTCTTCTAAATATCTTGATCATGACTTAGAAAGGCTTTTTTAATGGCCAGGGACTTAAAACATAAATATTTCTATATTGATAAAAATATCTCAGCTTAGGTCCTGACAGTATTCAGAAAAACATTTTCATGAAATCTTTAGATTCACTTAGTTTTGATGTACAACTGATATGTTGTCCTCAAAAATTAACTTGAACATGGGTACTGTTTTAAAAGCATCTTTTACACATATGGTTTATACATTAATTTTAACAGCAGAGGGATTTAGGAATAAAAACAATTCTTTGTTTTATCTTTTGCTGGGAAAACCAGACCCATGAGAGAAAGCTCTCTGCTGCTAGAGCTCCTGGGAGGACAGAAGTGATGTAAATCCAGGGAGGACACTTCAGGAAGTATTGCCTTTCTTATCTGTCACGAAATAAAGGTACTGAGGTGACTGAGCACTCTGCTTTTTGGCTGTCTGTTTCCTCTGGAAGCAGTCCTAGTTTGCTGTGGGTAGCATTGACCAAAGCCATGTAACAGGCTCCTGGCTAATTAAAAAAGCCACTATATTTGAATAAAGTTCATGACTCATGGGGTTTCTGCAGTACTATTTCCAGACCATGGAGATATCTCAGGTGAGGATTTCAGTCCTTTTGACTTTTGTCTCATCTCTCAATAATTTCAAGAATAAGTTATATTTGCATTATTTATATTCTCTCTATGAATTTTATAGAAAATAAGAATCATAAGAGAGGAGAATAAATTCTTAAGACTAAAATAGGTATAGCAAATTTGAATTACACCACATTACCTACAGAAAAGAGCTTTCCTTGGGGAATTTAATCAAAACATCCCTAATTTTTGGGAATGAGACTTGGAGATTTTACCAGACTCTTAAAAACTTTGTCCTATGCAATGAATACCATTTCATTGGGGATCAGGCGTTTAGTGACCATGGAGAAAATAGAAGCCTTATGGAGCTCTGCACTGACTTCCAGACTCAAGTCACAGGCCACTCTCACTGTAATCAAAGTTGTCAAACAACTTCTGTTATAGCTTTGTCTTTTACAGGCACAGAGTCCTCCCTGGGCTTGATCTTGATCAGAGAGGACATGGACAAGAAGGGGCTGAGTGCCTGTAAAGCAGAGCTCGTATTGCACAGAGAAGTGCACATGCATAATCTACCGGTTGGAAAGTTCTTTAGAATGAAAGGTTGAGATTCTGTGAAGCTCAGGGAATGCTGCATCACCATTCCCTTCACAGAGAGGGAGGGCTGTGCCTCAGTTTAGACCCTATTCGTGCATTGCATGAATCAGTGGGGAGGGTCCATTTCATGTGGTATGGGGAATGCTTCATTTGAATTTTTCCAGATTTCAGATGTTTGACTTTGGAGCTTTAAAACTGCTTCCCCATCAGCTTTTATGACTTTAATAGCTTTTTTTTTTTTTTTTTTTTTTTTTTTAAGAACATGAAAATTAAAAAAAAAAAAGTCTGTGGTGAAAACACAAATGTGAGAATTGCATTCCCATGGCACAGAACTGCTGTGCTGCATGATGATTCTGGCCATACAGACTGACAGCACACTGTTCTAACAGGGAAGTGAATATTGCTGCAATGACTCAGGGAATAATAAAAATTACCAGTTCTGCATCTAACCATCCCATCCCCCAGGAAAACAATGGGGTTTTCATCTAACCTTTTCCAGCTTTACTACTCAAAATTGGATTATCCCCTGAAAAACAACTTTGAACATTTCTGAGAAAGTCTCTGAAACCCAGAGTTCCCTGCAGGTGGAGGAATGACTGTGTACTAAAAACATCCCAACAGCATTAACTAAAAGGAAGTAAAGGGGCAAGTTTGCAGATTCTTGCACTGCTTGTGCACTCACTATGAATTCAGTCACTCTACTGTTGAATGCAGGAAAAAAAGTTTCTGGACCTTTGATTGTACTCAATACCTGCTGCTATGTTAAGTCTGAAAGTGATAAAGTTCAGACAAAACCCTTTGCTTCCACTCTCTTTATTGTCAGTGGAGACACAGTGATTTATGTCACACCTAGCTTTGGAGTTGCATTCTAGGGGAACCTGAAATTCTTTCCCCACTGACTAAAAGCGGACTCTGCATAAGCCTGAGACTTGAACTTTAAGACCATTGGATTAACTTACCTGAATCTCATTCCAACCCTCATTATCAGGACGGGTTCATTATGTGTTGTTGCACCAAAACACTGCTTTGTCCCCCAAACCAAATTACATACTCCTGTGAAAATTTTAAATTACTGAAACAACTGTTGACACAGCTATATTAGGCAAAGTTCACATCTTGCCACGTAGCTATGCAAGAAAATTCTTCAGCATCTTGAGCAGTCCTTGGTATTTTTATTTCCTGTAAATAGAGGTGTTGTCTGTCTGTAGTTTCACTGATTTCAGGGAGTGTCCTCTAGGAAAAGACTGTGTAGCAGTGTTGATTCACTAATGTTGTGTGTTTACTGATGGGAATTACAGTTTTACTCAAGAAAATAAGCATTCTTCACCATTACCAAATGAGTTTGTTAATTCTCCTTTCACATTAATATTAGTATTGAAATACAAAGACTTCACTAGAAAATCCTAGAAACATAGCAGACAGTTCATTTTCCAATTCTATATCTTCATTGATTTTTTTCACATTGTACTCAGAAAGGGTGATTGTAAATGATAAAGTTTTGAAAAGCAATTTTTTCAGCAACTGTAAGAAGAAATACAGAGCTCTTTCCTAAGATAGATGTCATGGTTATTGTTTACCTGTATAAATACTTTTTAGGAAGAAATGTGTGAAAATATTGTCTTATTGAAGTATTGAGCATTGTACCCTGTATTTTTAAAGAATAATTAACTGTGCTGTGGAATACATATCTGTGGAGTTTCTTTAAGAAGTTTGAAATTCTTATAATTTCATAGTTTGTTTTAATTTCTCTGTTATATTTTATATTTTAAAAAATGCAGACGATCAAGAGACGTGCCAAGCAGGGGCGGAGATGTGTTCAGACCTGTAACCTTACAGGTTCAGGAAGACTTCAAAGTTGAGATTGGTAGGATCCAGTTACATTTCATCACAAAGGATAAATTTATGCCTGTGAGCCATAACCTTTGACCAGTCTCTGTTTCTTCTTATTGGCTGAGACATACTTGTGTTATTTGTCTGTCATGTATTCACACTGCATAAAATTCCCTTTCCTTTGTTTTTCATTTGCTTTCCTGGCTACTTACATCTTCAAGAAAAAGGAAGCTATCCAAATTGGTGGCATGCCTATCTACAGAAGGCAAATAAAACTCTTAAGAAATGTTATCCACTGTGTTAATGCAAAAGATGGAAACTGCTGGGGCTGTTGTAGAAATTAAAAAGTAGAATAGCTGTTCCTTATGTAGAAATTGAATTGAGAAAACACTGAACAGTTATTCACACCTTGTTTTTATAGCCACAGTACAGTACTCTGAGGCTGTAAATACAAGTAAACAAAATGGACCATGGCTCTGCTCAGGCTCTGTGACCAGCTGACATGAGTGACCTCATGATCAGCCAGTTGAACTCTTCTACTTTACAAAACCACCTGTCTGCCTCCAAATAGGCTGTTGGTTTTTGAGTCTGCTAAGACTTGAAAGCTGTGTCCAGAAATTATCTGGAAGAGTATTACTTTGGATCAAGAGAGTGCTAAGAGGTATTCTACTAATTAAAGGTCATGACCTGCCTCTGTTAAGTATGCTTATATACAAGTAGGTGCTGTAGAGAGCCAGAAAACAGTGCAATGCCAGTCAGACAATGATACAAGCAGCAATATTGAGAGGAGACATAGAAAAACCTGGGTTCTGCAAAGATGTACATAATTTTCCTTCTGCACTGGAAATAAATGGAATAAAAAAACTTATGGAATAAAAAGACACTAAGTTTCTTCTAAATTTTGGGAACAGATGTATGCTCCCGCATCTACACTTAAAAGTTGGGGAAGGGGAATATACTTACTGTCATTCAAAAATATTCCTTTTATCAAAGGAAGGCACTATGTGAACAATATAATACAAAATTGTCATGAAAATCCAGCTTCACAAAACTAAAACAATATGAAGCATTCTCTTAATCCGAAATTATGAAGGTTTCAAATGTCAGCCTGAATGAATAGTTCTGTTTTCCACCCAAACACATTTCTTGGACAACTCCTGGGAACCTGATGCCTGAACACTGCTGTTAAGGAGTTTTTCTGAGTTTCTGTGCCAGTCTGCACCTGAGGGTACACTGGAATACACAGCTGATCATAGCTGGAACCGTAAAGCCACATATGTACATCTACTATGCCTTCATTATGGAGTGCACTTGGATATTGCCTCTAACTCCTGCATTTTACACATACTAACCACTGAATTCTGGTAGTGTGTGCAATGTGGGCCAGCTGGTGAAGGAAATGAAGCTTAGGTTTGTATTTCATCCTCATAGTGAAATAAGGACAGATCCCTCAACTGGATAAAGTTTTTCTGTAGACAAGAAGATAATTGTGGGTAGAAACCAGAGAAGAGGCTAGAGCTTTAGTTTGTTGTGAAATCATGAGTGCCTTAAGCAGCTTCAGGACAAAATGCCTCCAGATTTTTACTGTGAATGAGTGCAGCCCTAAGAGGGACTCAAAAACGAGGCTAAGCTAACCTAGCCACAGAGGTGTTAGTGCTGATTACATGAATTAATTTTACAACAAAGACATCCTGTTCAGATCTAATTTCAGAAATAAATTCTTGACTTTAAGATAAAAAAAATTGAAGTGTTGGACATTTGAAGGATAAAAGAAAAGATAAGGTGCTGTGCTTATGAAGATTCTTTAATAAAACAGAGGATATTATTACCAAAATTATTGTCTCCAGTTCTCCTCTGTTTGGAGACATTGCTAGCTGATAATATTTATCCAAGGTGATATTAAAAGTTCTCAGCATTCTTACTTGTGTGGTGTTCCATCCTAACCCAAGGCAGTCTGGTGCTAAAAGTACAGCTATACTGGCAAGCAGGGCTTAAAGAAATGCAGGGCGCAGCTGATGTTGAACAAGGCTCTCTCACATTTCTGCATAACACAGACTGCAGCCCAAAATGAAGCCACTAGAAAACTTCAGCACAAGCAAGATACACAAGACTGTACAGCCAATGATAACAGGAAAGTTTAACACAAGATCAACACAAGTATAATTAGCTGTTTCAAGTGGAGACATTATTCTTCATTTCCTGCCCTCAACTTGTTGCTCTGAACTGTTAAACAATAGCTGTGTTTCATGCAAGAAGGGTTGGGTTTCAGAGGCTGGTGAAATGGTTCCCCTGTGGGACCAAATCCAAGGGTGCACAGATTCACTGGGAGTGGCTCTGGGCTGCTTCAGGTTGGCCAAGACAGCCTGACAAACACAGAAATAGTGGGGAAAGATAGCTTTCTTGGCAACAGAAAGCCATTGGGATTAATTTAGCAGTATTTTCATCCTGCTGATTTCAGTCCTTTTGACTCACATGGGCCTTATACCCACTGTACTAAAAAACAATCAAGAGATCCCTTTCCTTTTTTCTGTTAAGCTCCAAATTTTCAATATAATGAAAGAGTTGAGTTCCCCTTTCTTTTCCCTACCAATCTTTGCATAACTCTTCCTTCTTCTCCCCACTTTGCCAGTCTCCTTCATCTGCATGCCACCCTCCAGTCATATTTTTTCAATCATACCTTTTCTCTTTCAGCATTCTGTTTGCTGCCTACAATTAGCTTCCAGATGCACTAAGCTGTCTTTCCATGGATCCAGACTTCTTCATGTCCCAGTGGGACTTGCCCTTGCCAAAGATTATTAGACTGTGGAGGCAGGCTGGACACCATCTGAGTCAAATTCCTGGGTTACAGGTAATGAGAAGCAGCTAGACCCAGGGAAGAGCTGCCTTCTTGCTTATCCTGCACCTGAACTCAGTATTGCATAGTGAGTCTAAGTGAACGTCGTCTTTTACCAAATTCATAACTCCTCTGCAATATCAGCAGAGTCTGGCATCATCCTGTGGAATAAAAAAAGCTTTTAGAAGTTGAAAATTTCATAGAATTATATCAATCTTTAAATCCTTTCTATATGTGCAGGTGATAGTTACATGCATGTATACCTTAACCTTTTTGTCTGCATAGTAAATATTTAATGATTTTTTAAAATCTTTTGCCATTTAGAAATGGTAGATTATGAAGAATATAGGTTATATAGTGCTCCAAACAGTTGGAAGTTTTCTGAATGCACACATGCTATTGCTGAGCCCTGTTCTGACTATCTGCAGATGCAAAAAACATGACATGCAAAAGGGATTACACATAATTGGAAGATGTGATGCGGAAAATTATTTCTTTCACTGTCACTCTATGCCTTTATTTGTTCTTGAATCTCTTATTAAAAAAACCCAACACCACACACAAAGAAATAAACATGTACACTGTACATCGGAACCTGGAAATCTCCCAAGCCACAGTCTAAGATTTGGCAAAACTATCAGATAAGATTCAACAGAAAAACTACAATGTGATGATGGGCTGATTTTAGAGACAAGAAACAAGACATAAACTTCTGGTAGGGTTCCTTGAGAAAAAAAAAAATCAATTCCTGCTTCTGGTATAGGTTTCCTGTATTACTTTAAATAAATAATATATGATTTCTTCTCCTTTGTTTCTGGAATCTGGAAACAAAAGAAATCCCACCACCATTCTTTTTTTCTCCCACAATTTATCTGACTTCACTTTTTAAAATACAATAAAATGATTGCAAAAGAACCTGCAAATGAGCAGATTCAAACTTAGACCTAAAAAGAGTCTATTAGCTCATAACTAATATCAAGTTCATGCATTTAGATAGTATATAAGGCATAATAAAGCATTTTTCTGTAACATGGTTTTGTTAGTTATATAACAGTGGCTCATTCCTTTCTTGTAGCAAACATGTTTTGTAGTCCTCATTTAAAAAGTATGAGAGAAGCAAAAGGAAAATTTGCCTGGATGGTGTGAGATGGGATAGATAGAAAGATTGGAAAGAATCTGTGGAAGACACATAAATGGCTTCAGAGTGTGTATAAAGACTTTCTCTGCAATCTCTGATCTTTAAGTAACATTAAACTGCCTGCATTAGGTCTTCTTCAGCTGTATCATTCTATACAACAGATGTTGATCCCATGAATCTTTCAAGTGAAAACATTCCATGATTCATAGAAAATTTATGATTAAAAGATGGTATAAAGATGAGAAACCGCCCTCCATTATGAGCCATGATGAACATGTGTGCAAAGTTATTGCAAAAGACACTGTGTGTTCTACTCCCAGAAAAGGGAAAAAATGTTCCCTTTGGTTGAATAAAACATAGAAATTAAGTAAAGATGGTCCTCTCCTACTGTTTAAGTCTTTCATATCAGTTTTACAAGCAGTAAAATCAGAAGCAATAAGTACAACATTAATTCTACTCATCTGTCAATTTCAAGAAATCAGAGTATATAATTTGTTGAGTAATCCTTTGAATTCCCATCTGAATATTAAAAATGAAATGTGGTATCACTTCATGTACCTGTCTGTGCCTTTCCAGACTGTAAACAACCCTCAGTGCATACCTTGATTTTTCTGTCTGAAGCCGTGAGGCAGGCATTTGTATCAACAAAGGGTTAGTTTGGATTTACTGGTTTTATCTAACAAATTCAGTAATTCTTTCCCCTCTCAAGAGCATATAGAAAAAGTAATGGAGACAGTAGAATTTACATGGTGTTGCTACCTTTTTCTCCATTCAAGGAGAAGGAAAAAAAAGCCATCTGAATTAAGCAACAGTGTGAAACCGGATATAAATGCAAAAATCTGAAAGCTCATTTCATAGAATGTGAAAATGTAAAAAGGTATTTTGTGAGTTAGAAATATAGAATTGAAATCTAAATCTGCAGATGGGCTGCCCACCTTCTTGGAGGTCCCCTGCACACCACAGCTGCATTTCTGACCTGGAGGTGGTGCAGGTCCTTCCAGTCAGCAAGTGCCAGAGAGCCAGAGAGGTTTGGTGTCACCATGGAACAGAAGAGATGAGCTTCCAGTGCTGTTCTGCTGGCACTATGATTGTCAGAGGCAAGTACAGATAAATGGCCCTGTGGGCACCGTGTCTCCTTCTTGCTGTGCAATGGGGTGGGTCCTTCTCCTCCAAACTCTCTGCCTCTCCCTTTAAAGAATCATCTGGATGGCATGGAGGTGACCTGAAAGCCCTGGGACGGTGCTAGAATCACAGCCTTGAGCTCTGGAGTTTGCTACTTTTGCTTGTGGCAGACGATGCTGTACTGAAAGCTCTGCATCTTACACTTTGCTTTTCCTGAACCAAAGCAGATCCTGGCATGGGAATGAGACCAAGGAGGAGGAGGTGAGCAGGATCCCCCAACAAACAGGCAAAAATAGTGAGGGCTGGCAGAAGGGAGTGGGTGGAAAGAGGTCTCATAAGTCCCACTGAAACTCTGTATGGCTCCTGACTAATCTGTTTTCTGAAATAAATGAAAGTGATTTACTGCATTTGAAGTCAGGTACCTACAGAGTATATATCTAGTTTGAACAGGTCATCTTTTCAATCCGTGCTGAAAGATAGGCACATTCAATAGCAAGCTGTTGACAGTAAAAGAGCAACATTCATTTATTGTGTGCTGTAGTAATAAACAAAGATGAAAGCAAAATGGACTCTGTGGTCTACAAAACCTTTCTGCAATTAACTTGCTGTATCCATCTTGGATTTCATAGGGTTCATATTCTTATAAAAGATGTCCTGGAACAAGACACTTTAGACTATGCCTGGTTATTTATCCTGTTTGGTATGATATGTTTTTAATGGCAGTTTGTGTTATGCCCTTAAATGAAAAGAGAAAATTGAAGTACAGATCTTCCCTGGAATAGAGATTAGGAATGTTAAAATGTTGTAAGACCTTGACAGGGTCCTATAGCAAAGGAAGATTATCTCGGTGGCAAGGAATTATCATGATGTCCTCTTCTGTTCTGCTGATCATCTTCTTAAGTGAGACACTAATCAAGGAAATTTTTATTCTATTTAATAATATCTTGTAATATTTCTGTGTGCTTCTTGGATACAGCTGCAATGTGAAAAATATAGCTGTTGATCAATTAAGGGAGTAGGTATTCTGGATTTTTATAATCAGATAGTCTAGAAGATTTTCTCAGGTATCCTTTTCTGGCATTTTTGAGATAATGCAGAATTTGCTTGATCTTGTTCCAACATGGTTGTTAAAGGAATGCCTGCCTTCCTCAGTCGTGCTATCCTGAGTGTTGTGAATTGATCTCTTTAATCTGGGATGGTTCCAAAATAATTTGAAATGGGCTACAATCATTCTTTTGTTAGAGAAGATGTCTTATCCATGGATGTTTTCTTTAATAGCCAACCAGTTCATAATTTACACATTTTGGTTAACAAGCAGAATAGTTTAAAGTTCAGTGCAGATGTTATTATATATGTTAGAGTACACATCTGGGAGAGCTATACTTTATGATAGTCCCTTGGTTCTTAATAGTGTAACTTTTTTACATCAAGCTCTGTTCTTCCTGGCAATTTACTTTTTGGCAGCAATTTGATGATTAACTTAAATACCTGATTGTGTGTTATGCACAAGCCTTTTCTTAGAGCTATTATGATGCTTGTCCTTGTATGTAAAGCAAGATAATAGTTGTATCTTCTTAAGGGGACGTTAGTTATAATTCTGAATACAAAATGAAGTTCTATCAATTCAGTGCCAGTAAATTATGAACATGATTGATAGGAAATAAGTAAATAAAAATATCGGTGAAACTTTGCAACAGAAACCCCAAAGATATCTAATAATCCTGGCCAATTTTGCATAAAAATCAATGACAGTGAGATTCATAAACATTTCCTAGGTTTTTCTAGGAATATTTTTCTAGGTCCAAAGGGAGAAAAATGCACTTTCAGAGCGTTATTCACCTGTAGATGACTTCATACTCTGGAAATGCCCATTTTTTCTGTTATTTTTTGAAGGGAAAAAGGTCCCTAATAGAGAGCAGGCTTTTGTTTTTAGATATTGAGCTTCAGTGAAATTAGTCTTGAAGACCTTTTCTGGAAGCAAACTATATGTGAAGTAACTGGGGGATCTTTAGAGTTATGAAGGCCAACCTGCTGAACAGCAGTGTCAAAATCAGGATTTCATTTACCATCTTTTCTTGATAAGGCACAATGATCTGTAGGGCTTTCATAGTTTTTTAGAGAATGGTACAGGACTGTCAGTTTACATAATTTTTTTTTTTTTTTTTTGTTATTTGGTGATCTTTGGTAGTTTCTCTTCCCTTAATGAGTAATATAATAAATGACTATGCAGAATTCACTTGAAAAAAGTTCTTCTAGCCCTCAGGGCAGCATAAAAGAATGTATAAAATAGAAACCACATATAAGTAGTAAAGCTGTGATATTTAATGTTTCTAAAGAGTTGTGGGGCCTGAATTATTACAGCCCAATCATGGTTTGAATCATCTGTGAATACTCCTACTTTTAAGATAAACACATATTTTTGTAACACAATCTCTCTTCTACCAGTAAATTTCATTACTCAACTATTTGTCAAGGAAAAGTTTAGCTAAGTGTCAGAAACAAAAAAAAAAAAAAACTCTTATTTTTTGTAGAGGACTCCAAGAAGTTATCTTTCCAATATTCTTTGTACCAACAGTGAGGAGGGTTTCATTGAGCATATAAAGCTTTGTGTGAACTTGCTGTTAGAAACTGTGAACTGCCTTCCAGCTTTTTCTGAAGCAGTTGGAAATGAAAAATAAAACCATATGAAAGATTAAATAAGCATGTTGATGTCTTATTTTTTCAGATATCACACTAGTCTTTCTAGCAATGGGAGAAAAAGAAATTGTTATAATTTTCCAAAATCATAAAAATGTTTTAAAATACTATAAACCAATTTCCAGAATTGTAAAAATGATTTATACTTCTTCACTCTCTTAAAGGAAATTATTTTGGCAAGGATAAGGAAAAAAAAGAAATACAGCATGAACAAAACCCACTTCATTTAAAAAGGTGGGTTCCCCTAACGCGGATTATTTGCTTTTGTAAGCCTGAATAAAACCATGATATGGTAAAATTGTGAACATCTGGAATACTCAAAATCAGTAGGAAATTATTTTAACACAGAGTATGGGATTAATTTGCCTAAATTTAGACATCTACAAAGTAGACATCTAAGTTTGAACTGGTTTTCCAGGCCCTAGGTAATCAGTAAAAAGAAACAGGCTTTTACACAGAACAATTCATCCATATTCTAAAATACATCGGAAAGAGTCCAGATGAATTACTCCCAGAAAATGTTTGTTTTTCTCTGTTGAACACAAAGACAGACACGACTGACTACCTTGGATGTAAACATCTCTAATGTAGTCTAGAGCTAGGCATGACACCTTCATTATTTTTAGAGATATAGCATAGCAATAGCATGTAGAGTGTCTACTCCAAATTTGGGTACAGAATCATCTACATGGCTGAATTTTCTTAGATTTAGATTAGTTACCTCAAAATCTATGTATGTAAGTGCACACATACATGTATGTATTTATGTTTGTGCAGGATGTATAACCTCTATCAAGGTTTATATCAGAAATATTTATCTTCATAACTTGCCTCTGCAATATCACATACAAAAGTAACTCATGTAACTCAGACAAGATTTTCAAATTAATGCTCTGCAGGTGAGCAAGGATATCAACAGCACTGGGGTGGAAAGTTCCTTCCCTTCTTTTGTAAACTCAGGTCCAGATGAATGCCACATCATCTTCCTTAAGTCATTCATACATGTGTTAGGAAATCAAAAGGAGATGAGTTCTGCCCCAGAAGGTTATTCAGGCTGACTTAACTACAGGCATCATCTTACAATACACAAGGTGTAGAACTATGTAACCACTTTAATCCTCAGATCCTAAAATCATAAGGACCAACCTATGAGAAATAGAGCTAAGAGCTTATTAACTGTTAGGCAGTGCTTAAGAGAAGGTGAAATATTTGCAGTTCTAAAGCCTGTAAGACAATTTACATAATTTTTGAAATTCTTAATTCCCACTTTGTATGAAATTCCCACTTTGTTTGTATGAAGTCTGTTGTGCAGTGGTGAAGGCATTGATAAGTGTCATAGTGGTCACATGACAAAGATAAAGCTTGGGTTGTGTCATATGTGATTCATGGAAAATAGTTACCATAATTTCTGCTTAAGAACATCAATTTATAAATCTGTATACCAGGTGCTAGATACCTTCCCATACCGGGACCTGATGTGTTCCTTTACCATCTCCTCCAGTTCCTTCTTCAATATTCTCTCACAGTTCAGTCAGTAACCCAAATCTATTTCAAACTTTTATTTTTTTATTCCTGTTGCACTCAATAAGACAAATGCCAATTTAGTATCAAATTCTCTTCATGTCTCCTTCTTGGCTTGGTGACCCACATGGCAGAATTCAATTTAAGGTGTTTGTAGATGTCAGGAAGTATGGATCTTAGGAATCTCAGATACAAGCATGCAAGTATCTGAGATCATATTAGAGCCAAAGGAGGGCCAAAGCTCAACTCATGCCTCTAAACCCAGGCCTCTGGTGGAATTTAAAATGCACTAAAATGTCATAAGACAACTGGACAGGGCTGGAAGTTGTGAGCCTTTTGGGGAACCAAACTGACTTGGTTTAACCACTGGGAGCTTAGCAGGAGGTAAAGCATATCAGTGGGCACCAGATGCCTGTTTGTTGGCAACTGAACTTGAGCCCTAGTGGTCTGGGATGTCATTCCCAAGTCTCACACACAAGCTATCTGCGTTTGCCACCATTCACATGGTTCTGCTGGAAGGACTGATGAAGGAATTGATCTAGCATGGAATTGGTGCTGAAATCAATTAACCTGGATCTCTGGCTATGGCCCAAAGGTACAAGGCTTAAGAAAATTATTTATCCTAGCCATGCTACACAGAGGATCAGGCCAACTCTGCATGAAATAGCTTCCAGCATCAGATCTATCGTGTATTGAACATTCACTGCAGATTTAATAAAACCTCTTCAGCAGTATAAACTCGGTTGTAAAATACAGAATTTAAATCAGCGTTCAGCCTTCCCAGTGTTTCATGCTTATGATCCACTTACAAACTTTCATTAAGGAAGCTGGGTTAAAGTCATGAGGCATAGTTTTTATAAGCTTTGTCTCCTTCAAATCTTATAAAAATAAATTTAAGTAGCTTACATATCCCTAAATAAGCTGTAACAATAGTACAGCACAGTTAAGTTAATTTAGTGAGTTAGAAAAAGTTTTCTTGCTGGTTTTCAAAATGTTAGAATTTTGCCGGATATATCATTACCACCAAGTTGGTACTGACTTGTGGAGGCTATAAAACAAATAAAGTCATTAAAAATAATTTGAACAAAAGGAGTAACTTGATATCATAATGCCGTCCACATTTGGTTAAAATGACTAATTTTAAAGCTCTCTTTCATCTTACTAAACAGATTTCCAGAGTTTAAAAAAATGTGATTAATAAATTATCCCCCATAAATCTTATGATAACTATGATAGTCTTTGGAGAATTATGAAGCCACATCTGGAAAAAGTATTTTACTGCCTGTAAAACAGCATGCCATGAATTTTACTAGTTCATATTAGTAAGTGAAATACGGTATATAATTTTGCATTCATCAGTGTGAGTGCAAAACACATAATTTTTTTCTCCCCAAAACTATTAGATTTATTTCAAAAAGAATGTTTCTTGTAAAGTTTATAAGGATCTTGTTTTCTTTTATTCATATAGAGATATTTCTCCCTTATATTAGCTGTAATTTACAAGATGAACTGGAGAGTACCTAACATTAGAACAGAAGTAAGTAAACACTAAGAGTAATAGGGTTCATTTGTTATTATTATTACACCAAGGCTAAAATGACCAAGGCCAAGCCACTGAATAAATGCCAGAGCACTAATCAGAGAGAAAGTAAAGAAGTTCATTTTCTGCTATGTAATCCAACAATAGCTATTACGTTATTCTTTTTCATTAAGGACATTTTTAAATATATAGATTAGAATTGCAAGTCATTCAAGATGAGTGGCTGTAATATTTCTGGAATTAAAAACTTGATTAAACTTAAGTATTTCTTAAATAAAATGAGAAATGTTCTTGTAGAGCCAAGTATGTCCCAGGGAAATATAAAACCCTTTTTACTTCCAAGCAGATGTTTGCAATAAGAAATGGATGGTGAGTGAAGGGGAAGAACACCATTAAGCTAAGGTAACCCCTAAAGATTTTTATATAGTTCTGCAATCATAAGCTCCATCAGTGATAAATATCACAATAGTGCTTGTAATGTACCTGGTTTTATTTATGTGTAGATCCTTGAATATGCTTTACCTCAAGTAATATAATTCGCTTAATGACCACAGAAAAGTTATATTTTAATATAAATGAAAGCGACATAATTTTTGTAACCTGAAAAGGTTCTTTCTCTAAAGATACTATAAATCAGCACAATAACATCTGTAAACATACTTTGTTTTTACAACAGAAATAAATAAAAAGCCCAGAGAAATGCTCACTAATAAAATGTATGTGGATTAGACCACTTTATTGCAAATGATACTCTCACATTTTCAACACAAATTATTTGTGTAACATGTTGCTCAGACTGATAACGTGGATGACATTCTGGTCATAAAACTGCTATTGCAGTAAATATAACTCACTTCTGCTCTGGTTTGAAATGGTCATTACGTCACTGCATTGTTGTGCTTGTTGTAGCTTGTTTATTAAATATTCTAAACTGAATTGGGTTTGTACCTATTGATACTTGCTACCTTTTCTGAAAGTAAAGACATTATTTTCTTTTCTCTTACCACAAGCTTTCCTTACTCTCTTCCCTTGATTTGGCAGAGCTTTATGAGAAAGGCTGGGGCCTTTGCACTGCTCTTGTGGTGCTGCTCTAGGAAGGGTTGGATAGCATCCAAACCACATGTCCCCAGAGAGGGGATGGTGAGGGTCACAGGGACATTCAGAGATGTGTTGAGTTCATATGGCAGGGTCTTGGTGATGGTGGGGCTGCAGGGCCTGTCACAGCCACTTCCAGCCTCCTCTGCAGCAGACTCAGTGTGCCAGAGCTCAGCCCACCGCGGGAGCTGGTGGTGCCTCTGAAGAATCACTGGTGCTGCTGAGGAAACACATTCAAGAAATGGTAAATCACACAAGAGGGAGATAAGAGGAGGGAGCAGAATTGGTTGAGAAACAAGAGTGGATGTACCAGGGCCCAAGAAGGAGGCTCCAAGCTCCAGAGCAGTAGTTCTCTGCAGCCCATGAAGAGCCCATGCTCTGCAGAGCAGGCTCATTCTGAAGGGCTGCTGCTATGATGAAGGACTCATCCTGAAAAGAGGTATGAAACAAAAGGGGTAGAAAAGAGAACCTGTTATGCATTGATCACCACCCTCATCTTCCATCCTTCCTATGCTGCTGGAGAGGATGCAAATGAGGTTGGATTGTTGGAGTGAAGTTGAGTCTTTAGAGGTAGAAGAGGAGGAAGAAAGCTGTTGGGTTTAGTGTTTGCCTTTTTGATCCTCACTACCAAAGCCTATTTCAGCTGACAATAAATTATTCTCTCCTCGCCCGCCACCTGAACTTTCAGTATTGCCTGTGAAAGTAAGTAAAAAGAAATCTCCCTGTCTTTTTCTCAATCCACAAGCTTTTTTATCCAATTTCCTCCCTCTCTGTCCCAGTGAGGGGTGACGGTGACAGTGACACGTGAGCGAGCAACTGGGTGGGTGTTGGGCTGTGAACCAAGGCTGACTCATCATGAAATAGCATAACACCCAAAAATTAGATGACAGATGCATGAGCAGACTGGTACAGTGCAAACCACATGCAACAAATTCATTCTTTCCAGTCTGATAATTATTGCGTTATTCCACACTTAATGTGACCCATTTTGAAAGACAAGTACAAAACTTACAAAAGTTCGTCAAACATTTTTCTCTATGAATTCCAGGGTATAAATTGTCTTGAATAAACCTCAGTGTGAAAGATTTCTCTGTATAAACCAGCCTCTCCCCCTTATCATTAAGGTGCACGCTACAAACTTATTTGGATCATTAAGAAAGAAAAAACCCAACCACAGACTAGTCAGAAAGCACCAGTGTGAAAAAGTCTCCAGAAGCTATAGGGGAGCACAGAATTTATCCATTGCTCTTTGAAACTACTGCAAGAAAAGACAACTCTCATTTGAGAGCTTAATAACAGAAGAGTTGCCTCTGAGAGAAAGCAGATTATTATTCCATTCTACTCAGCACCAGGGAGCCCTCAGATGGAGTACTCTACCCTGTTTAAGTGTCAGATTTAAAGAAACATATAGACATATTGGAAAAAGTACTAGAATGAACAAAAATCCAAGATCTTAAGAAAATATGACTTCTCTGAAAATTCAAAAAGAACTGCTGTTTTTAAAGAGAAGATTGCAGTTGAGTGGAGTGGGACATGAACTGTGGCACAAGAAGATATGTAGAAGACCTAGGATAAGAAAGATTATATGATTTTTTTCCATGCTTTTCATGAGCAGGATAAGAATAAATTGACAATTTTGAAAAGAATAAATTATAATTAGATAAAAGAAAAATTTTCAAAGTAAAATAGAAGCCAGGTTCTTGTAGATGTTTAACTAATAAAATTATTGAAAGTCCAGAAAACTTGTAATTACTATTGCATGGGAACAAGACTGCAGTGATTCATGGCACCATTCCAGCCATAAGTTTCAATTATGCCTAAATTTTTCTCTTTGAAAACTGGTGTCATGTACTCTAGGTATGAACTCTCATTTGGAATTGACTAGGGATAAAATATGTGCCATTACCTTATTCCAGAATATCAAGTTCTTTAAATCTAGTATGCAATAGATGGATTTATATGAATGATTTACTGAACTGAATGGGTCCTTCTTAGGTGCAAATTTGCCATTTCAGTTGTTGTCTTGTGATGAGCGTTCAATTGCACACCTGAAACACTTGAAGTAGTTCTCCTTGCAGGAATTTGAACTCGAAGCCATTCTCAGAGACACTGTGGGAAGTATCCACTTGTGATGTGGATGCCTGATCTTCCAGGATGTAGCTCTGCATGACTGGGGAGTGTGGGACTGGCACCTGTAGCTGCCATGAACTCCACTGCTGGTAAAGACACATCCTGCTAGAGCTCAAGTGGAAAGCAGTGAAGTGAACCATTGTTCTTTTGTATTTGTACTGCACCAGTGAGAAAAGCACCACTTAAAGTGGGTGCATCCAATGTCCAGAATTTTAAATGAAGTCTTACACATGTAAGGTCAGTGTGTCAACTGACAAGTCCCAGGATTTAGAAATAGCATTCAGTTCCACCCAGAAGATGATTGCTGAATAACCCTGCCATAATTCTATTGTGAGGGTGATTCTTTTTTTCTTTTAACTTAAATGTCTTTTAAAAATCCAAACAAAAATAAAGCCTGTGTTTATTTCTTTCAAAAACTGTTATGGGAGGAGTGACTGACTTTTACAATTTTGTTATCTTTTTAGTTTAAAAAAACTCATGAATATGAGATATATGGGAAATTATCATTTTGATATATGATTCTGATTTTTCTAACCAGTTCTAAACTGGATGAATGAGTTTTGAAATATTTAAAATATTCCAATATTTAAATATTCCAGGTATTTAAATATAACCAATATTTCTTTCTAACAGACCCTGTTCTTTTAACAGGTTGACTCTAGTTATGTGGTGCTGCTTCAAGCTGTAATAAAGTTGCTTTGTTCTTTCCTTGATCAATCTGAATTTGAGAGAAGTAACAAATGATTCCATGCATATATGCACTGCCCATCTTTATGCAGGCAGAGTCTTGCAGCAAAGTAAAACCACAGAGAAATGAGTCTACTTGAAATGACAGCCCTCTCAGCACCAGAGCAACACATCTGTGCTTGGTATGGACCACAAAAGATTTCTAGTAAATACTCTAGTAAATTAAACATAATTTACAGCAACAAAATTTTCTTTCATTTTCTTTCACTTTCTTTTATAGAAAAGAAAAGAATCTTTCTGCTAATTGTAATTTATAAATGAATTTCAGGCAACACTGATAATTGAGGGCAAAAATTTCGATTCCCCTTTGAATAACAGTTCTTTTTCCAAACACTAAAGTGCAAAACCACCGTGGGTAACATTTGCAGCCAGTAAAGAAAGATGTGTGCTTCCAGATGGCAAGTCATGTCTGTGGATGGGCTGAATGTGTTTTCTAAGTGGTGCTTATACTCATAGAATTGCAGAATACTTTTAGAGGAGTGAGATCTTTAAAAATGACATATTCCATCTCGTCACATGGGCAGAGACATTTTCACTAGATCAAGTTGCTCAGAGGCCCTTCCAACCTTACCTTGAATATATCAAATCAGTCATAAAATCATTGAAATTAGAGAAGTCCTTTAAGACCATCAAGTCCAACTGTCAAACTAGCATCACTACCTTTCACCAATAAACTATGTCCTCAGTTTCCATATCCACATATTTTTTTAACGCTTCCAAGAATGATGACTCTATCACTTGCTGGGAAGTGATAAAAGATTTGCAATCCTTTCTGTGAAAAAAACCCAAAACAACCTTAATATCTAATCTAAACTTCCCTGAGTGTAACCTGGGCCCATTTCCATTCAATTCCTTCCATTTTCAATGACAGGGCATTTAAAACTTGTGGGTAATCTGTTCCACTGTTTCACCATCCTTGTTGTAAAAATATTTATTCTTTATGCCCAGTCTTAGTGTACCATCTTTCAGCTTAAAACCATTGTCCTTTGTCCTGTCTCTACATCCTTTGGTAAAAAGTCTTTCTTACAAGTCCCCTTTATATATTGAAAGGCCACAATAATGAGTTCCTTAGAACCCTCTCCAGGTTGCACAAACCCATCTTTCTCAGCCAGATCCCTCTCCACTGATTATGGACTTTTAGTTGCTAACTTATGAAACTTAGTCAACTCCTGAAGTCCATCAAATTCTGGGCAACAGAATAATTTCAAAATGGTTCCTCCACAGGATCCTGGAATAACCTGATACTACTGTGCTTCAGTCAATTTTTTAACATTTCTAATAGAGACTGCTTCACGTGCTTTGAAGATATTTGGTACCAAGACAAGGAGGGGATACTGTGGTCAAAGTTTTCACAGGCTACTTTGGGAGCTTCACATGACTTGTGATTCCATAGTTGTTTTGGGAAACCTGTTCTCAGGATGTGAGGTGCATCAAGGAGGCATTGTCTTCTCCCTGACTTCAAGAGGGAATGAAGATAGAAATATTTTCTCTGTATCAGCCAAATCTGTGGAAAAACCAATGGTTTTTTCAGGGAACCCTTTGACCAAATGTACTTATTATAAGAATTAAGGGAATAGATGTCTTCTGAAAGAAGTACCACTAGCAAGGACAGAAGCATAAGGGAGCCAAAAATCAGAAAAACTGGGAAAACCCACCAGAGATACATTAATATTTGCTTCTACTCACGTGTTCTGCTTGCTGTGTGCAATCATGATTCCTGTGTTACAGGCCAGTAAAAGATGTGTTACTGGACTGGAATCAGTACCTACCTTTGCCTGTAAAACACTGTCCCAGAGTCTGTTCCCTATGATAAGGTCACCTTGCACAGTCTGACAATGTGCACAATATTAAAACCCAAAAGGTGTCAGTTCCATCCAAACTCTCCATCCAGTGAAGACTGTGGCCTGAGGGGCCAGCTGCACCTTTCTGAGAGTTCTTTGACAGGGAGAATATTGGTTGGTCTGAGTGAAAATGTCACCATCAACCAGTGTAACATTTTTCATAGTCACAACTATCGACTTCCAGGTCTTAGCAATATTCACTGGGATTGCTCAACTTCTTAGCATAAAGTAAGCCAGCCCATTCTGGGTGAATAAGGGCTGGCAAATAAGATTGCAACACTATATTCTCAAAAACACCTGTACAAATTCATTGCATAGTGTTTTGGAGGCCTCGAAGAAAAGAATTTTGCTTTTTTTTCCATCACTTTTCTTCCTGAAGAGCAGAAGGAAAACCCCTCCACTGTAAATTGCAGGGCCAGGCTCACTGCAACTAAGAGCATGTCTGTTTATTTGAACTATCAAAACGTTCTTAATTTCACTGTACTGTTTTTTTCTCCTTCTGTGAGTGAGGACAACAGTCTTCCACATTAGGTGCTTGTTCCAGTGTTAAACGTAACAGCCCATCACAGAACCAGGTGGTGTTGTGAGCTAAGACACAGACACTGTGAGATATCAGCACTTCAAATAAACATGGATTCATATAAATGTCTCTTATTTAGAAAGCCACTGTAAACAGGGACAATTTTTTTACATCTAGGAAGATTTCAGGGAACTAAGGCTTTTTGTTTGTTTGTTTTTTCTTTTGGGAAACATCATTTAACTTATATGTTTTTTTGGTTGAAATGAAGGTATTACCATGTTCCTTGTAAAAGATGCATTAAATTATTCATTTCCAATTTATGTATGTTTTAAAGTCACTGTATTCTCAGGCTGCAAGTAGTTCTGATCTCAATAATACATTGAATAAGCATTGAATAAAATATTGTTTGGTTTCTGCTGTTGTTCAGCCATAACAAAGGACGCTAAAAAGCAGGAGATATGTCATTGAAAAATATTGATTATACTGATCCTTCAGTGATTCTAAAAAGTTTTCTTGTGTTTAAATTTCCCATATCTTTGCACAGAAAATCATAACATGTATCCTGGCTTGTAAAACTCTTAGAACTCGAGACAGCTATTGCCACTGATTTGATGATGTGTGAGATCCAAAACCTGACATTTTTCTAGGATAGCAAGATGGATAATTTAGGATCTTTGTTCTCAATTTCCACTATGTTATAAACACAAAAATTATTTGTTTAAATGGTATTGTTACAAAATACACCGCAAGTTCTTTCAAAGTGTATTTTTTTTGGAGGAGCCATGTGGGGTAATTGATTCTGTTAGAAATACATCTTTAATTTGGAATTTAAAGCACCAAGAACTGTAATGATTGTGTGTTCCAGCCAGAGGTGGAACTGAAAGGAGAGACGGTCAGCACTGCTACACTGAGCCCAACTACAATTTCTGCAGGAAAATGTGCTCAACTGTCCCTTCCTCACCTGGAACACCAGAGAGGTGAGTTTACCATTTTATAAACCTACTATAAGTTCAATGAAAATGTAAGAGAAATGGATAATTAGAACAACTCAAGAAATAGGAACTCCAAAAGAATAAAGATCCCAAATCAAGTCCATAATTCCAGGCTTTCATCTTGATATTAGAATTGTTTCTCTAACCTCACTTTTAAAAAGAATTGCAAGATTATTTTTTATTTTGAATTGACTACAAGTCTGGGCTAAAACATGTGAAGATGTGCATAGGTACTTCCAGAATGTTCCTTCTGTTTGGAATTTCAGAAGAATCACTTTTACATTGGAACATAAAAGTCTTAGATAGATCTAATTCCTTCAGTGCACCAGAACACCAACACTTAAAGGGAAAGAGATATAAAACGCACTGCATTTTATTTTTCTAGGAATTATAATTGTGAGGTTTATTTTATGAATTATATTTAGAATATGCATTTATATCTTTTGTATATACATATATATAATAGATATTATATAATATTTTTAATATAATATATATTATATTTTTAATATATAAAGTGCTAAAACAGACTCGATGTAGATTTGCTGGAAAATATTGGACAAATTGAAAGGAAAAAAAAGTATTTCCTTCTAAATTTTTTACATGATCTTTGTCTTTTGATGAAATGTTTCCAGTTGTTTTCTCTTTCTTCACATAAGAAAAATAAATTTATCTCACTTACACATTTATTTTTTTACTGCCAAGATGAAATAAACGGTGATGAAAAGAAGTATATTAGGAAAGATGATGAGAATGTAAGAAAATAGGGAGAAGAGTCTTAAAAAGCTGAAGGTGATTATTAACTCTAACTAGCAAAAGTTATTGAGAAAGTGTTAACTACCCAACCCAAAAACATGGCCATCTACATTGTCACAGTTCACACAAGCCAGAACAGGGGGGTGGCATTAGTGACTCCAAAAGGTGCCTCCTCACAGATGAGCCACAAGAAATATCTCCATGGTGAGCTGGACCTCTTCTGCTTCGCCACGGCGAGTATTGAGATTCCCCCAGGACCCAGGAGAAATGCCTCCAGCTGCTTCTTACTGACTCCCCAGAATTGTTCTCCTTTCCTTTATCAGAGCTCAAATGGAGATTATTAATGGAATCCAACCTGATTTTTCTTGGTTTGATGAATGAAGGAAACTGCTTAGGCTGGCTGGTCCAGCTGCAGTATCATCACATGCAGCCTTCAATTCTATGCCCACAGATGCAATGTCCAGCACACACACACATTCTTTCCTAATGAAGCAGCCCAGCTGAAAATATTAATAGCATTATCTTCAGTAACACTAAATGTAGCCTTTACTCTCACTGTTTGGTAGCTCTGTCTCACATCTTTCCAAGGCAGAGTAGTCAGAGTGATCCACCAAAAAATAAAGTTCTTTCTCTTCCAATCTCTGAGGAAGTGGCATTCTTTCCTCCTGTGGAGATAAGGAGGAAAGGTACCATTGTTCTATATGTTTGCAACCTCATTAAAGACTTCATATGAAACTGAATATGGTGAAATTTCTAGCTGGCACAGCTTACAGCTGCCACCTTCCTGGAATCAGACAGAGCAAAAGAGCCTTGGATAATTGGTATGAATCCTCCAGTGACATCTAGTCAGATTCAGAGCAGGATTTGTATTTGATTTTTATTTTTTAATCACTTTTCAGCTGCATAAAAAATATTAAACTGCAATCCATCAACACACCCTAGTTCATAGCAGGGGTCTGGGGCAAAGATGCCATCACAGATCAGAATGAGAGTTTTAAAGCAAGTCTCAAAGTTTTCCTCACGTTGTCTTCTCACCAAGAAGGCTATAATCATGTGAGTATCCTTCTTCATTTCTAAATCCCATATCATCCCTGCTTCCCAATTTATGACTTTAAACAGAAATTTAATGCTGCAAAAAGGGAAGTACCAGAGACTTCATGAAATCCAGAGTGGACCTCTCTGTTTAGGATGGGTAACTAATGGACTCTGCAAAAAACAAAGAACTAATTGAAACTGTAAATATAAATAAACAGGTGGAATCTTAGTGCAAAAGCACTGGATACCACCATTACTTAATGCAAAAAGTCCAAAAAAGTGCAACACTGAGATAGAATTATAAAGTAATTTCCAGATTTGACTGGCAGATATTTAACTATACGTGTTCATACCATCAAAGAGTAAAATTTCCATTACATCAGTAAGGAAATGTTGTAATGTCTATCCTGAAATGCAAAAAATAGTATGACAGCCCTCCTGACAGCTGACAAATAAGGATTTGGACAGGAACCATCAGCCCAATAACCATGAGATACTGAAGCTAAGAGGTAAGCTGAATTGCTCTCCCCTCCTTCGGTTATGAAAAGTGTACTTCCTTGTCAGAAACACAGACAAATCTTCAAAATTCACTTATCCCATTACCATGAGACAACATATGAGAACAAAATGGAATGTGAGATGCCAAGAATGTTCTGCTTTTCTTTTCTCTAAAATTTTATATAGTAAAGCTCATTTATTCACCTCCATTATGCAAATTTTTTCACGGGTGAAGGGTTTTGCCTGGTTTCAATAACACTGGTTGTCTTAATGAGGTATGTTCTGAAGGTGTTTCAGACTTCATTTTTCCCCCTATTCATTGCTCAGTGTTGCATTGGGTTTATTCTCCTCTCCTCTCCTCTC
>VYXF01006145.1:207173-302173 GCA_013397295.1 Polioptila caerulea | reverse complement strand
TCTCTGGATCACCAGAACCCAAAATTCCTAAGTTTTTAACCACTACAACTTCAAGAAGGCTACTACTGATATTTTCCCCAGAAAGAACTGACAGAGTATTGACCAGCTACTATATCACTCAACTCGCAGACATGTCTGCAGCTACAAGATAAATGGACTTTTAATTTTTGGCCCCAGACAATGCATTATGAGGCTGCTAGGATGTTGACAGAACTCTTTGTAAAAGAAGAAAAAAACACAATGTGGGAAAATTAGTTTCAACATATCACACTGAAAGTAATAGCTGAAAGTAATAGCTGAAAGTAATAGCTTCTTACACTCTATATTCCATAAACTCTGTGTTTGAGAGACTGGGAAAGGAATGAAAGGGCAATGGGTTTGTGCCCGGAATGCCAGTTTTCCAAAAATAATTTTGTGGAAAGCATCAGTTGCCTCAATATCACGAATTCTGACGACTTGAAAACTTCTGATTTCTAAGAATTTCAGGAAGAAGCAGGCCCACGATTACTGGATTTTCTACTTGAAAAATGTGTCTCAACAGGATGATGAGACATCAATAAACTATGCTATATTTCTTTTTAGATTCTGTCTACCACATAGCCTGCTCCCAGGCATATTAATATTTTTGGAATACTTGGTAAATGGTTTCATATTTGCATAATTTCATTCTAGCCACTAAGAGTAAGAAAGAATTCATTAATCTCCCTTTGATTGTGTAGACAGTCACCATTGCTGTCAATATTCTCAGTAAAGAGATGCTAATATGTGATGACTGGATTATTTACCCTTTTTTATCCTACATAATCAGCAGATGATGAGCTGTTAAGCTGAAAGCAACACTCAAACCCACTCTATGTATATTGTTTATGATGTGCTTATATTCTCTTTATTTTACAAATGAGCCCTAATCCTTGAGCTATTAATGAAACTTGTTTTGGGAGTCAGTGCTTTCAAAACTGAATTGTGCTTCAAGCAAGGGGATTTAACTTCAGGACAATGGTATACCAGAGGCAGAAAGGAGTTATTGGATTTTTCAAGAGTGCCAAATAACACTCAGTTGTTAGACTAATGGTACATAGCTTTGCAGAAGATTGCAAGCAAACTTGCAGTCAGAGATAAAGAATGAATAATTCTCTTCTGTTCTGTATATGAAAAATTGTACATGACTGCCGAAATTCTTACTAGCAGCCAAGTCTGATGATATGTCTTAGAAGAATTAGTTTAACTGATGTGGAATCACTATAACCTCAAGGCTTCAATAATTGTTTAAAGATTTAAGTCTCACAGTTGGTTTCATAAGTCAGAATAGTCAGCATCCAGGTTTGCAGCTGAGTTGTGAAAGTTAACAGAACACTGTCAGAACTCACTCTGAAATATTAAATTAAAGTCATGGGACTGGCAGTGAAGATTTTTAAGCAGGATGCAAAATTTTACCTGTCACAGTTTAACTAGTGAGGAAACCTGCAGGCTCTATAGGAAACATATTTCAACTGAAACACAAATTTCTTCCTGTCTGAGTGTGTTAGTACAGGCATAAATGGGCACAGATGCTAACTGCGATAAACTTGGGCAAATAACTACATGCTAGAAACAAAGCTAGAAGTGAACACAGGTTTCTACATGACAACTTATAAGTTTGAAGAGCAGATACGAGCTTCAAGAGCATACGGTACCTATGGACTAAGGAGCATATCTCTGTTCTATAATGTGATAGCCTTGAAATGGCCTTTTTAAAGTGAAATATGACTTCATCTATTTAGGAAAATCCAGAAGGTTCTCTTGTCTCAAATAGCAACTCTGAGATGTAATTAACCATGAATAACACAGAAGTTACTTTGTCAGTCTCTTGTTTGAGTGAAAAAAACAGGTCCACACTAACGATCATCTTCCTGTAAATATAATACTGTCAATTAACTGAGCAGGTATCAGTTAAATTACTTTATTGCCACAGATTTTTTTTGACTGAAGAATTTCAACATTAAAGGCTAAACTGTCCCAAGCTCCAAAGGGAGTGATTTCCAAAGTGAAATCAATTTCTGAGAGCAGAGAAAATTTTGTGGCAGCACAACTCAAATACTTCTTTCCTCCACCCAGATGGACCAAATTTTAGGATTCAAGATTGTCAGACTTTTGACAATCTTAGGGCTGAGTGAGAGCTGTCAGTCAGAGGGCACATACATGATTACCTTCAGCCAAGTATCTGTTTCAAACAGCTAAAGTTACATGAGAGAAACCTCAGCCTTGCCTTTCAGCACCGAGTTTTGTCAGGTACGGTAAAAAAAGTAGTTCCTTGGTCAGATTATTCCTGGAGCTTAAAAAGATAGGATGTGAAATCTGTTTTTTAATCTAAAGCAGTTTCTATTACATATATAAATAAATAAATAAAATGTTCTGAGATTCTGTAAAGTTAGTTTGTGCCTGAAATGAAATAAAACAAACACTGGATGGTTCTTACAATGGTGCTCACATTCCATGCTAAGTTCTACAGGCCCTAAACCAGATGGTGAGGGCTTTCACAGTCAGATATGCCACACATCAAGATGAGGAAAATGTTTTAATTTTCAACAGACAGAGCTGATGACAAAGAAATAAACTACTGTAACAGTTGCTCTATAGGTCTGATGTTTTGAGGAGGCACAAGAACTACCAGATTTAACAAAATTTAAAGTTGTTTCACTACTGGGACATTTCATCTGAGATAATGAAAAACTGTTTCAAAGGAGACAAAAAAAAAATCAGGAAAAAAAAGGAAAAGGAAATAAAACCCTTCTTCTCAACCTTTTCACACTTTCAGAACCAAACCGCAACCAAATATTTTTGAAGTTCTGAAGGAAGTAGAGAAAGAGCTTTTATTGTGATGATAGTAATTGCCATCAAGGTCTGAAACTGTAACACCACCAAAATGATGTTTCTGGACAGCACCTGAAAGGTGAGTGCCAGAAATCTCACATGAAATGCTAGTTTTCAGGAGACTGCCAGTTCAAACTGGAGATTTGATGGGTTCAGATAATTTCATAATAAACATTCAGAATTCTGCATGGTTATCTGAAAACCACTTGCTCTCTGAACCTTTTCATTCAGAACAGAAAATCACATTTACAGGCTGCAGATAATAACATTATCTGTGGTGCTGTCATCACAGGAATATAGTACTCAAAGAAGAAAAATTAGAGAGCAACATCTGAGATTTATTTATCAGAACATTATTTTTTGTCCCACTTGTGATCTCCATATTTTGCAGTGTCTGGATTTGGAAGACATTTTTATATCTGAAATTTGTTTACAGGAAGCAGAATTTTAAGACACAGACTTTAGTGAGATGTGAAAATATATTTGCTTACTGACGACAAGAACTTGGAATTTTTTTGTTCAGGCACATCACCTGTAGTCTTATATACATGAACATTTGATTTTAGCTTCAGATTTGCCCCAATAGTACTTTCTTTTTCTTTTCAGTTGATGGAAATCTCTGAAATGAAGGTCTAGGTAGGTTTTTTCTCAATAAAGTGACATGGGGTTTCTGGACACTCAGAGCCTGTGTTAAACTACCAACCTCCATTATATCACAACTTCAGATATGTTTAAACAAGTTTCCACCTGCACAACAACCCCTTTTACTGCCAGTGAAACACACTCTTCCCCAAGGAGCCCAGTATTATAAATCACCAAAGTGCTCATGCTGCTGCTGCCAGCATGAGAGGGGTCTGGCACCATGAATCTGAGGAGTAATGAGGGACATGGAATGGCCCACACACATAAGGAAAGGAGAAACCAGAGCCTTAGAGTGTAAAAAGCAGTGTATCTGAAGGTTTTAAACACAGCATTTTGGATTCAGATATGTGGCTTTTATCTATGAGCTGTGACCATGGCAAGGGCAACCAGTCTCCAAACAAAGACAAAGCCTAGCATGCGTGTGTTCAGACACCTGTGCAATATGAAACAGGAATAAACTATAACTTCAGTCTGCTCTGCGTGCATTTCATCATAACAACAAGATACGATCTTCAAATGACTGGACAAAAATTGAGTAGACTAGAATCAGAGAGCCCATCCGGCCCAAGCTGCACATTTTCATCACTTGCCAAGTTTACTGATTTTTTTTCTCAATAAGATCTCAGGAGCTAGTTTCTAAAACAAAAAGAAAAAAAAAGAAAAAAAAAAAAAAAGCAGTTCCCAGCTGTAGTTCCCATTGGTAACAGTAAACTGCTTTCTGTTGTAAGAAACTGTAATGTCTGTAGTCCCCATTTTCTCCTGCCTCCTTCACTGTTCTGAAGGAAACTGGTGGTCTTACAGCATCCTGGGGGTGGTCTCAGACCTCCTCAGCTGCAGTTGCTCTGGTTCCTGTCTATGCTCCAATCCATTCATACCCAGTTCAATGCCACCCACGGTGAACAGTTGCATGTGAATATCAGAAAATCCTCTGAAAGATGCCAGCTCTATCTTCCTTTGATGTGCCACATTAGGCCCTAATGGGCCAATTTCTTCCCTTGCACACATGCAGCTCCTGCTGACTTCAACTGAGGCTGCAGATTCACTACACACAGTATTAAGCTAAGATGAGACTAACCACAGATTATGAATAGAGCTCCCTTCAGTGAAGGGACTCATGTTCTTCAGTACTGCAGTACTGAAATACCTATTTCTGGAATCTTTGTCCCCAGATGAGATCCATATCCATGTGTAAACATATTTTCATGGGTACTATTGCAAAAGACTAATTGTGTCAAATACTTCTCACTGCCTGGGGATTTTTCTGTACTGAGTTTACAAATCATGCATGTAGACACAAGCCTTTACTAAATAAACTAGCCTGGACACCTACCAGAAATATAGCTAGAAATATAAGAAGGGATTCAAGGTGCAAAACTCACAAGACTCCATAAAGACTCACTGAATTTATCCATACTATGTTCTGTACTGGGATAGTTGCACTGTTAGCAGTATCTAGTGGGATGGTTTTAAGATAAATCAGCTTCAGCAAGGGGTATGAATTGCAGACATAGTACAGACCTCAGTAGAACCATCCCTCAGTGACTGTTAAGCTTATGAAGTTACTTGCAGGATTGAATCTTAATTATACCATAGCTGTTCCACTCCTCCATGCACCATATGTGTAGATGGCAAAGCCAGGTTAGCAGAACATGACATCCATATGTTTGTGGATTTTTTGTTCATTTTTTAATAACTGACATATATTTTATAGTAGGATTACAGTGATGAGCTGGGTGCAGTTCTGAAAGCAATCAGAAGCAGTTATTTACATATACTTTAGAAAAAAGCACCATATGTTGAACCCAAGGCAGTTTATAAAGTGCACAGGGTAGCAGGAATACTTCAGAACAATCCTTTCTATAATTTCTCAAGTTTTTTGAAAAACATATAAATATTCAACTGTCAATACTGGCCTATGTGCACACATGCTGAATGTATTGGCACACGATTATCCCAACAGAAAAGGTTATATTGAATTTTATATAGCAGACACTTACAGAATTTGTACCCACATCACTCATTCTGTAACAGCCTGTAATTAATTTGTTGCAGAAGGATCACAGATTATTCATCCATGAGTGGTAAATTTAATATAGACTGGAAAACCTGGTGGAAAAATTAGGATTGGGCTATTCTCAGCTAGTTCATACAGTGGTGTTTTGATAAGATAAAGCAAGGCAAGACAAACTGAGACAATCTAAAGCAAGGACAGGAAAAGTGAAAAGCTAGGTGGAGTCTGGTGGTTTGCAAAATCCTTTATCTCATTCCTGGTAGGAAGAGGTTATTTTTTTACTATCATTGAATTTCTCTGTTTGTATTCCTGTATTCAGATTATTGGCTCAGATAGCATCTGCTCAGATGAAATTGAGGAAGCAGTAGCCCAGTGCAGGCTAAATGGGGGGATTAATTGCTCTGTAGCTCCTTGCTCTTTCCTTCCATATCTTCTTTTTCTCCTCTGACCTCGTGACTTCTCCCTTTTCCAAGGTCATATAATTCTGCAGAGCTTGTGAATTGTGCAGTTTCCCCAACATGCTGATTGCCTTGGCATTTGTCCCTCAGAGTCATAAGGCCTAAAGCTGTGACAGTCCAACAGGCATTTTATTCTGCCATGTTTTCTGGCAACAGGATGGGAGAGGAACTCTGCCAAAACCATCAGTGAAATGAACTGACTTCACAGAGCTGGTTATTTTAGATTTCATTGAATTTAGGGACAGAAGAGACAAGCAAAAACTGTTTCATCTGGACCTCCTGTTTGTCCCAAAACGTTAAATATCTGCAACCCTAATCCAAGAATCTATTTCCCTAAGAATTGTTCCATATAATATTTAAATTTCAACTTCATTGTCTAACTTCAAAAAGTTAGGAGCTCAAAACACGACAGAGCAGGGGGACAAATGGAAGGTGACAGTGAGTCCCTAAAACACTCAACTGCTCTCCTTCTAATGCAGCCAAGCACGTGTTATTCACAATAAGAGTGCTGCATGGACTCAGGTTCAATCTGGCACTCACCTTCCCACCAGGTCTGCTACTGAGACAGTTCCTAGTCTGTGCTAAAGCCTGGACTTTCCTGTCTCAGGTACAGGACTTTGCACTTCTCTTTGCTGCACTTCAGGAGTTTTCTGTTGACCCTGTTCTCAAGTTTACCCATTTCCTCTGAACCGAATCTCAGCAACTCAGTTTTTCACTGACTTCCCCTCATTTATTATAAGCCTCAAATTCCCTGAAGGTATGTTCTGCCTCATTATCTTATTATGGAGTAGCAAACATTGCAGCAATGCTCATGGCACAAAAGGTAAGGGATGAACAGAGGACTCCAGATTCCAAGATTCTCACTCCAGGAAGACACATTCCACAATGTTCAGCCAGATCTTCTTCCCTCTTTGCACACAGGCTGTGAGCCATCTCCTGTCTTTTCTTACAGATAGGCCAGTATAAGTAAGTCATTCCAATATTTAATCATTCTCACTACTAGGAAATTCTAACTCATTTAAGTTTTTCTAAGGATTTTTTTTCTGCCCTTTTGCAACTGTTTCAGATTTCAGTCTAAAGCCTTAATACAGTATTACATGAATTGATAGGGGAAAACAACTTCATATACAAATTATTAAGATTTTTTTCCCCCAAAATTTTTGAAATTGATATTTGAAAATTTTTAAAGGGTTACATATCTTTTCTCACTTTATTTGTAATTTTTGAAATTTTAAAATTAAGAAAAATTGAGATCCATTCCATTGTATGACATTTAGACTATACCTAGACAGCAAGAATCTATTTTCCAAGTGTATTCTACAGATCTATATGATTTTCAAACACTGATAATTGTGCACAATGAAAGTCTGATACACATGATACACAGTCATGATACACGTGTCTGTTACATGTCTGATACACATGAGAGATGGCAGATGAACTCTTTGGAAATTGTTTCAATAAGTTAACAAGCTCTCAGCCTACTCCAGACCTTGTGTATTGCTTCTCAAAAGCTCTTGGTTTCAGAGTTGTGGTGTATGGCATGGTGCTAATAAAAGCCAACTCAATACTGCTGTCTTTTCCTACAGAGAAATCTGGTTTTGGTGAGTTTAAAAATCACATTAGGGAAAATTTGCTTGCATACTAACTTAAGAAACAGAAATTATGACCTGTTTGTGTTACTGCTGTTAAATGCTTGGTTTTACTTTCTTCCAGTATTTATTTTCCATATATTTTCACAGCATCTGGAATTGGTACTAATCTTTGATGAGAAAGTCAGAAAAGTGAGAAGGTAGGAATGGTAAAACACTGCAATATAGATTTCCCATATATGTTGCAGCTGCTCTGTACTTTTCTGGTGACACACAGCAGCCTTAAATTACTTAATCTGGTTTTATAGCTGTCTTGTATCACTGGGGTAACCTAAAACCACTGGAACATATTGGTGAGTCTGGTCCTGTGACTGTGCATTTGGTCAGCTTTGACTTTTATTTCTACCTGTGTCATTCAGAAAATATAACTCCTTTGCCATCAGTGGAATAGTACCTTGTATGTGCATGAGGAAGTTAGAGCATACATCTGAGAAGAAAATGCTTGCGTTCATAGCTTTAGAATGAGACTGGAGAGTTCTGCATGCAGCTCCTCATTATCACAACCTTTTTGTGACAACTTCTGTAAGACATCATTTTTCAGATCATGATATGTAAAATGACTGTGGAACTTTTTTCTTTCATCCTTTGTATGTCCCATTTACTTTCATTAAATACTGATGTACAGCAACTGTTTCCTGGCATGTCTCTGAAAAGCACTCAGCACAACAATAATTTGTGAAAAAATAAAGGGAAAACATAAAGGAAAAACAGAAAGAAAAGAAAAGAAAAGGAGAAAGAAAGAGAAAGAGAGAAAGAGAGAGAGAGAGAAAGAGAGAGAGAGAGAAAGAGAGAGAGAGAGAAAGAGAGAGAGAGAGAAAGAGAGAGAGAGAGAAAGAGAGAGAGAGAGAAAGAGAGAGAGAGAGAAAGAGAGAGAGAGAGAAAGAGAGAGAGAGAGAAAGAGAGAGAGAGAGAAAGAGAGAGAGAGAGAAAGAGAGAGAGAGAGAAAGAGAGAGAGAGAGAAAGAGAGAGAGAGAGAAAGAGAGAGAGAGAGAAAGAGAGAGAGAGAGAAAGAGAGAGAGAGAGAAAGAGAGAGAGAGAGAAAGAGAGAGAGAGAGAAAGAGAGAGAGAGAGAAAGAGAGAGAGAGAGAAAGAGAGAGAGAGAGAAAGAGAGAGAGAGAGAAAGAGAGAGAGAGAGAAAGAGAGAGAGAGAGAAAGAGAGAGAGAGAGAAAGAGAGAGAGAGAGAAAGAGAGAGAGAGAGAAAGAGAGAGAGAGAGAAAGAGAGAGAGAGAGAAAGAGAGAGAGAGAGAAAGAGAGAGAGAGAGAAAGAGAGAGAGAGAGAAAGAGAGAGAGAGAGAAAGAGAGAGAGAGAGAAAGAGAGAGAGAGAGAAAGAGAGAGAGAGAGAAAGAGAGAAAGAAAGAAAGAAAAAGAAAGAGAAAGAGAAGAAGCTAACTGTCCTTGATTCATGCCTAATGATGCTTTGGATGAGACACAGAGAAGTCCACATGCACTCTCTTTTTCTTGGTTACTGTGTTGAACAGATTGACTAGAGCTGTTTTTGTTTCCTCCAACATGCTGGTAGCATTTTCTATTCTACCAGCCAAAGAAACAGAGCCTCTGATAGAATCCTGGAACTGTGCAACACCTGGATTTTCAGCCAAAATATTTTCAAGGTGTTGCACGGTGGTGAAAAGTAAATTTTGAAAATTGTTTTTCCCCAACTGCTAAAACCCATCCATACCCAAAAAAAACATTGCTCATGTCTCAGGCACTCTCTGCCTTACAGGATATTTTACGAAGAAAAAAAAAGCAGTAGGCAACACTCTCCATAATTCCTCACAGTCCCCAGCCAGCACCTACCTCATCAGTGGAGTTAAGTCTGAGAGGTATTGTTAAATCCTTATTTCATCCTTTTAAGACTTGGATCCAGTTTGGTCTCCCTTTGCATGTGCTTCCTGGTCTACCGGGACTGCTTCAGCATCAATTAAAAAAAAAAAAAGAAAAATGACAAGAGGCAAGAAAAAAAATCCCCAAACCCCCTTATTGTGGGAGGTCTCAGCTTTTGCAGTAGGGCTCTGAGATGTTGACTGTGCTCATTTGGACACAAAATTTGGCAGTTTGCCATCACTAAAGGACAACATGAGCTCCTGTGCTGTGTGACTGCCAGAGTTTGAAAGAGTTTGAAAAGGAAATAGATGATGTGAGTTGAAGCCCATGTGTACTTTAGAATGACAAGATGCTTTCCTCTGCCCTGTCCTTTTTGGGTGTGCTCATGTTTGTGAGCAAAGGTGGAGAGCTGCCTTGGGCTCTCATCTGTTTAGAAAGCACTGTTCTTGCTGGCCAGGTGGGCCAGATATTTCTTTCCAAAATGTCCAGTTGCACTGTATGCCTTCAGCCAGGTATGAGTCTAAGTTGTGTACATAACATTTCCATTCATTTGTCATCACCTCTCTCTGAAACTACTCATTTAAGAATCATGTCCTTGATTGATTGCACCAGCTCTGCTCGCCTAGCTCTCTTTTTTAAAATGTTCCACCTTTATATGTTGTTTATTCCCAATTCACCTATGAACTGACTCACCTGTTGTATGCTGAAAAGTCTGAGTTGATGATGAATACCTGTTCTGTAAAGCTGTTCAGAAGAGGCAAATTACATGGCCATTATAAGCCAGTTGCATGAAAATCCTTGCGTAAACATCATGTAAGTCAATGAACAGAGCTCCAAGTTGGCACATTTTCCCTTTAGGTAATGGATAACCCTGCATACAACTACTAGAGTGTTCCCTGTGAACTAATAATGAGGAGGAAGCAAAGATCATATTTGGATTTAGTACAGCCAAGTGTGAGGGCAAGAGTTTTATTAAAGGAGTTCAAACAAAAGGGCAGGCATGACCAAGATGTTATGCCTAAGGATTTAAATTTAGTTTCCTGTATGAGTATGCAACGTCTGCCAAGAGGTAAATTGTTTCCAGGGTAACACTTGAAAAGAGTGATCATATATCCCTTAGAGTCAGGCTGTTGAACATTTGTAGAGCAGGACACCACCATGACTTTGTGCCTCAAGTTTTATGCAGGAGCTCTGCTAACTGAAGTGGTACTGGGGGGTATGTCATTCACAGAACTTTTCCCTGTCATTTCTCAGGAGAAGGGCCACCATCAAAATATTTCCACCTAGAAGTTTATTGTTTTGGATACCTCTGAGTGAAAATACAAATGTCTGTATAGGAGCACCAAGGCTTGAATTTTCAGGGGAGGCTGGTGGAATTAGGCATTCATTTCCCATTCAACTGTATTGGAATTTAAATACTTTTTGTCCAAGGTTTTTTTGAAACCTCAGACTAACAATAAGACTCCATGGCACTGCGACGTGACTGAAAGACTGATAATTTTGTGCATCTTCTGTCTAGTCACTGAAACTATGACTCTGATAACAGAAGTCCCTTATTGGTTTCCTATATGATAACAAGTACAATTAACATTGTATTATAACATGATTTTTGAAACTAATGTGGTTGTGTTCATCTGGAGGGTGGCTCAGAGGAGTTCTGATGGTGACTAGTTTCTTTTCTAATGCATCCAGCTCTTCAGTTTGAAAATGTTGTACTCACAGTTTCATGTTCATTGTCTGGAAAAAGGAAAATGTTAAAATATTTTTGCACTCAAGGTGTATCCTACATTTTGTCTGGGGTCAAGATTCTGGTATATGAGGTAGCTGAGATATTTCCTGATTTCTTTTCATTCTTTGATAGTTTAAGAAAATTACTAACTTGAAGTCACTCTATGATTATTTGGTTAGAGAGGTTTCCAGTCTTTTATTAAACTGCAAAGTCATATATGAATCTAAATTAATTCAATCTGAAAATATCAAAATTGAGTCTTTGAGTTAAAAATCAAAACAATTCACTCTCCAGAATTGCCATCAATCAGAAAATATTTTGGTTTATCAAATTAAAAAAAAAAAAAAAAAAAGAAGAGTGCTATTCTATTTTATTGGCCTGGAACTGGTTAAAGAATTATACAAGCTGAGTGAAAAAGTTAGAATATAAAAAAAAGGAGAGTGGCAGGGCAGTGTACTATGTTGCAGATATCCTGTTGTAAATACACTGATATCAATTTTCAGAGTTGCATTTTTCTTCTGTTAATGCAGAATCATTTCTCTCTTGGGTGGTTGGGAAACCAGTGAGCAGTTTCTAAATGTCAACTCATGCTTTTCTGCTCAGTGGAGCATACTTATTTCTGTCTTCCAAGGTTGATTTAGACTTTATTGAGAGAAACTTTTGTTTTGAACCAAAGCTAAGAAGTTTGGTTTCCTTCTGCTCAAAGCTAAAATACCCAAGATCCTGCTGTCTTGCTCTGGAGAGCAAAAGAGTTTAAAGGACATAGTTGGCTTAAAAATTCTCTTTTCTCAGGCATTTAATTGAGAGAATGGGATGTGGGGGAAGGAGGGTTTGATTGTTTGTAGTTTTACGTCAGGAAGTCTAGCAGAAGCCACTGCAACATCTCATAAAACATTGTGCAGCTGTGTGCAGACCTCAGGGTGCACAGATGCGTGTGTATTATATTACCTTGGAAGGGGCACAGGCTGAACTTTTCGATTTTGACACCCGACAGCATCCAGCAAAGGTGAGGTCTGCTACTTGTGCCTCAGGTTTTCAAATTGAAACCGTGTGTGCTGCAGTGCTCACATGACATGTATAAATGTATAAATGAGGGCCATTAAGTAAATGCGTTTACACATCATTTAAATGAAACAACACACCTAACCAGATGGATTCCTAAAATGAGTAATTGTGTACTGCTATTTCCATAACTTTTGCCTGTGCTGGTATACCCTCACTTCTCTGGTATGTCCATCACTTTGATTTCAGTGTCCCGGTTGAGGGCCAGGACCTTGCTTCTCTGTGTTTTCTGTGAAGATTTTCACATTATTATGTGCAACCAGGGGTGGGATTTTTCTCACCTAAGTCTCACCAAGCCATCAAACACAGAGGCATCTAGTTTGAGCCAGCCTTTTGGGCATTCTCGTTAGCCAACAGAAAGAAGAAAGGTTTAACCCATCCACAGATATGTATGATACAGATCCACATAGTCCTCTAGGTGTGCCTGTCACTGATTTTTTTATGATAAAGGGGTTCTTGTCAACTGACTAGAACAAAGTGTCTACTTTTTGATGGAAATTGTGAGATAAAAGTGAGCTTATAAAAATAGCAAAGAACTAAAAGGAACACAGAAAAGTAGAAACAAGACAATATTTGGGACTTTTAGGAGACGCTGAAAGCTGTTACCACATCTCTGCATTTAGGAAATTCTATAGAATTTTGTTCAACTTTCCATGAGAAAGTCTGTCAGCAGTGCTGCATTTTATTATGGTTTCCAGGATGGCTGCCCAATTTAAAACAGGAAAACCAGGTCTCAAGTCTTGACATGCATGGAGGAGGACTCCAGAAGCCAAATTCTAGCTACATGTCTACAACAGCTGGATAAAACTACCAAACAAAAATAGAATGTTAACTGGTCTACAATCCCTCTTTTAAGTCAGACCCAAAACGTGCTAGTGGTCTGCAGTATAAACTCTTGGTTTTTAGTTTTTGTTGTCTTTGTTCTTGAAAACTGGTGAAGGTCTCATGCAAATATCACCTGCCACTCAGATAATCAAAACACATTGTCTTTATTTCTGCTATATCAATTTTCATTCTTCTTTTACTTCCACAGATGTCAAGAGAAAAATAAAAATAATGCCAGCTTTTCTTGAAACTTTTTTTTGCCTTGCATTTCAAAGTGCTCTACCAAGATGAATATCATTATTCCCCATTTTTCATATGTGGAAATTAAAGCATCTAGCTGTGAAGAAACATCCAAATAGAGAACTTGAATATTAGACTCCAGTTAAAAACAGAGGATGATGGTCTTTTCAGTACTATCACCAAAAGCTGAAGTTGATCTTATAGAGTACTGGTATGTAATAATGGTGCATTTAAGAGTTCTGGCTCAAGGAAAAAGAATTCTGCAACTGTCATATTTTGACCCATTTTGATGTCATGGCCATTTCTATTTGTCACTTGAACATTTCAGACAGTTATACAGAGAAGTGTTGTTTCTTCTGGACTGTTCATCATTTTTTTTTTTGATAATAAAGTGAAAGCTGAATAATTGTGAAAATACAGTGTGTGTGTTCACATGTACATGCAATGTGTATAGTAAAGGTGTATATCTGTGTGCTATGAGCAGTTGTTTGGCTGTGGTTTGGGCTGCATCTGTTAGCAATGAAAAATATATGTTTTCTCACAGACATAAAATTCTGGGCCACTTAAAGGTGAATATTTTCATCAGATCACTCCCCATCCTGTAATTTATAATCAGTGGAACTAGTGAGCAGTGCTCTAAAACCATAAAAAAGATAGAAACTAATCATGAAGAGAGAAGTTTGTAATGTTTGCCAGATGAAAATCCAGAGTCTACATGCTTGGAATTTATACTGGTGACCCCTGTTACCTACTTCAACAACACAAGAAGGAAGAAGATAATAAGCTTATGTATTGAAGAGTAAGTAATCAACAGTGTAATGGGTCATAATTCTATTAAAGTGTTTGGAAAAGATTTTATAATTAATGGCCAAGTTTATACACGTCTTACACGTGCAAGCGGACTGGGTCAGGGAAGGGAAGTTTTGGAAAGCATGTAAGAGGATAAATGTGAAGAGCTAAGAGAAGGTAACAAAACAATACCACCTAGTCATCCATCTGTGAAAAGGCAAAAGTCTTAAATGAAGAATCCTTTCTAGGCTTTAAATAATTCATATATAATATACAGCTTTGTACTTCTTGTTTATGCTTTGTTTTATGACCTCAGGAGGATGAGTCGGTCAATGTAAAAATGGAAATGCTTTGCTGGAAAAATTTCTGCTCTTTTCATGTGATATGAATCCTGAAATATTAATTTCTTCTGCCTTTTATTCCTAATAGGGCTGCAGAGCACTTACAGCTCTTGGAGGAACTTCCCAGGACTCTCTGGCTGTATCTCTACACATTCTGTACAGGTTGTTCTCTGGCTTTGGGTTCAGAGGCACAAAGAGGTTTCAAAATGCTTCAGTCTGCAGAGGGTTCAGAGGACAGCAACCACACTGACTCTGGGGAATCTCTGGTCCATTCATCCCATGCATACTTCCAAACAGTGCCCAGGAACTGCTTATGGAAGGGCCAATTGTAGACACTGTTTAATTTATTTAATTAATATATGTATTCTGTTTTGCTCTATCATCTCTAATGCAAATACTCCCACACATCAGTTCTTGAGGCAGAAAGAAAAAGTAGCGAAAAAATGTCTGTTATTTAAAGAAACTACCTGTGTTCATGTTAATGGTAGTGAGATAATTATGATGCTTATCTTCAAAATGGAGTTCTGCTCTATCCTGGCAAAAAAATACTAATTTAAAGCAGATTATCAGCTCTGATTATTCCTATTATTTCTGTGCTTTTAGGTGTAGATTTGGGGACTTATGAGCTCTATATCCAGCGCAGAATTTTCTCTAAAGATTTACCTAGGTTCACTCTCATTTATTATGTCTCTTCTCATTAATGAATTGAGCAGCCTTATTTTTTCAGAAGTCACTATGTAAGACTAATAATGAAGATACAAGGTTGAATTTTTAAAGTCTGAAATTTTAGAGATCAAGGTAAGATAACCAAAATGGACTATTTTCATTAAATAATGATTGCTGATTAGTTAGTTGTTTAGTGTTTAGGATTTTTTTTTTTGTCCTGGACCTAGGTGATGAAAAATTAAACCAGTTTCTTTTGAAATTGATAGAAGAAATTCTACTCATTTGACTGCATTTTATATAACTCTCTATTGTGAGTCTTCCTGATACATCCTAAAAGGTAAATAGTGACAGAGAATCTGAAGTATAAAAATCCCCAACCCTCATGTTCTCAGGCACTTAAATGAGCTTCTGACCTGACCTCTACCTGAAGCGCACAAAGCTTGAAGACTTTACATCCAAAGTGTCTGTACTCATTGTGTCTTCTGGAGTTCTTCCAGAAGTGTCCAGAACTTCCTCGTGTCCCAGACTTCATCTCCTGGCAGTAGCCCAGGAAAATGTGCAGGTAGAAATAAAACAGAAGATTCTAGCCCATGGCATATTATGTTAAGTGAATCTATTGTACATGGGTAACCAGAGATGAATGAATTAGTTCAGTTCAAATAACAACCAGCTCCAACCTTTGCCAGTCAGAAAGTGACCCTAATCCAAATCTTTTTCCAATTTGGATTGGTTCAGAGAGATCAGCTGTCAGGTCTGTCAGCTGGTAGCCTGACATCAGAGCAGACATAACTAATCAGAATATACTCCCTCACCTAGAGATTAAATGTATTTTTATTTGGTCTTTATATGTTCCCATAGTTTCAGCTTGCATCAAAACCTCTTGGTCTGTAAGTAACATCTTCAGAACCAAAGCAAGTGGAAAAGTAGATTTTTCCCAGAGAGACCTGTAGGAGTTGAATTTGTCTTAAATAAATGTTTTCTCTTTCAGCAAAATTCAGTCTGCAGAGTTACTGACATCCCATCACAGAACATCTGACTGAGTTTCAGTGTGACTTATTTCTCAGCTCTTTTAGTCAAACTTAGCCCACCTATTTTCAAAATTTGTCCAACAATCATATGATTTTGTCACTCATGCTATGAGAGTAGATGCTGTAAATCAAAAATCTAAAATTATACATAAGTGGTAACTAGTGAGTTGTGGTGTATCCTGATGGATAGAGTTCATGAGGTCTCTAGGGAGTATGGACAGCCCAAAGGACTGAGAAAATTTGACTGAGCAAATGAACTTTGGGCTTTTAAAAACAGCTTATTGACTGCAAGATATGGAATACAATGTTTCCGTATCTGTCTGAAAACAAGCACTGGCTCTGAGGTTATGTGTTCTTTTGCTTGTGCTACAGTTGCGGCTTTGAGAGACTTTGCTCTACCATTTATTATTTTCTGACCAGATTTCAGTCTGGTTCCACAGTAGTCTGATATTTTGCTAATGTATTCAAGTCAGAGTATATTTACCCTGCACTTTGGAGCCAGTGATAATCAGAATGTGGAAGAAAGTTAATACAATGGAGATCAGGACCTCAGTAGGTTTTGAACTCAGAATTAAATATGCTTATGGCTAAAGAGGCTATAGGCTCTAGGGTGACTATAACTCACATGTTCCACATGTGTCAACAAATGGTGGAGGCAAAACCTGAAATATAGCATTTCAGTATCATATATTCAATTTCTTTTCAATGTGGATTGTAATTCTGAAAAAGTTTTAATTACACTTTATGTATGTATGGCCAGAAATTATTTAGCCATGCTGCTGAGTAGGATGGTACTGTGATCTCCACATTTTTTTTTTTTATGCGAAACTTTGGAATGATTACATGCAAATGACAGTTTTCAATAACTGGAACAGGAAATAGCTTTCTTCAATCTATGTGTCAAAACTTTAAGACAACTGGAATGGCTTTCTAGAAGCTCTCCTTTCTGACAGCCCATGCCTATTTCTTTATTTTTTTTTTTTGTGCAAATCCTGCTCAAACTTCCCTTTGCTGGGTCAGTAATTGTTCATAACAGAAATGGCCTGCTGTTGAATCTCACTCCTTAAGTACTCAATGGAATAATAGTCAGGCTTTATTTGGCATAGTGAAACTCAAAAACATCTGTACCAGAAGGCACAGCAGCTGCAAGAGTTGAATGGGGCTTATTTTCGTTGTCATTTAAAACTTACACATTTAATACAATTAACAATTCTTGGGACCATCCTCTAAATTTTTTCTTCCAACATGGAGAAACAGAAGTTGAGTGTGGTTTCATCTGCTTCAGCTGATGCAGGATGCTTTTGTGTACACCTTACTTGCTACCACCCAGATGCTACTCTAGGGAGGGGACTTGTCACATAATGTGGTATCAGGTCTGTCAGATATCCTAAAGTGTTTCAAAAGGCATCAGAAACTTATATTTGGGCAGCTGAGTCTGTCCCTAGCCTGTAAAAAGCTGAATCACTCTGGGTACCTTTGATTTTGTAAACTGCATCCTCATTGACCACTCAGGGCACATAGGCCCCTGGCCCATGCAATGCATGACTATGGGGAGAGGTAAATAAAGGTGTCTGAATTTCCTGTTGAATCCTGACCTTATTCTGCTCAATAATTTGTTCTGGGAGGTAAGAGACAGCCCACCTCCACAGCAGTCTAAGACCAAGGGATGACTTGTGTCTCCTCTTGAAGGTCCAGTCTCCAATGATGCCAGGTCACACGAGCCCTTGCTGAAACTCTTTCCTGGAGTTTTGGTGAAAACCTTCAGGCTTGGGAACAGAAATTGCTGCTGTCTGTCTATGTTTCCCACAGGCTGGGTTGGGGCTGAACTGGCAGCTTAGAAGTCAAAAGAGCTTTGCTTTGATGTCAGTGGAAAAACTTAGGACCTAAGGTTTCAAGCTTAGGTAAAGCTTGAAATACTGCAAGCTCAAAACACCTCTTTCTGGATCAAAAATGGTATGTATTTGCAAAAGAATACCCATCTGAACTGAAGGGAGCCAGAAGATGTCATACTAAATGTGTATTTTCACTTGCTCTTTGTATTTAACTGGAGATAATATGAAAGCATTGACCTCAAAAGCATTGAAAGCAAAGATATTTTGTTCTTTCTGGAAGTGTCAGGTACACATGACCTCCCACTGAATGATGGACCTTGTACACCTCACCTCTAGTATACCAGGTCAGTGGAACCTCCCTAATGTTACCTGTACTGGACATTTGTCCTTGGAAGGAAAAACTTTGTATATGTAAAAACCAGAAATATGCATGGCAAATCTTTCTGTGTGCAGTACATCTTGTCTATTTCTCTGCTTATTTTTAAGAATAAAAAAAGCTTGATATTTTCCAGGTATTGTGACTGCTTTTCATCTGGGAATCTCAAAGCATTTGAGAAAGATTAGAATTAACTCTCACTGTGTGTGTATATTCTGTGTAAGTTTTATTGCGGACAGTTTACAATACTGTCATATAGAACATACAGAGAATCAGTTAGGAGATGGAAAGGTGAAGCAGGGTCCAGTTATCCAATACCCTAATTTTGCCATTAGAAATCTTGGACTAATATACAAGCAATTCTTGTGGACAGGGTTAAAGGTGACAGGACCTTCATGGAAGGGCTCAGTGCTTGTCAGCAACTACTATACTGTGGAATATTATTACACTAATATTATTTTTTTATCCTGCAAAAATATATGGGATTATTGTAGCTGAACCTCTGGATTATTATATTGCCAGACTGGTAAAACAATCCCTGTTACCAGACTGATAGGTCCAACACCTTTTTCAATACAAAGCTTTCTTTTGGTATGCATTAAAGCAATCACAATCTACACCAAGCAAAGGTGGAATTTGAAGCATAGTAATGCAGCATATGTTCAACTAATTTAAAGCCACTCTGTGAAAGCTTCCAGTTCTGTTGATCAGCAAAACTATACAGAGAGTGGACATTTGCTTTGGCATAATATTCCCTATGGCCAGTAAAAGAGGATTTAAGTCTGTTTTATTAGCATTTTGTTCCTGGTATTCAAAAAACTGACAATATAATGAAATAAAGGATAAGATGACTTTACTGTGAAGGTCTTAGAGTCCAGAGCCAAGTTATATAATTCTTATTCTGATACAGTGCCAATTGTCTTTGATATCACTGTTGCATTATTAGCCTTGGGCTGAGAAATATAAAACTTCAAATAGGCACTATGATATCCCCATGTAACTCTCTGCGACAGTCTTAGTGAGCAAGGTGGATGGCAGAAGCAAATAAAATGTGGACTACCATGTTTAAATGATGTGAAGCACAGGTCATTTCAAACTTAACAGATTTTCAAGACCAGAGGTAGCACTGTAAACATCTAGCTCTTATTCCCTGCATAACAAAAACCAGAGTGCTTCAGATTAACCAAGGCTTTGGAGAGAATATTTCTCTCTTTTTCAAAGTCAAGAATATTGAGCTCAAAAAGCTTATGTCAAACTAGACACGGAGGTGATGGTTTTGAGCTTATCCATTTCCTGCACAACCTGCACAAGAAAAGGTAAAGAAATCAATTATATCTTTCCAAATCTTCTTCCTCAATTGTCTTATTATAGCAGTGTTTATGATCTGGCCTATATTTATTACATTCTTCACTAACATAGGCCTTGCATTCCTCACTTGATGTTTGCCATGTGTTGGGCATTACTTGAAATACATAGTTCTGGTTTCATTTCTCCACAGTCACTGGATAATTAACTGATTTAATACAGGCAGTTTTTGAAATTTCATTTCAAGCTATCATTTATAAAGGTAACATATTTTCTAAATATTGGTATTGAGAAGATATCAGTGAATAAATAAAGGAGTAATAATCAAACTGGCACTGAAATCCAACTAGATTAGTAAAGTGATTTAAGTTGTAACCTGCATTCCTTTTTCTATCCTTTCCTCTACATACATACACATGTACATATATATATGGTCTTGTGTGTCTCTGTGCATATAAATGGATTCCTGCATCTGATGTAGAACATAAAGGGTTGGGTTGATTTTTTCCAAGATGTGAGAGCCAAGTTTCACTGGTTTGATTTTGTGTGTTCAGGTTTTTCCTGTGGCTATTATTTCTCAGCACCTGTACTTCCCCTGCTTCTTGTCTCCCGTAGCAAAGTAGGTCTGTTCAATATCGGAGCAGGTAAAGTGAAGGCTGTATCTGGAGCCACTGCTTTCTATTTGTACAAGCAATAGGTACAAAGTGGATATTAAACAGGCATCCTGCTGTGTACCTGAGCAGTGTCTGTTTCATGTCTATGGCTTTGGTATATTTATCTTATACCTGCTCCAGGAGCTGTTTCTCCCTTTTTTTGTCTCTTTTTCTTTTTTTTCTTTTTCTTTTTCTTTTTCTTTTTCTTTTTCTTTTTCTTTTTCTTTTTCTTTTTCTTTTTCTTTTTCTTTTCCTTTTTCTTTTCCTTTTCTTTTTCTTTCTTTTTCTTTTTTTTCCTTTCTCTTTTTCTTTATCTCTTTATTCTTTTTTTAATTTTTGTTCTTTTCTTTTTTTTTTTCCTCTTAAAAAAAAAAGTGGTGAGGGATTAATTTGGGACATCTTAACTTCCTGGTCCTCCTGCAAGTGCTCCAGTCTGGGAATATGTAAAAGAAGCTTGTATTTTAGTTCCATTGAAATTTAGATGCCCACAGATGTGTGAGCACCTCTAAAAACTGAAGACTGAGGTTGAAGTGATGGTGCCAGAGGTGATGCTTACCTACCTTTCACATAAGAGGATCTCTGTGGGCAGGACATCAAGGAAAAAGGACAGCTTTTATTCTGTCTGTTTTTATTATGTCACTTGTTGAAAGGGTTTTTATCATAAAATACAACTTTTCAGGCTGTGGTGAGTAGAATCACATTCTTTTTCTGTGTTGAATGGGTGAATGAAACTCATGAAAGCAAACTGGTCTGCTTGCCTTTCCTCATAGAAAGCAACTTTCAACACAGCACCTAAACATTTAAGTGGATTGAGGTTGTCCATCTGAATAAAAACATCTTAAAATTCTTTTGTACTTGATTGGATGCAGTTTCTCTAATTTAGGCACACGATTTTCACTCAAATTTAAGGTTCCAAATGAAGAAATTTGCATAAAATGAATGGCTAATTTCCCTATGTAGTTAAGGAGAAGAGAAAGGTGCTTTTAAAGACCCATGGATTATGATTTTTTTTTACCTAATTCAACTGATATGTGTTTATGAACATGGCAGAGAAAGAGAAAACTCCAGCTGGGGAAGATTACTTGCTAATATTTTTCATCTTGCAACTTGTGACTTCTCTGTTGTGATCTCTGTTGTGATTCGTATTCTGTTGAGATATTCCTAAGGGTAACAACAGTTTTAAATATGTCTTTTTAAATTATATTGTCACCTTTGTACTGGATACTAAGCTGGATAAACCAAAATATTCCATGTTTGGTTCCAAACATAGTTTGCAGTCATTACTGATCTGTACTGGATTTAATCAGTGACCTAGGAACTTTACCAACAGGCTCCTCAGCTGTTCCAGCTAGATCTGGTTTTAGACAACTTTAATACTAATTGGGGATTCTATTTAAATAGCATTTAAGATAGGATGCTAATTAAAAAGGCATTTTGTTGGCTGATCTTATGGTAAATTTTATGATTTCTGACTCAGATTCCATTTCTTTCGGATTGTCACTTAAAATATTTCAAAATTCATCTTCTGCATTACGTCAGATCCATATAATGTCAATGAAGTTTTTCCAACATGCAAGAAGTTGGGGAAAAACCCAACTTCATTCCACTACTTCAGAAAGTTCCAAATATTAATTTGAATATAGGCATCACTCTTCCAAAAGATAATTCTGTTTCAAAAATGTTTACTGCCATAGAATTAATTAGCTTGTAGAAAGAGAAGAATTTTGTTTCTAATTAATGTATATATGTATATATATAATTATTCCTGTATGTAAAAAGGGAGTTCAATTTTCATCCTGTTTTTATCATGAATTAAGCCCACACTTCAGAGATTAAGAAAATATTTTGGCACAATCAGATTCTTCTATATACTCAGATAAAAGTTTGTAATATGCTCACAGAAAATGCAGAGAATAGATATACTGATTTTCAAATTACAAATTATTGTAAAAGAAAACTCAAAATCTGTAATTGAGAGAAAAGACCAGATTCTTTCATATGTTGCTTGTGTGTAATCCTACTGACATCAAGAAGTGTGGGCATGAATAACTGGGAAAGAGTTTGGCCCAGGATGTGGAAACTAGTTGATAGAAAACGCTGAATTAATTTAAATTTTCTAGGGCATGAGCACTGTCTTGTGGAATGAAAAGTGGCTGAAAGACTATAAACAAAAGCAGGAGACAAAATATTAAAGTATAGACCTGTGGGAAGGTCTTTTCCTAGTGAGGGACTTTGGGGATCTGTATTCAGTATGGTTTTATTTAACACTTTCTCTAATGATCTAGAAGAAGTAAGTCACCCTTTAATGGATGTCCCCTATGATGAATAAAAGGGTGGAGTTGCAAAAGGTGTTGAAAGACAGATAGTGAAAAGGAACCTGGATATGGATCCAAGGTTCACACTGACTTCAATAAATTTTGGAACAGATCAGCAGAAATGTTAGAAAGATGAACAGGAAGAGTGACAAAATGAGATTCATCTTGGAAAATATACAAAGGCATCACGTGAAAAATTACATTAGACCTAACAATCAAAGGGAGCCAGAATCATGGAGAGCAGCATAAGAAGTGAGTTTGCAATACATTAGAGCAAGGAAAATAATATGATTAAAATTTGAGGCTTATGTGCTGCAAAAGGGAGGCACCATTTTCTGTGTTACTCAGCCCTGGGGAATATTACCAGGAGGAGTGACAAGGGAAGAGAGGGCTAGCTCACGAAACATGAGGGGTGCATAAGCAGGAAGCAGTGATACAGGCACCCCTACTCCAATGAGATGCTGAGGAACAGAGATCTATTGTAGCAATTCCTCATCCTGGGCTGTCTCCCAGCAGCGTGGGCAGCAGGCTGAGAGAGGGGACCCTGCCCCTCTGCTCTGTGACATCCCACCTGCAGCGCTGAGTCCAGCTCTGGGGCCCCAGCTCAGGGGAGACACGGACCTGCTGGAGCCAGTCCAGAGAGGGGCAGTGAAGATGACCCCAGGGCTGGAGACCTCTCCTGTGCAGACAGGCTGGGAGAGCTGAGGCTGTTCAGCCTGGAGAAGGCTCCTGGGACTCCTTCCTGCACCTTCCTGTACTAAAAAGGGATTTATTAAACAGGGGGAGAGGGAATTTTTTCTAAGGGCAGATTGTGACAGGACAATGGGCAAAGATTATAAACTGAAAGAGGGAAGGTTTATATTAGATATTAGGAAGAAATTCTTTACTGTGAGGGTGGTGAGGCCCTGGTACAGATTGCCCAGAGAAGCTGTGGGTGCCCCATCCCTGGAAGTGTTCAAAGCTGGGCTGGATGGGGCTCTGAGCAGCCTGGTCTGGTGATTGGTGATACCTGCCCATGGCAGGAGGGCTGGAACAAGATAATCTTTAAAGTCCCAACCAACCAAAACCATTTTAATATTCTATGATTCCCTAATACGTATCCCACAATGAAGCAAGAGCAAACAGAATTCCCAAAATGCCTCGGAAACTACTCTTATGTTGGTGCCATCTCTTGCATAAGGTGCCACTGGGCTCCTCAAATCCCTCTCAGGCTAAAATATTCAATTATTCTAAATATTGGACTCTGAATGTCACCATGCTATCACAAAGATATTACTGTGACAATTATTTAAACTTTCATTTTAGATAGTTATGCCACATCTATTTCTGTATTTTTAAAAATATTATGCCCAATCTCATGAAAATTTGGTAGAGATTAATGATGTTAATGATACTTGGTCAAAATTATCAATGGGATAGAGTTACTGAGGTTATATTTACAAGAGTCATAATAATTTTTGCCCAGGAAACGGGCTAAATATGTTGGGCTAGATCTTTAAAGTATACAAATAATATTAAAAATATCTTTAAAGGTGTTCAGCTTGCTAAGGAATTTTTATAAATTTTATTTGATGCCTTTAGTAATTGACCCTCAATCGCTATCTAAAGCTCACACAAAAAATTCATTACAGGAAAACTGAGGAAATTAATAAAATGCATAAAATTCTACAGCTCTGTAGGCCATTAAAAATATCAAAGATCTCTAAAGAAGCTTTTTCCAGGCATCTGAAACCTTCTGCTAGTATACAACGGCTTAGACCCACGGAATAAAAACTTGAAAATCTTACAGGTCTTGTTAGTTACCTACTCAGATTGCATCTTTGTTAGGGCTGGAAGTCAGAAAAGCACTTAGCCACATGCTAAAGTTTAATTTTAGGCAAATGTTTGAGTGTTTTACTGATCTGGGATGCAAAATTCATGATTTCCTATTATGCAGACTCAACACTACATATAAAAATGTAAGCATTCTTTTCAAATAAAAGACACTTGCTATACCAGTTCAGTTCTGAGTATTGTTCTACATTTGCCGGAAACAAAATAAGTCTAGGGAAATAATGTGTTTTGGAAAATTTTTATTCCCTCCAATGTCAAGTGGAATTTCTTTTTAAGAAATACAAATATTTTTAAAGGTACAAAGATATGTGAGAGAGATTGGGAAGCTTTAGCTTAATTCCTATTGTTAATGCACCCTTGCAAATCAGAAACAGCTCCAGTGGAATTTAACTATTAGGAAACCAAAAGATCAGAATCACAGCACCAATTTCTTTAAATAGATTTAGAATGACTGTGATGATGGCTCAAATATTCTAAAATAAAGACAATTTTATATAACTATGGCACTATGAAATCGCCTAATAACTCTCCTAAATCATCTAGTCTTGGTGTCAGGGTGTGCCAAGCCAGCGAGGTGACACCACAGCCCATGGTAGGATGACAACACCTTAGCTCTGCCTTTCAGCAGGGTGCAGGAAATGCTGCCCAGGTGTCACTGTCCTGTGCCTGAAGGGATGTGCTCTCCTTTCCATCCCTCAGTCACAGGCCTGGCAGGGAAACTCTTCCCCTCCAGCTGTCTCTTGGGGATCCCTGCACCATGTGCCACCATTTCCAGAGACTGCACCTCCAGTGCCAAGAATATTGCTGCATAGAGTGCAAAGGACCAAGAACAATCATAAATGAACATGCATTAGTAAAATAAGATGAAGTCATTCAATGATGTGGGAAAGAAGTTTCTTGGTGATTTTTTTACTGGTATTTGAAGAGTTTCTTCTCTCAACCTATTGCAGTCACAAAAATGTGGATGTTAGCAGTGGTGGAAACAATATTTTACAGATTTGTGCAGAATCCCAAGCAAAAACTCTTGAAAGAATGGATTTCAGAACAAAAAAAAATATTTTTTTTGGTCAGAACTTCTAATTTCCATTGTGACTAGAGGTATGTTATTTAACCAGCCAACTGAACAAGAAATTATACTTTTGTGACATAGTCAAAGTTACAAAATATTAGTGATGTAGGCAAACCATTAGAGACTTTCTTTGTGCACTAAATGAGCCAAAGATCCTCAGAAAAAAATGTTATTTATAAAACTGAAGATTGTGCATAGTAATTAGTAAGATTCTTTCTCTTACAAGTGGAGTGACATGTCAAAGATGTTGCTAGGTTCTTTATGGTTTGTTTTGAAGCTAAGTGAATAGAACAGAATTAAAGTTTTAAAATTATTTTAGTTGTTTTTTTTTTACTTTAGAGCTGTTAGTTAACAGATTTTTTCTCTACTTAAATTGTTATGAAGCTTTGCTATGTAAATTCACATTTACTTGTAATGCTAAACTGTAATTGATAAGAATAATCTCATCTGTTTTTATTCCTTAAATATTTTTATTCGGAGATTAATCCACAATATTTTAAAATTAAATTTCTATGAGTGCTCATTTTAATTAATCACTGATGTTAACAAAATCTAACAACTTTAAGATCTACTTGAAATGCATGATTTGATGACAAAATAAGAATGATTTTGTAGTTAAATAGGTTTAGGAAAAGAATTGTACCAAGGGAGCAAACACTACTGCCAGTGTTACAGTGATGAGGACATCACAGATGCCTTGATTACCCAGGTAGACAAGAATTAATTTATTCCATATCTCTGAAATAAGAATTGGCTCTGTCACACAGTAAATGATCCTTTACTCAGTTTGAATGATCAAACATTGTAATGAGTCAGAGCTATAAAAATGTGACTTTTTGCTCTACACCCAAACATAGAATTCTTTCTTCTCAGAGCAAATCAATTTGTGATGATTGTTTTCTTTCAATTGGCCACAATGGCAGTGTGCAAAAAGTAAAAAGTATCTTTCTTTTCAAAATAACAATTTCAACACCTGGTGAAAGCTGGACAGCATTGCATAGAAATGAAATCCAGCTATCTTTCTGTTAAACATCCAACAGTGGTTTTTTTACAGGAAAGGTTATTTATCCTAATAGTTTTAATATTTTCGGAGATTACATTCACATTTTCCTAAAACAACCCTGAGTTTTCATCTGGTTTCAGTATTGTTCCTTCTCTACTTTATAACAAAACTCTTATATGGTTTTCCTGTTCACTGTTAAAACAGTTATTGCTCTGCACCTCAAAGCCTGATTCTCTGGGTCAATATATTAATAGCAAACGAACCTTCTAAGGCAGAATGCCTTTTCTGCCAGATAATACAGTCCAGCCTGTAATGCTGAGCAGATATTATTCATATATGAACCAGTTCATGATTTATTAAATTATATATTTCATTGCCTCAAATAAATCAGTGTGAGTTCCAATAAGGTCAATGTCAGAATACTGAGCTCAATGAATGAAAAAGTGCTATTCTCATGCCTACCTAAATCCCCCATATTTCTAATTCATGTATAATTATCACCAATCCATCTGCATGGCATGCACATAGGATGGTCATATATTCTCTCTCAGACTAGATGTTACTCTTAGCATGTGAAGATTCTTTGCCTAACTGAATGTTGCTCACAAAGATAACATAGAGTCTCTCACATACATTATGATCCCCTTTTCACATTCTCCTGAAAAAGTTCTAATACAAATATAATTTTTGAAAGTCCCAGAGGTTAATTTAGATTTCAGCTAAGAAATTGTCCTAAGAATAGTTAGAGGATTGCAGGATTTTTGGATCTTAAAAATATTTCAGATCTTCATTATTTGCTATATATTCACTATGATGACAAGTGACTTTAGAAAATACCATAAATACTTAATACACTGGTGATATTAGCCAATTTATAATAAATACTAGGAGTGGAGTTATTTTATAGATGATTTAGGGTAATCTCTTTGGCAGCCAAACAAACTGGAAGGTGTTTTACATACAGTTCTGTTAATACATAATATGGCTTACTACATGATTAATAACCTAGTGCTTCTCATTGGGATACATAAAATGCAGTAAAAATAAATAAAACCATAAAACAATTAAGGGGATTTGTACTCACTGATTTGTTCCTGTTTATGAATATACAGTGTTAGTATAAACAGACAGGGGGTCCTCACTTTATCCTTTTATCATTTCCAAATGTTGTTATAAGATGGTAACCCCACTGAAAACAAACAAAACAGTATGTCATGTAAATGTAACTTCAGTTACATTGTATTAGGTCAGCTTGGCTTTGAGAAATATGTGGCTTTTTCAACTGTTTCTTTTGCTGGAAAGTTATGTTTGTAAATGTCAAGGATGTAACTTAAAATCAAAACAGGAAAATCTTCTGTGCAAAAGCTGCAGAAAAGGTATTCAGTAAAGGCAGTTTTCAGTTACATTCCTTGTAAGACTATGCATTTTACATATTTATTGGAATATTTCTATGAAGAGAACTTGAATTCATGAAAAGATTCTCTGCATATTCTCATATAAACTCCCCAAACCACTCTCTTTAAATTAAGAAAAATATGTTCCCAGTAATATTTTCCTTTCAGTGAATGCTACACCATCTTTAAGATGCAAAGTTGCACCCCCAATGGTGCTTTACATCTTCTTTACTTCCTAATTTATGGAAAACAAGAAACATTTCCATGACGATGGCTGAGAGTACAGCTGCCAAACAGGAAGGAATCACAGCTGCACGGGGAAATACTGCAAGGGCAGAAATCAGCCTGCAAGGAAATGGCAAGGTAATCATAAAATCACAAAATTGATGGGGGTGGAAGAGACCCCAATGATAATTTAGTTCCAATCCCCCCATCAAGGGCAGGGACAATTTTCTCTAGGTCACATCACTCTGGTGACACCTTGTTAGAGCAACGAGCCCCTGTGTGGTAGAAATCCTGCTACCTCAGAGAGTTGCAATATTATAAAGGGGAGGGACTTTGTTAATGTTCTAAAAACCATGCATGGGAGTTTTCTATCAGAAAATGGCAGTGATGGCAAATAAGAATATGCCCTGCTTTCATATCATGAACTTGTAAAAAAGGCTACCAAAAAAGACTTTCCCTGTTATATGGAACTTGTTGTGGCATATAAATATTACAGATAACTAAGAAGTGTAGAGGGGTTTAAATGTCATGGAAGAATTAGATTTGGAAATGCTGCTACAGGCTGTCCTCTCTGGAAGCCTTTAAGCTATTGATTGTTGGAAAATGGATGGAGCCAAAGGAATTTTCCTGCAGGTCACTTTTGTTCTACTCCTTCTCCCAGTCTCTCTTGCTAGCAATGGTCTTCATCCAGGGGTGCAGGCAGGTGATGTTTTGGCAGGTGCATGACTAGGCCCAAACATCTGACATAAAAGAAAGTGCTGCATTGCTCCAAAAAGCAGGTCTGGAAAGCAATGACTTGAGAACTGTAACCATAGCTGTGGCACTTATTTTGTAGACTTTAGCCCACAGAAGTTTTAAATTAGTTTTAGATATTTTTGCAATTTCTAGAATTACTAGTTTGGTGATGAGCAGGCAATCTGTTGAATTAATTTGTAAATTTCAGGGCTTGAATAATAAATTCTTTTTTTCTGTTAAAACAAACACCTAAGTGTTTGCAGAATGCTTGTGTTCATTGTTAAATCTTCATTTTCTTTTCGTAAACATGGTCAATAAGCTCTGTGATGTTAAAATTAATAGCTTTTACTGTTGATAACCTTTGATCACTAAATATATTTATAGCTCTATTTATTCAATTTTTTAGTTAGTAAAATTGTGATGACCATGCTTACAGGAGAAGAACTTTGCTGCTTGAGGAAACACTGTTCACCATAAGTGTCACAATCTGGCATTACTTTTTGAAGATGTTCTCAAAATAGTTTGTTTTGTGATTGTTAGGAAAAAGCAAAAGACCACAACAACAAAGGAAATGTGTTTATGGTGTGAATAAATTATGCTTTTTCAGTCTGCTTAGCCCCATGAGAATTTGTACTGCAAAATGAGTGTGTGTGGCTCCATGTGTATTTGCATATATTGAAGGTATTTTTCATTTCTACAATGTAATAAGGCCTGGACTGGTGAAAGAAGAGGACGTTTCGTTCTGCAATCTGTTCTGCTACAGGAAGAGCTCAAGAACAACAAAAATAAATTCAAATGCTCTCAGTTCTGTTCAATAATGATATTTTGCAGGACAGTCAAGTTTCCCACAGAGTAAATACGATCCATATTATGTAAATATGGTGCTGTGTACATTCATGTAATTTAACGTTACCATCAGAATAGCACATTTCACACGTGGGAATGCAAAGCCCAGCAAGGGAGCAAATTAACTGCCCGCAAATTGTTTGCTAACGATGAAGTTTTCCAAAAGAAATCTCCAAGGTATATCTTTACCAAGGGCACAGTATTAGAGCTCTACTACCACATGTTTCCATTTGAACAGATGGCAGTGAAAAGTTTGGTTTCAATGTGTTATTAGTTAACAGAAAAAAAGACTTACTGATAGAGATCAAGGGTACTGTTTAAATTTACTTACAAAAATGATGTTTTGTAATCCATTCATACTTGCAATTAATAACTGCTTTATAATTACTTATAAGTGGATGGAACCTCAAAAGTCCAGTGTCTTTTCCACTCTAGAAACAGTATCTTATTTGCTTTTGTAGCTATTTGTTTAATATATCAAGGGAGGCCTTAATTCAGGTGTATCTGCTGTTGAACTGGGACTGGTTTGAACACCATTTCTGTAATTTCACCTCCAAAAATTCAGAAAAGCAACTGATTTATAAATCCTGTGATTTTAAGAAACAAGAAATCTTTGCTTCTTAATAGTACAGTTTGCATTAAGCAACTTACAAGTAAAGCAAAGCACAAATTTCCATTATCCTTGTCAGTTACCTGTGCTTTAATACAGATTGCTGGGTGCTGGGATTCATATACCCAGGGCAGTGACCCTTGAATGAGTCTGAGACTCAGCTCAAGATGCAAAACCTGCCCCCACTTTCTGCTTGACCAGGGTGTGCTCAGCGCGTGGCAGGTTCATGCTTGGCCCTCCCTGTCAGACCCATAATGCTTCCCAGCGACAGGCAGGACTGAGTTAAGTGACTTCAGAGCATCTGAAAGCCCTGTCTGAAGTTAGTGGGACCACTCATATGGACATAGTTAGCCATATGTGTCAGTGTCTGAAGGACAAGGATGAGGGCTCCTGGCTAAGCTTGCCATTTCACATTAAAATAGTTGTGGAAAGATGTATTGAGTCAAATTCTTTTGTATTCATTCTATGTGCATAGGTTAAGGTTAAAGAAATCTGTATTTTAATAGGAGCACTGAATAATACTGCATACATGTCAGAGACAAAAGTTTGCAACAAACATGCAACAGAAATGTTGTAACCCTTCAGTTTTGCACAATTGTCAAAATAACAAGTGAACACACATGGAGTAGGTGAATGAGTCACCTTTTGTTCCATATGGACCTTCCCTTTCCCATGTGCAAATTTCCTTAATTTCCCTTTTTTTTTAGGAAAAATATTTATATTTAAGAAATAAATTTATTTCTTAATGCTATTCAAGACAAAAGCTGTTGCAATCATCTAAATATCTTCAGATGTCAAGTTTTAAAAATTAATAATACACAAAAGTAACACTTTTTTTTTTCTACATGCCAATCTTTAGTACTATGGCAAAGCAGAAATCCTGTTGACCCTTAATATGAAAAATGAAAATGTCTTTTTCTCTAGTATGGGGAAATTTTGTTCTCAAACTATGCAGGAAAAAGAAAAAAAAAGTTTGTTTGTTTTTTTTTTAATTAAATATTTAATTTATAATTTAAATTAATTATAGTTGTGATGTAAAATGATTTTTCAGTCTTACTAAACCCTAACACTGCTGCTTTTTGTTGTTTTCTCCTTTAAGATAATTTTCTTTTGGTAGAAAACCAGAATGTCATGCAAATATAACTCCAATACTAAAAGAAATGCTCATGGTCTTGTACGTGATTCAACTCTATACTAGTGCCAAATACTAATAAAAATTCTCAGCTGGCATTTTACTCCTTCTTAAAATACTTTTACAGTCTGGTTTTGGCCATCTCCTGTAGGAGATGCTGGGAACATGATGTCATAATCTCCTGAAAAAAAAGGCAAGATTCATATATAAAGAGTACACAGAAGATAAGTTCAGTGTAAGACTTGTAATCCCTTTACTCCACACTATTAATCCTCTTCTAAAGCTTTTCTGAGTTTTAGGAACCCACACATCAGGAAGAATATTTAGCCATTAGACAGTGTCCAGTACAGAGATCTGAGGTCTAGAAAATGTGACCTCAGAGAAGAGATTGAGAGAAGAGGGTTTGTTTAGTCTAGAGAAGAGAAGATGAAGGGGAGACATGATAACAGTGTTCAAGTATGTAGGATTGTGCTTCAAAGAATTGGGTAATAATTTGTTCTCTTTGTCCATTTAGGACAGCATAAGAAATAGTGGTCTTGAAATGTAGCAAGACAGAAATATGAAAGAAAACCCCCTGTATTTGCTGACAATGAAAACTTTGAGTGCCAAGAGTATCAGCAGAAAAGTAGGTAAACCAAAGTAATATGTCTTTAATCTTCCAGATCTAAAGCTTTGATCGAAGATTGTTTTCCTACTGAAGCTGAGCTATTTCAACAGGAGAATCCCAGCTGTAGAAAAGGTGAGTTTATTTCAGAAGGTACCTTTTGGAGCAGAACATTTTGGTCATTACAGGTAGCCAGTGAAGCTCCTGGTGAGCTGTGGTCTGGAAACAAAGGCTGTTTTCACACATGTGACACTCACTATGCAGGTGTGGCACATTATGCTAATTCTGCTGACAATACTTGCAATACTCTCAATATTTCTTGAGCTTGGGTCTATTCCTTGGAAAGAGGAACCTGGTGTCTTTTGAGCCACGAACACCTGATGTATCTAAGATGTCCATGAAGGAGTAGCAGATGAAGTCCCAGATCTAAAGGAGATTTCTTTTCTTCTGGAATTGCAGCTTAAGGCCAGATGTGATTGGTAAAACTTTTATGGGAGTAAAAGCCAAATTAATCAAGTTCCTATTGCCAGGTTCTTAAAGATTCGTCAGCTGGAAAAGTCTATAAAAATAGGGTTAAAAGCATTCAAAGTTTGGAAAGCATGCTTTTTAACGACACTGAAGAAGCTGAAACAATTAAATTGGAGTGAGAGCTATGACTGTGAAGTATTTCTAAAGACTGATTTTTAATAAGAAACAACTTATATATTTTTTATACTGAACTCACGTTCACAGTAGAAAGTTTACAGACATTTTTGAAAGTGAAAATCATTAGGCTGGCACAATCTAAATAAAAGTATGATAAATTGTCTTACCTTTTAGAAATTTGATAGGTTCAGAATAGCCGTTTCAAAAAATATACTGTGCCTAAAATAAAAACTGTGAACTGGAAAAGAACTGAATTTTTGGGTCTATGTTATGCACAATGCTAAATGAAATTATATCAGTAAGTCTTAAGTAAGGCCACAGCTAAAATAATTATCTTTGGCTGATAATAAAATTTAAAATTATCCTACTGCCTTCTGTAGGTTTTCTGTAGCTGCAAATATCAACAGCAACTAATAATCTAAAATCACTGTGGTAGATGCTCATAAGCATTTCTCTTGGCTGTAAAATATATGAACTTGTGAATGAACACCTCTCACATTAATTCAACCTCTTTTCCAACATTCTGCCTTCTTATCTGTGACAGCACCAACTTCAGGGCAAGGTCAGGCGGGGTGAGTTTCGTACGTATGTGTGTAGATGGACTTGATCATCTTTTCTCCTGCAGGTTACAGTTTCTAAACTCGAGGCCTTTACGTGCTTAAGCACAAGGAGCCTGTTTTTAGGTGTAGGAGCAGTTTCCAGAGGGCTCACAAAGTTACCCCGGACAAGATCCAGTTTGAGGCTGAGGTGCCACAGTGAAAGAGTTTTTAGTTGAGAGTCAGGGGCAAGAGTCTCTCATTGCTTGTGGAGGGTGGGATTACATCCCACACAGATTCCATCCCACAAATACCCTGTGACAACCTCCAAGTCTGCCATTCAAATACTCTCTCAGCTCCACAAGGTATCTGGCTAGGTGTCATACGCTGGGTACTTAAAAAGAAGTTGCAAATCTTAAATTCTACTTGATGTTTGTGCTTAGGCAGCTGAATCTTACCCTTTTACAAGTATAAAAATATCATACATTCAAATTAATGACAAATGATAAGTAATTAAACTGAAATACAAATTTTTAAAAGTCTCTTTGTCATCTAAGTTTAGTGTTTTGGTCATTTTTATCCTCCTTGTGAGGCAGAGTGATTCCTACTCTCCGTTTACAGGAGAAAAACAAACATGAGCAAAACAATTCCTCAGTGGGAAGTCTCTAGTAAAACAGAAAATCCAGCCTTAGCCTTCCATTCTCTGGCAGTGAATAAATATTACATACTTCAACTGCATAATAGTGAATTTGTTACAAATTTAGTCTAAAATGAATGTTTTTGTGGAAAAAATTCAACTAAATTGATATAGCTAAAAATGTCTTTGACTGTCATATGGAAAATGTATGACAGGGAAATAGGTCTTTCTAGTGCCAGATCTTTTATACCTTTCAGTTCTTCTAGCTATCTGCTATCTGCAGGAAGATTAAGGATTTTTTCACATAAACTTAAACTTCACTAGTTCTGATCTATTCTCATATAGGCAGTGTCTCTCCAGACATTAATTTTCTCCTACTGTTATGTGCAAATCTTTATTTATTGTTTAGAAAGAGTGCAAGAATAAAGGATAAGATATGAACACACAAAAAGTTGTCTTCCTTCTCTCCGTCTCCTTTTCTTTGGCCATGCTACAGAGATTTTGATAATGAACATCTTCATCACAGTTTTTTTGATAACTTTGGAGGACCTCTGCTACATCAGAGCTCTAAGAGATCCTGTCCTGGATAGAGAAAACAGATAATTTTTTTTAGAATTCTTAAGTCCAAAGCAAGTAAGAACTAAAAGTTCTTATATGAGTTCATATATGAGTTATTTTACATAAAAAAAAAAAAGTGTAGCTGAAATAGTGTACAATGCAATGGAATCTTTTAATAAATTGCTGCAAAAATGACAAAATAAAAAAAAAAAATCCAAACACTCTCATAAAACATAAAAATAAAGCTTCTGTGTTATTCCTTATACACATATTTTTAAAACAAACAGCAGCTATAGAATTATTTTGTCTTTAATTCCGGTCTGTTTTCATTCATTCTTCCACCCTGGCTTGATGTCCTATGCTTTATAGCCTGGAGAAATGAAAGATTAAGGTACAGATCCTGGATCATCAATTGGATTAATTTATCTTTATAGCCAGGTGATTTTTCCATGGGTTTCTGGAGACAAAATGCAAACACTGAGTTGCACCACAGTGATGTGGTTGCGGTTCAGTCCCTTGGGCAGACGAGGTCCAGTCCACACCAGCCAAGACAGACAATGAGCTGGAGGCTGTTGTGTCCACAGAGCCCGAGGTGGAGTGAGTCTGGGAGAAGGGAGCCCAAGGCTTGCTCTAAGTAGGAGCCACAGCACAAAGCAGTGCCCAGACAATGTGTTCAACCTGAGACTGGGCTCCAGAACAGCTTCTGATGACACTGATGTTGTCTGAAAGACCATGGAGATGAATGGAGAATTTGGCACGTGAGGATGCTCTACTGAATTTAATTTTTTTTTGAGGGGGGTCATAATATCTGCTGATTTCATTCTTCCATTAATGCACTATATAACACCATTCCTGCGGAACAATTGACCAAATACTTGTCATAGCCTTCTGCCTCCAATAGCCACTTGCTGATCTGCAGCAGATAGCCACAATAACAGAATTACATAGTCTAGGTGGAACAGAAGAAGATTGTCTTCTTGTGAAAGATATATTTTATAGCCTCAGGAAATTGCTATAAACTATTGCACCTTGGAAAAAGAATAGGAGTTTCTATTTAAAGCTGCCTTTGCAAACAGCCCCTTGACTTGCTATGTAGCTTTTGCAATCACATGGATGGGACTGGATGGAACTTATTATTTTTAGTAGAATCAGAGAAGACCTGCAAAGCTGGCAAACTAGGTGGGCTTTCCTGATGGCTTGCTGATCTCAAGGCGTGTGTGGATATCTCATAGCTTACACAGCTGTAACGTTCTTTCACACACTCTGGCTGGACTATCACATATGTTGCCACAAAATGTTAAGACATCAAGACTCAAATGTTCTTTTGTTCCTTTTTTCCTCCCTGTGTATGTTTTACTCAGTAGCTTTGTTTATTTTCTTAAAATATTTCTTTTTTGTTTGCATTTCTTGGCAAGGGCCTCCTTGTGTTTTTATAACTGTAATCTTCTTTTGGTCCCTCTGCCAGCTATATTACCCAAGATTAGCCACAAGTGTGCTTCAAGGGCTTGAGTTCTTCGTTGTGTTAACAGGAAATCAAAAATAGCTTTTCATTTGCCTCAATCTAATTTATTCAGTTCAGGTATAATGTTAAAGTAAAAAAAATATTTTATAGTATTGCTTCCCTTTTTTTGTCTATCTTCTCTCAATAAATAGAAAAGGTCATTTTAAGTTGAAGAAGTTCTGCAAAAAGCAGATAGCTATCTTTGTTATGAAATAATTTACATGGATTTCTTTATATGGCAGGGAAGTGGCTATTGTAGACCTGACCAAATTCCCTCAAATGCTATTTCTGAATCAGAACTGCCTTAACAGCTACTGGTGTTTCATTATGAATGTAGCAGTAGAAGCCTGGTTTTGGAGCAGATAACAAGAATGTTGTTTCTGTTCCAGTTAGGATTGTCCTCTGAGACAACCATCAACTTCCAGGTGCTCCTGGAACATTCGTAAAAGTGTTACAATGTGGCTTTTGTAGGGAAAGACTAAATAACCATTTATTATTCAGGTAAAATGAAACAAAAAATATATTTTATGTTCAACATTTCTATATAGTTATGTTCAACATTTACATATAGCTAGTGTTGCTCATGGAGAGACTGCAGAAGTTGTCTCTTTTTATGGAAATCAGAATTCTTAAATAGTTAATCTGCAGACATTTTACAAAAAGCTGCACTTCTAAGCTTGTGCAATTTTTAAAAATTTTGTTTTACTAGCGGGCTGAGAGTTGTTGGCTTGTCAGAAGCCTCCTTCAAAGAGCTAAATACCAGCACCTCCTGAACTAACAATAAGACATGTTTTACTAGTAGTGATGAAACATCTTCTATAAACACTCCCTACCTTACTGACCATCCTTTCCCAGTATTGATTCACCACTGAAATATTTGTGTCACTTGAGTTCAAGTACATGAAACCAAACCGTTCAGTGCTTGGAGTTGTATGAGTGCCACTAAAAGCAGCATGCACTTCAGCAGTTAGTGAATTAAATAAGCAAAAGCATGCTAATGGTCTCTGGGAGACCAGCACCGCTGACCTTAGAGAGAGAATGATAATAAAATGAAGAATACAAACAAGAGATAGAACCATGGGCCTTTTATGGGTCAGATCAATAGAGCATGCAGGGATACAGCGCTACATGTTGTCATTGTCAGACCATCAAAAGAAATGTATTTTCTGTTTCTTTAGGGTTGTGCTATCAGAAACTACTCTGAATAATTTCCCTGAAATATTTGCAGGATCTGATCTACATTGTATTCCTTCTCAATTCAGCAGCTGTTAAGAATTGTAGAAAACTTGAACTAATCTCTTAAAGCCAGGAAATATTTTACCGTTTTGGGAAGTTTTGGTTTTATTTCACAGGAGCCACAAGTTGACCAATAAAACATGGAATGAAAATAAATTATATGGAATTGGTTTTATTGACGATATTTTAGATTTGACTGGAATTTGACTCTTCTCTTACCTGGAATTATTTAATATAGTGTTTCATTATAAGGACTAAAATGACTGGTGAGCAAAATGTGCTATCATTAGACAACAGATATTTGAAACTGAAGAATATTATATTCAGGTTATGAGCCAGAAATATTTAATTATGATTTCCCATTAAAATTTCCCTTGCATTTACCTACAGGAACAGTCAGAAGATGTTTGAAAGACAGAATAATTAGGATGGGAATTTTTTTTCCTCTTAATGTGCCTACATAAATCAAGGGGCTTCCACATAAATTACATTTCAGCTTTTTCCTCTCATGCATTATATTATGTGTACTGCATCTCATGGTGAAGAATAAGAATGTGAACAGCATTTTAGATCCCCAAGATGAAGTGAGGCCAATTATGCTCTTTTGGAAGTTTTTCGTTGGTTTGAATAACATGTTTTCTCCTGTGCTGTGAATATATTGTTGGAGTATGTGTAAAACTATTATCCATTTACTCAGGCTTTATAAATCAAAGAAATATTTGGGCCAAAGCTGGGAAAGAAAAACAGATTACCTCTTTCAAAATATGAAAGTATCCTGGGATGTTTTGTCTTGACATGGGCAGATGTTGGCAGTAAAGCTATTTAACCCTGGCACCATTTCACTGAGTACTTGTTTTCAATCACATCATAGGAGGAAAGAATCCTTGATGTTGTTGAGTTCCAGACTTAGTATTTTAAAAATAATTTTATTCAGGGTAGCATAAAAAAATTCAACATGTAACAGTGAACAGGAGAAGTTATTATTGGGGAACACCAGGAAAAACAAAAAGGAAGGAAGTGAAAAACCTTCTCTCCTCCTTCCCACTCCAGAAAATATTAAAATCACGTGTCCCAACTCTATGAATATTTATCCAGAAAGATAATTTTACTGTCAAGAAAATTATCCTGTGAATGATGGTGGATGTAGTATGTTTGGATCACCCGGTAGAATGGAATTATGACAGCAGTAAGACAGTAGCATCATATTTCCATGGTTTTAATCCATGTGAAATGAACATTCAAAGTGATTTTAGTTTTTTTTTTTTTTTCTGTTTCTTACTCAGTGATGTAAATTTATGATGTACTTCTAATGGACAAGTGTAAGTAAGAAAGATAAGATCAGGAGTGAGCTTGTTGGTGCTTGACTTATTCAGCCATTTGTTGGCTAAATGAGAAGAAAAGCTTTTGCTTTTGCAGGAAATATTACCTGCATATGCTAACTGACAAAGTCTAGGAAGAAAAAGAAAAGGCAAATAAAAATGAGATATTCCAAAGCTGTTGGCAGTTAAATGCAGAAAACTTGTACTAATAAGACAGACAGTAACACTCATATTTTAAATGTTAATCTAAATATAAAATATCAAATACTTATATTAACAAAAATATTATGTACTACAATACATATACCATATTAATAACACTTTAATTTTAAATATTAATTTGAATATTGACAGTCTACATTTTAAATTTTGGTTTGAATATGCAGTTGAAATTTAATAAATATATACCTTATTTAAATTATCTTTAAAAATTCATCAAATTTTAAAGAAGGTAATACATTTAGTTTTCTGAAACTGGAAAAGTTAACTGCTGCTAGCCATTGCCAGTCTTTATCCCAAGCTAGCTTGGCTAACACTCCTGTCAGTTTATCTCCTGTGTAATCTTCTTTTATGTAGATACTTAGTTCAATCTCTTCCTCCTTATTCCACCTTCTCAATTTTCTAGCCTCTAATCTACATTCTTATTGGAGAGCTGCTCACCTTCAAAATGTTACAGACCAAAAAGACATGCTTGGCTTTTTTCTTGTGGAATAAAATCAAGGAATACCAAAGTCCTGTAAGTATCTTCTTACTGCTGTGGCTGCTGACATGAAACATTCCCTTCCACATGTATGTAAAGGAAATGTTGCTCAGAGCTTGCTGGAGTATCTCACAGTGTGTCTTCCCATATGCATTTTTGCATGTTTTATACCTGCTGCTGATTTAATTACTGATACATCGCAGCATCATGCTACCACAAAGGGAATGGCCCCAGGGTTATTTGAAGCTAAATCCCAAAAATGCTGGAGTTTAGATGAAAAGTTCACTCACACTCACAGCAATTCGTATCTTGCGCAGTGTGGAGAGCAAGCGGTTTGAGTGACACTCTAACCAGTACACATTCCTTTACTTACACTTGATTTATGACTCAGCCACTTGCCAGCACAAACCTCCATGTATGTTCTTTACAACACCTTCTCTATCTAGCTCAGTGTTTTCAGCAGACATTAACCATATCTACATTCCCTTTTGCACCTGCAATTAGTAGGCTAAAGAAATCCCTGTAATGAAAGCACTGGTGTGGCTGAGAGACACACCAGGCAGGTGTGCCCATAAAATACACAAAAAATTTTACTTGTGTTTACCTTGGTTGCCCACTAGCAACAGTTACACAATGTTTTGGCTACTTGAGTTTTGGGAAGGAATGTAAAAACACTAGGAAATGAGGGAAATTAAGGTCTTTGCAAGAATAAATCCAAGTATATGTTGCTAAATGCTCTCTCTTTAAAAGTCATGATTCAAAAATCACTTCTACACAGCAAAGATACAATAACACACTTTTTAAATAGGGTAACAGTAAGAAGAGCTGCTAGAGGAGCTGACTTTTCCTTTAACTACTGTTCTTTAAAAGTGATTCTGTTCAACAATGTACAAGGTCGACAAGTCAATGCAAGACCACCCTGCTTGGGGATTTGCTCTCAACACAGACTTGTGTCAAATCCCTCAGCTGAGAAATGTCAACCAGCACCTTTCATATTTATGGTGACTCATAAACAGGAAACTCAGCCCTGTCCACGACACTGGAGCTTTTTCATATCTTAGATCCTTTTACGAAGGAAAAAGAAAGGGTAAGGGAAAAAAAAAAGAAAAAAAAGAGAGAGAAAGGAAAAAGAAACCTCTCAAAACAAAACAAAGAACTTAGCAGGACATTTAAAGCAGCTGCCTTCTGTTTTATGTGCCAAAATAAATATTGCCAAATTAGTAAGGCATATTGAACAAATTATAAGCTAAATGCAAATTTATCAACTGAAATTCAATGGTAGAGTAGCCAAGGAGCTTGCAATGGTATAGTTCATCTTTTTAAGTAGGTGTTTTGGTTGGCTAGTTGCTATAGAGTGACGTGGGAACAGTAATATAAAAGAGAGCATTTCTGTTACACCCAAGATGAACAGTTTGTTTTAGAAAGTTCAAGTAAACATTTTCTAACATACGTTCACTAGTTTTAGAGTGTCTTTTGCTACCAAGAAGGAGATAAAAACTGGTTTTAAAATTCTTTTACAAAAATAAAACATTTCAGAAATGGTAATATCAGCATGATAAATTATCCAACAAAATTTTAGGTGGAGTTTCTCATTTCAAAATAATGAGAAAGTCTTGTTTCTCTTCCCTTGCATTCTAATAAGGACACACATGGCTTTTTTGTCTTTTTTGTGATTTAACATTATATAATTAGAAAAAGTAAAACAGGACCTGATATATATGTACATGTAAGATATTCCCCCAGTTTTCAGGGGGATATAACCAGTCTTACACAGTAAATCCATTGCCTGGGCAGTTTATACACATGAGAGCTCAAAAACCATAATCGATAGTGTACTGTTCACTTTTCCATAAGTAAATTTCAATGTTACAGAGAAAAACATATTTTTCATTGAGAAAGCCAAAGCTCAAAATTTTACTTCAGGTCTGTCCAGCCCAGACTTTCTTGAGTTTTGGCATTACTAGTTTGTTGGCTTGACACAAAACATTCATATTTAAATTAAAAGTTTACAGTCTCCTTTTGATAAATCTGATAATACATTGCAGGAAGCATACTGTGGCTTAAAATTCTGATCCACATGTTAAAACCAGATTTTTTTAAGCAAAGAAACTTGAATGGATCAATGGAACAGTTCCACAGTTGATGTGGAACTGATTTGGAATACCAGGCACACCTCTTTGTTCAATAAACCAAACTGAAGCAATGAGTTTCAGAGATATCTATTTTTCAAAAAAGTGTGTCAGAACATCAGAACATTATAGGGATCAATTAATGACTCACAGTGAGTTGGAAAAATTTTAATGTTTAAAATTTTAAAGCTAAATTCAGGGTGAAATGATATGAAATCTTAGAATGTTTCTTGAAACCAAATGCTATTTTTGTCCTGTTGCAATTTTCCCTTTATAGCTAAGAGTTCCCAGATAATAATCACATCTTTATTGTTTAAAAAAGCTGTACTAAAATAATTTTCATTACAAAACTAAAAGCAAGTTAACAAGACCTCTCCCCAGTCTTTTTCCTTTCCACCAAACTAAAAAAAGAAAACATCCAATTGCAGCCCATAGAGTTTCAATCATCTTTTTAAAAATAAGATGGTCAATGCCTGCAGTTCTGTCCTGTAAGGGCAGCTGCCTTTGGCCTCATCTGCAACCATCACCTCATCGTGGGCCCCAGCCATGCAGGGCTGGGATGTGGGAGCTGAATGTTTGAGGTCAAGAGCCACCTGCTCCTGATAGATGAAAATTTCAGCTTCAGATTTCCTCTCTTATGCTCAAATGTATACCTTGGTTGAGCATTTACAGACTTGCAGAGGAAAATGGCCCTGGCAGATTCCAAGGAGAGATCACTGCTTTGATTATCAGCAAGAACATTTGGCAAAACCTGCAACACAATTAAGAAAAAACAAAGTTGTGAAGTTTACTGTTTGAGTCAGCCCAGTTCAAAACAAACAAACCTAGTCCAGCAAAATGTTATTGGTTTCCTTGGCTATAGAGCCGTTCTGGAAGAGAAAAAACCCCACAAAAATCCCAGTGCAATTTTAAATTCTGACGTACTTTGGGGCTTAGATTTTCCTCACAGAACACTGAAAACACATTTTTTCACATTAATTTAAGATCAGAGAGGATATTTTACAGAAAACTGACTTTCTGTGCTGTAGAGAGGCCTGCACATTCCCTGATTTGTCATGAAGCTTTAGTTAGGGTGAAAACCAGAACATTTCCATATGCTGAAAGCTTAGGTGAGTCTTGACAAGGCTGAAACACAGACAAGACAGAAAATAAAAGCTGCTCCAGGAGTTTTCTCATAACTTAAAATGAGACAAAACTCTACTCCCAGACTGGACAAAGAGGGTGACTTTGCATCACCAGAACTTTCCATCCCGCTTTGACTTTAGGGATATGATCTCTAGCCCACTGCTCCTGTGGAGGGAGATGTCTTTCTCCCCATCTCAGGAGGTCAGTTTTGCAAGACAAAATACCAAATTATTTTTCTTTCTCAGATTTATACATGTTTATCTCTTTTCGAATTCATCTGAAGTAAAATGGATCCAGCTTTCTCTCAAATAATGCAAAACATATGGGAAGAGAGTTGTGTAAGTCACAAGTTGACAAGAACCAAAGCCCTTCGATGATTGTCTCAGACCCACATGATATGCTCGAATCTGACAGACCTGTTATGTGAGCAAATGCTTGTAGTCTGCCAGCCAGCTTTGTAGCAGCTTCACAACACAGACAGAGTTATTCTGCTTGCTCTTCACACTGAGTTGTGTTACAACATTTTGGAGGACAGAAATGGCTCACTCTCATCTGGTGTCACAACACTTTTGTTGTGACACAAGCTCCATTTGCTTCAAAAAAGCTAATGTCTGTACAGGACCTTCATCAAAGTCACTTGTACACAGGAACAAACTCTTAAAACTTTCTGATATCAATGTTCTCTGATGCTGAATATATGTTGCATTGCAAATTGCCATTACAGAGGTAACCATTGCTTGGATAAAAAGTGGAGAAGACATTACTCCTTTTTTGCGATTTTTGATCATATGTGAATTATAACTTAGAAACTGCAGAAATTAGAAAGTTTAGAAAATTCCCTCACACTGACAGCCATTGTTTTCAGCTGCTTTCTGCTGAATCAAAGACAAAACACTTTTTGTAAGTGTTTACCAGAGTGGAGCACCCTTCATATCACCACTGAATTTGGCTATTGGGGATGCTGCAGATGTTTACTTCACCATGGCTTAGATGTATCTCTGTAGTGGTTTAACCCCAGCCCCACACAACCACTCATTCACTCACTCCCTGATGGTGGAATTTCTCACTCTTAATCTAAAGGTTAAGAGTGAGAAATCTTGTGGATTGAGACAGTTTAATAGGGAAAGCAAAAGCTACACACACAAGCAAAGAAAATTCATTCAACACTGGGCAGGCAGGTGTTTAGCCACCCCCAGGAAAGCAGGGCTCCATCATGAGTAACAGTGAGTCGGGAAGACAAATGCCATCACTTGGAACATCCTCTCTTTCTTCTTCCCCCAGCTCTATATGCTCAGCCTGAAGCCATATGGTCTGGAATATCCCATGGCTCAGTTGAGTCATCTGTTCTGGTTGTGTCCCCTCCTAGATCCTTGAGCACCTGTTGCTGGTGGGGAGAGGAGAGGAGCAGAAAAGGTCTTAACTGTATGTGAGGCTTTTTCAGCAATAACAAAAGCATCTCGGTGTTATCAGCACTGTTTCCAGCACAATTGCAAAACACAGCCCCATATCAGTTGCTATGAAAAAAATTAACTCTACCCTAGCAAACTCCAGCACAGCCTCACAGAAGCTGCAGCCCACCAGGCCATCTTCTGACGTCAGGGGTGTGTCTGTGCCTTGTCACCTGTTCTGTACACCTCTCGAGCACAGATGCACACACAGGTGTCAGGCAGGAAAAGCTGCATTTAGGCAGCACAGAGTGTACCACCCGTGGTGTTTAGATACTGGAAGAGCTGAAAGCTTTTGTCTCACAGAGGTCATCAACACCTACTCTAGAGCACACGTACCTTCCAGATTCCAGAGAGCAGCCCAGAGGGGCTGAATGCATCCTGCCCTCCAAAAGCTGCAGGACACTGTGTCCAGGACAAGTCTTTGCTTTGCACAAGCAGCTCGGCATCATCAGAGCTGCAGGCCATCCTGACTTTATGGCATGGAGCAGATGGATGTGACCTGTGTGCTGCATGGAGGGTAGCTCCCAGGCAGGAGCACCATGGGTGTGACAAAGCTGGAGCTGGAAGCAGCTAGAAATGGTGCAGTATACAAGTAGCTCAAACTATGCAACAGCATAAGTTCTACACGTGCCACAGGCAGAGCAGAGCCAATTACATTTTATCAGTCTCAGATTGCTGTATTGTCCCCTTCACTTTTTGACATTGATCTAGTGGAACCAGTGCATATTAAGACACATTTTCATATTCTTTCTTTCTTTTTTTTTTTTCAAGTTAGAGTATTTCAAAGAACTCTTGCTATCCGTTATATCATATGGTTCTATTTTACTTAATTGTTGCTCTACATAAAAAGACAGGAGATAAAAGTTATTTTCTGCAAAGTCACAGCTGTATTGCCAGCTGCATTACTGGCAAAAGCAGTTATCATAACATGATTTTTTTTTTGCTTTTTACATTCTTGATGTATAGCTTAGATTTATATTGTCTACATTCATTTGTGTAAACTGCAATAATCTAATACCAGCTATCTGTATCAGAGTCACTAATTTAATGAAAATGTATTTGTGTACTACACTTCCTAAAGCCATATGGAAAAATATCCCTCAATGTACACATATACAGCTTTGGGAAGAAAATAAAGAATAATCAGAGACAAAATGTGGTCACTTGGTCTTTTGAAAGAAAAGAAAAAAAGGTAGAACTGTACCTATTCCTCCATCCCCCATATTACCAAGAGCCAATTTTTAACAAAGTGCAATTGTGTTAGGTACAATTTGAAGAATACACTGTATTCTTTAAAATGCTTAAGGATTAGTCTCTTCAGCTGCAGGGACAATCTATCTATTGTCTCCAAAGCTCACAGTCTTGTTTTATCTTAGAGGAAGTTTATTCCTAGATAGAGATCTTCATAACACAGAGTTGAGAATAGAGACATTGACAGTTAGTGGATATAGTTTATTGCTTCTTTATAAAAGCCCTATTTAGTAGCAGGAGTGAATATTTGAGTCAGCAGAGATATGCATTTGCTCCTCTCAGCTAATCTGTCAGGTTTTGATTATTTATAGATCTTAGGAGCTTCTTTCTAACATTTGGCCATAGCCAATACTTTGTCTGATTGTTAACTCTCCACATGCTTTTTGGAAGGGACTCCGGTTAAATCTTAACTTTTACACTTACAAAGGCCATTTAGAGTGCTTGCACAGTGTGGTTTGTATGCTGAAAGTAGCACAGATCAGAGAAGATAACTGGCACCAAGAAATTCAAGACACATTCACAAACCTGTTCTTGTGCCAATACATCCCTGAAGTTTTCAGAAATCTCTCTGTGGTACTTCATTGGCAGTCCCGGAGTTTTCTCTGACTCTAAAATAATCTCTCCAGTTAGAATACCATGAAAACAGTTACAATTTCTAATTAGATGTTGAAATTGCTATTATTTTGTTGTTTTCTATGAAACTTTATTCACTCTTCTGTTTTCAAGACAGTGGTTGTTTGTTATTTTTTTAAAATTGAATTGCCAAATGGATGTTACCAGAAATAAATAAATAGAATTACCGAATTGCCTTTCTTTCCCAGATGATAATTTCCTCTCTTTCTTTCATGGCCACTGGACAGAATATCTTGAAATTCTTGGGAAAAAAGTATTCTAGTTCTGTTGTCTAAGTTGATCAGTGACATTTTGAAGACATTTTTCAGTCTGGAAATAAATTAATTTAAAAAAAAAATCAGTGATGTTGTCCTTTATTCCTGATTATTATTCATTTTTCTTGTCGAGGTTGACTAATTTAGTTTATTAGACAAGAATAGATTGGGGAAATTTATGGTTTCAAATCAACATAGCTCTTTTATCACCTGACTTCTCAGAGTCTCAGGACAACCTGAAGAATCAAAGCACTTCACATGCAGTTTCCTTCTATGCAATGTACTCTCAAGGCCCCCAGCTTCAGCTGCAGTCAGAACTGAACACTGTTACTCTCTGATGAAATTACTTTAATAATGTCAGTTGACAGTTTTCTACTAGCAAAGACAAAGTTTGTGGAATGAGAACCAAGAGGGCAGGTTTCTCTGTGCCTCTACCTCTAAATCAAAGCTTCTTACCAGCCTTGAGCTTCTGCCACTTCTTCTCTTTATAAACCTTTCCTGCCCAAAGCAACACATCTACCACAGACTCTCCTGGTTCCCCTTCAGACATCTCTGCACTGCTGCCAGCCCACTCCTTTGTCCTTTCTGCCCAGGTCCCTGCCAGCTGACACTTCTTGTTGCCATCCACACCCACCCTGCTCTTTTCTGCTACATGTGCTCTGAAAGCCAAACCTCCAGAGAGCTTCACACTCCAGAGGGCAAACAGCAGCTGTTTCTGCCAACCACAGGCCCTTGTCAACATTGCTGACAGATTTGGAGTAATGTACCTAGACATAGATGGATGTAAGTAAAACTGAGATGGGCCCCTTGGGGTCAGGATCTGGGCAAACCCTACAGCAATTACCTGCTAGCACTACAGAAGTACCTCTGAATAGCAGATAAGAAGCATCCCTTCTTCCTGCAGGCATATTTGAAGTGATGATTTTTTTTTTGCATTTTCCCATATTTTTTTTTAAATGACACTTCCAGTAAACTGCTGAAAATGTGCATCTGTCTTCAATAAAAAAAAAGACTTAATTAACACATCTTCCCCTCTGTTGAATAAGAAAAAAAGGCAGAGGCAGGAGGAAGAGATTTATTTTGGTGCCATATGAATCATAACTAGCCTAGCATGCAAAGCCTGAAATAATGTTAAAGCTTGAAAGAAATGATGTATAAATGGAAAAGTCATCCCCCGTGTTTAACAGCAAACAGTAGATACAATACACCATGTTCTGGTGCTGAAGAGCAGATTTCCAGTGGAATTATTCCAGATTTACACTGTGGTGGCTGAAATGAGAAACTGTCCCACAGAGCATATGTAACTGGAGAAGTAACATGATATTCTTTTTCCTTGGATCATCTTGTTCAAGCTCGGCTTCCTGTGTTTCAAGCTCTGCTTGAACTGCTACCCATGGCTGGCAGTCAGTAAGATTGTGTTGAGTGCTGTGCAAACACATCATGAAACATAGGCCTGTACCTGAAGAGCTTGTAACACAGGATGGTGTGCTGTTAATGACAGTATGAAAAGAATACTTTTGACTTTTAGGCCAAATATTATTTTGTTGTTAGGGTGTTATGGAAGAGAAGCTGCTTGAAGAGGATCCTGATATGTCCTGATATGTGTGGATGCTTCTTCCACACAAAAGTAAAAAGAATAAAGCTTAAAGCTGATTTTGGTAAAATTGGACTGGCAGATGGTGTAAGTGGGGATTGTTTAGGACAGAAAAAGTGCTGTTTGGGGGTTCAAGCACTGTTGTCAGTTTTGCTCCCACATCAGCTGATGTTGGTGGGTGGGTAACCACACTGGTCACAGGTTTCCAACCCCTCAGCTGAGTGTCATGAAGATGGACATGGCAGGTGGTGTTTTGTTGTTGGGGAAAGATTAAGACTAAAAGAGGAGCAGGACATGAAATGCAACAAGTTGAAATTTTAAAAGAGAAAAATTTTGGTCTGAAATAACCAACAAAATGATATTTGGAAAACCTTTCTGAAAGTTTTTTTAAATAAAAAGGGATAGATTTATACCAAAACTACAGAAGGGAAAGGAGCAGAAACTAGAAGGTCTTAGTTTGTATTAACATCCACCTTGTTTTGATTCTGCCTGATATATATTGGTTATGGGAAAAAAACCCCTTACCAAATGTTAGAGCTTTCTTAAATATCTGTAAATGAATTAATGACATAAAAAGATTAATTTTAAGCTGAGAAGCAGGGTAAATGAGTACATTTAAAGTAATTGGTGTGCTACCAGAAGCTACAAGCTTTAAAATATTCAATATGGACAAATGCTGCATCCAAAAAAAAATTCCAGCTCAGCTATGACTGCTGTTTCACAGTAAATGAATAATGCCAAGCTGCTTTCTGTAGAAGCTAAAAATAAGACTAAGCATGTTTTGTGGGGATTTCTTCTTTAGACATATCAAATTTAAGCTCATATTGGGCTCTTTTTGGGTGCTTTGAAAAATGTCCTAAGATTTGAGTTCATGCAGATGGAAAGAGAGCAAGGGAAGGATGTGTGGGTTACTAATAAAAGTAAAAAGTTTGAAACCGTGTCTCAGTTTATTTAAACAACCCTCTCTTCATCATCATGTGTTCCAAGGACACTATGATGTCCTCAGAAGACAGGTTAATCCTCTGTCTCAGTGCAAGATGAGTTGTAGCACTCATGGTTTTCTTTGTGGTAAAGCCAATTTAACTGAGAAGCAATCTGAGTCATGTCCAGTATGGGGGGAAAAATTAGGGCTTTTTATCCAAAAAAACCCCAAAAACAACCCAAACACATATTACCTCCTTTCAAACATTCTTCTGCATCTAGTGTCAGAGTATGTGCCATTTCACTACATGAGTGAGATCGTATTCATATTATGGGAATGTTATCTTTCACAGCTCTCCAATGTCAAATCCAGCCAACAGAATCAAAGTAATTTTCATTTAATTTAAAACTTTCAGAAATTATTAACAGCTATATGTTCCCCACATTTATGCTATTCAGTGACTGCCTATATTTTAGATTACCATTAGTGATTTTATCAGTTGCCCATGTTAGATATTTGATACAATTTTTCTTTTTATTAAAAATCACTCAATGAAAGAACAGCCTTGACTTGTAGGCATGTCAATGCAATGTCCCCCATTCAAAGTGGGTCCTTATTTCCTTGCCTAGAGTAAATGTTGAAAAATGCTATACAATAACATCTGTTATTACACAATAGTTCTCTATTTGCTTCCAAGGAGCTTCCAACCCAGCCTTGCGTAACTTTTTTCTTCACATAAAACAATGAAAGCGTATGTTGGCCTGTAAAAGACTCTATGGCCTCAAGTAATAAATACCTCTCAGAGACACCCAGCACAAAACCTCATTGTTAGAGCAATTTTGACAGAGAAGTTGCACTGTGGCTCAGTCCAATAAGGAGTAGCTCTCTTATTGCTGAAAGATTTAAATTGTCTCAGAAAGATTTTAAAAGCATTTACATATCAGGCAAGTGAGTCAAGACAGACAAAGGCAGTTTACAAGGTTTGAGAGTACAGGTGCAGTGCTGGCTGCTCAGTGAAAGCATGAAGCTGGGGCTGGGCCTGCATCCCCACTCTTGTTAATAAAATCATCCTGTCCTAAGGGGAGTGCTCTTTGCTCAGTTTGCACAGACTAGTTTTAGAGTTTGTGTGCCAATGTGATCATCTGCTCTTTCCTTCCAAATAACACATGACATAGAGTTCACTGCCAGAGCAGTTGTAACTGGTTTTTTTACCAATAAAAATGTGATAAGTGGTGGTATGTAAGTGAAAAAGGGGAAAAAAAAAAGAAGTATTTTTATTTCTTATAGAGTTTTCATTTATCAACAAACATTTAAAGAAGAAAACCTCATTTGACTTTCCAGGAACTCATACAGGCTTAAATACTTTTTTGTGAGTAGAGACTTGTGACCAGTGTCAGCACACATCATTGTGTCCAAAAGAGCCCATTCTTGCTATATTCTCTGTGAAGAATTTGTTACTATTGTTAGTTGCTTAACATCTGAAATTAGATGCCTTCTGGACAATACATAGAAATAATGAGAGCCAGACGGATTCCATCTGGCCAAATATAGATGTTTACATCTAAACTGGTCCTTATAAGCCCTCATTGTTTTCAGTGGAAAGAAAAAGAGCACTTCTAGATTTCAATTTATCCCAGGTTGAGTTCTATACCTAGAGCTAGCCAGCTGAATAGCCATTCTCATAGTTCCTCTTTCTCCCCAGAGTTTTCACCCAGAGATTTCAAAGCGGGTTTAGTGAACCATTCACTCTATAGACACTAAAGAAAAAAGGTCAAGGAAGGAAGTCCGACCCCTCTTACCACAAAAATAATGTAATATCTAAAGCAGTAGCTACAGTCCTATCAGAGATCTGCCTTTAACTCTTAAATAGACTACAATCAAAAATAAGAAAGGAAGTAGAAAATAGGTGGGACACATTTATATACTTAACTGGTTTGTGTTTGACAGTGTATGAAAACTCACACATTAAACAAAGTCCATTTTACCCTCAGGTAACAAAAATCAAGCATGAAGTTATATTCTGCCATGCGATTGCTATTGATCTCACCCTATTAATATCCCAAAGGGTAAAAAGCAGTAAAAGTCAGTACAGAGGAAGCCTCGACAGTATCATAGTGAAGAATATGATTTATAATACCTGTCTGCCCTCTCACTCTCTCTGTCAATGACTATTGATGCAGCATGCTTTGTATGGAAAAAAAGTCTCTGTGGTTCTTCCTTCCTCCAGGTGTGAATACTGGCCTCACACAGATTGCTGTTGACCAAGACTATCAATTGTCTGTCAATGATTTTAATGAGGAACAGAAAAAAAAGGAGATTTTTTTTTGTCCTTTCATTTTTTAAATGAATGACCCCAAAAGAATACTATGTAACATTACTCAACTCCAAAGTGAGTAATTCCAGTGGTTTGACAAGAGCATCCTAGTCCAACTTTCAGAGGATGGAGTCTTAGTTAAATAAGTGGTAGTGCTCCAAAGCACTGCAGGCTTTCACTAAAAATTTGGAAGAGTTAGACCATTAGGAAATTTTTATTATGCTTTTTTTACCTTTGGAAATATCAGTGTACTCCTTACTCACCGGTTGGAACACACCTAGCCAAAGTCTGAAGCACACTGCTGCAATTCTTTGCTGTTTTATCTTTTGCCTGTAGTACATACTGAGCCACAGAAAAAGTAAATTTACTGTTCTGATTTACTCTGCATCTTCAGCCTTGATTTCATAAATGAAAAAAACACTATCACCCTGATTATGTCATTCCAAGTATACTACAAATGCCATATTAACATAAAATAAACCCTTCTGTGAAAACTGAGCTTGATATCTGAAGTGAAAGGGACATCAACAATTGATGATCCCCATAATAGTAGGACTTTTTCTAATGAAGTAGAACTCTAACAGAATGATGAAATAGGAGGAAAAAGAGTTATAATCTAATACTTAAAAATAGTCATGAACATCAGTCAAATATAGAAGGATGACAGAAGTGATTGAAGGCCAGGGAGTTTCAGATATGGCTGAAAGTTGACATAGTGGTGTTTATTCTGCAAATTTATAATTCTCTTATGTTTTCTGTCAAAGAATTATAAAGTAGTTGGAGAGATCATCTAGTTCCAACATCCTGCCATGGGCAGGGACATCTTCCATGAGACCAGGTTGCTCAGACCCTCATCCAGCCTGGCCTTGAACATTCCTAGGGATGGAGCATCTGCAGCTTCTCTGTGCAATCCGTTCAAGGGCCTCACCACTCTCTGAGTAAGGAATTGTTCCTTAACATGTAATCTAAATGTCTCCTCTTCATTTAAAGCCTTTCCCCCTTGTCCAATCACTGTCTGTACATGTAAAATGTCACTCTCCTTCTTCCTTATGATACCTCTTTAAGTACTAAAAAGCCTCACCAATAGGTGAGTCTAAGAAGTTCCTCTACAAAGTCTGATTGACTTGATTTAGCAGTCATGGTTTGTCCAGAGCTACTGTGTAGATTACAAGGATGGAATTCTGGAGACCTTGTGCGTATGTTACTGAGATATTCAAACAGTGGTAGGAGATGTGGTAGCAAAAGGAAGCATTAGAGATCCATGGTCTGTGGTCTGTGTGCTTTAGGCACAGTCTCTTTTCTTGCCCACAAATCCTAGCTGTGACCCTGCTAATCATTTCTCTCCTGTCAATTACAACTTTTCCTTGTATTCATATTCCCTAAAAAATGAAGGAAATAACAAAAATTTGGAGCTGTTCAAGTCAAAAAAAGACATGAGAGATCTGACCTGAAATTGAGTTGGTTTTGAAAAAGATAGAATCCAAAGACTGAGTTAAACTCAAAGGTTTGATGATCATTCAACTATGAAATCTGTAAGATATTGTCACCAGAGCTGATCCTCTTGTGAGGATCAGCTACCTACTCCAGAGATGGGGAAGTATCATAAGATATATTCAAGACACTGAACACAATATACTTCTAACTAGGGAATTGGCCAACTAACCTGAAGGTTATTGTTTCCTTGAGGAAATTAGTATAAGAAGGGTGGAGGAGCATCAAGATTTCCTGCAAAATTGAAATACAACTGAATTATATTTTGTCAAAGAGCAATTTGATGGGACTTTTATAATTAAACGAAAAAAAAAAAAAAAAAGTGTGGGCTGTTATTTCAAATTTATTCTTTTGTTCAGCAAAAGATTGATTTAATATGATTTAAAGAAAGAGACTGTCTTAGAGAGGTCCAGGAGCATTATTGGAAAAGCACACCACAGAAGGAAGGCCTTGTGACAATAAAGGACACCCTGAAGTTCTTTTTGTACTGGAGAATCTCCACGATAGTGTAATGAAAAATGTTAGGGGAGTGATCTTATGAAGAACCATTCTAGTAATTACCTGTCCAGAATTGCCTCATAAAATTTCTTACTCATTTTAATACACATTATTTTGAACAGCCAGAAAACCTTGGAGTTTTGGGAGGGTGCAAACAGGGAGGATGCAATAAATATTTTATAAAAACCCTCACAAACAACAATCTTGACTTCTGGCAGTTCATAGTTCCAGAGGAGCAATATATAGATAACAGGATGAGGGATGAAAAAAGTGTCACAAACATAAAGGATTAAATCAATACTTTGTATCATTTCAATGAAATTTTCCTTAATTCCTGCAGCAGAACATCAGACAAGATAAGCTGCTGTCATTTTTTTATTCCCAAGCAGTGTAGGGAAAAGAAGCATAAAAGGCAAAGAGCTCAAACACTATTAAAGAAAAGGACAAGATTTCTTAAGTCTTCCAATTCCCTTCCCATACCTGCTTTGAAGCTAAGAAAAAGGGTATTCTCATCAGAAAAGCCATATCCCATAGGATGAGGTACCGTATTCCCAAGGTGGTGTTGTGGACAACTTGCACTTCCCACGAAAAAAAAAAAAGATGATTTTTATTATCTATGAAAATAGATAATAGCAGGAAGCCAGCAATTATCACAGCCCTTGCCCACACTGCAATCTGAAGCTGAGCTCAATAGTCTCCACATTTGGTCCTACCACAGGCCACTCCACCTGAGCTGCTCCCTGTTTGCTGCATGGCTGCTTGTCAAGTGCTATGCAGGTCACATTTTGTTGGCACCCATTCAGGTCTAAAGGTCTGAAAAGGTGATCACAATATGGATGTGACATTTTTGTCCCAGTACCACCTAAAGCATTCAGTATTGTTTTAATCTAAAGATTCTATTCAGCTGAAAGGTTTAGAAGCAGATGATGGCCTGATTGCAAACTTCCTGCTTATTCTTTTCTCTTGGGATTTGGTTCAGGCTCATTTCTCATTTTCGTGCAAGCATGACTGTCAGTTTTTGGGTTTTTTTTTTATGAAAATGTATGAATATAGCCAAGAAAAAATAATGAAGACATTGCTTACTGTAATTTAATTTAGAATGAAAAATTGTCTGCTACAATTTAAAAAATATTCTTTTCAAAGATAGATTTTGCACACACAAATTTCAAACCACATTATATTGCTGGAAACATTTTTTTGAATGGAAGTGATGACACAACTTTAAAAGGCAACATCCTGAATAAAACATTGTAATGAATACTCAAAAATAGCTACTAAGGAAGGAAAAAGACATATTACAATATGTGGCCTTTTGTCCCCTAGTCTCAGCCTTATCCAATCTTGAAAGATTTATAATTTGCTAATTCTATAAGGCAAAAGAACATTCTCCTACCCAGAAATGTCAGTCAAATCCACTCCAGGCAGTGATCAGTGGATTAAAACATGTCACTGAACCCCGTATGATTTTAGTGCTTTCAGGACATTTCAATTACAGAACACAACACTGTGAATGTTGGAATGGACAGCTGGTCTTACCTCCTGGTGGTTGAAGACATAATTAAGTTAAAAACCCTAGGTAAGATGTTTCTTTGGTATATGTCTGTTTAAGAGGGAGTCTGCACTCAACAGCCTGTTAAAGACCTAGAAATACTGCTAAGAAATGTATGTTAAGTATATACAACATATATTGTTGGAGATTCTCAAACTCTGTAAAATGATCTCCTCAAAATATTAGCAAAGAGGTTGGAAACAGATATAGAGCCTTGATCCAATTCCATTCAAGTTGAATTTTTCCCACTGACTTTTATGGGAGTAAATCACAGTCCTTGGGTGGATGGTTCCTTCAGCCTGCTGAGTGAGCCAAATCATCCCTTGATTATAACTCACCACATGCTGTAGTTTTTATTCACTGCTCCTTTCAAATTTCAGGTTGGCTGGGCTGTGCAGTGGAAGGAGCAAAACAAAGGATGGGTTCTTCACAGACTGATACTTTTGTCTTCCCAGCTTGGCCCCAGAACATTCTAAGGTGCTAAAACATAACAATGATGAGCAGAATGAATGAGTACTCAAGGGTAACACTGACAGGTGGAAATCACTGAAATGAGGTAGTAGTTACCCATACCCATTTCCTGGCCATGTAGCCCCCTTTGATGGGTTAGCAACAGCTCAAGAGAGCTCCCAAACATCTCTTCAGCTGGCCTTTAGTGGACTGGATTACAAGCAGACTGGAACTGAGCCGAGTTGTCTGCCTTCTGCCATGAGGCTTGTTTTTTCAGACATGTGTAACATCTCTGCTCAAGACTAACAATATTTTGAGTGACTATCATTGGTGGTCCAAAAGAGCAATTAGAGCAAGCAACAGTATCCTTCAGTACTCAGAAAAATTGCTTTTCCTTTTGATGTTTCAGCACGGGTTAGATGTTGCCCCTTACTGGCCAAGCTGGTTGAGATATGCTGAAATCACAGAGCTATAAAAATTACATAAGCTGAAAGTTGGACACAATTTTTATTTCTTGTTTGCTGTAGAGTAACAGCATAACCTGTACTCAATAATATATTACAATATCTTTTTTAAGATCCACAAAAGTAGCAAACTTCCATGACACCTTTGAATTCCTGGAACAATACCGCACCTCTTTCAGCCCCCCAAACACCTGATATTACTTGAAAGATGGTGTCCAAACATCTGCATACAGTTAAGCTCTGAAAAACAAATTTCAAGGTAAGATTTAACACACTGCACATTATTAAATAATACCTGTCACTGAATTATCCTAATCTTTTCAGGGCTGGAAGACAGTCTAGGTTTACTACAAGGGGAGTATTTGAGATATAAACAGCTGCTGGCATCTACAAATTGAGAACTTCAAGCAAGGTACAGACTTCTTTGTACTATGCTTTAGCAGGCATTTATGGGATACAGTGTCCTAGCAACCCCCATTTTGTGCAAAAAAAAAAAGCACATGAAAAATTACATCATTAGTTAATATTTGCAAGACACCATACGTGGTTTAATTTTTTGGTCTATATTCTTCCCTCATTTTTATTTCTCAGTTTTGAGCCTAAAATTGAACCCCACACCCACTCCATTCCATCCCCTCCATTCCTCATAAACAGCTACCTCATACTGCTGTTTGTTCCTGCAATTTCTTTAGCAGCAATTTGAATTTGACCTCTGTATTTCTCATTATTAAGAGTGTTCTACCAAAACTAGTAAATAATGAATGACATGGTGAATATATTCAAGCAATTATGTTTTTGTTACTTGTCTTTTGCCTTGTTGTTTCAGAATCAATAGAAAATTGTTGTGAAGTATAGGACATTTGACTGTGAAAATACAATGTCATTTTGATGAATATTTTCTTAATTTTCAGTGTCTTATGCTTTTATTCCACATTAGAGTCTGACAAAAGTTTTAATATTGTAAATTATTATTTCACACTTCTGTGAAATTGAAATTTGGTTTAACATTTGAAAATATCTTTCTCTTTCATTGTGCCAGCTCTCAGTGTACCATAAGAATGAATTTGGTAGGCCTAGTTTCCCTGCATCAGGTGATCAGCTTGCCAAATTATGAGGAAAATACCAAAAATATTCTGATTGTTAGTTTTACCAGTGTTCCAGAGTGCCTAGTACTAATTAAAGTTGATATCATCAATGCAGAATGTATTATATGTAAAGAATTACATTAAAGTGCAAAATGTTATCTAAAAGTAGTATTTCTGTGTGTAATGTAATATTTCTGTGTGATGTTAGAAGCTGCAATGGAACAATTAATGAGATAAATTATTTGAAATAACACTCTGAGGGCCACGTTATTAGGCAATATTTGTCACAATAGTTTTTATTAAAAAAAATCAGACAATTTCCTCTCTGAAATCTCATCCAAAAACTTGAAACTTCAGCTTTCTAAAACTTTAACACAGCTCTAATTTTTAGTATTTTTTACTATAAGAGGTACCAGAGCTGTTATCATAATTCTTCCTCTACAAGTAATAGCAAAAGTCATGATGATGAGCTTAATCTCTGTCTCTTGCAGAGTCCAAGGAGTGCTCTGTTGGGAAATATGTCAATTAGGGATGAATCAAAGAAGACATGTGCAGAGTTTTTCATCTACTCCAGGTCAAGTCACAAGTGGGGCCCAGCCAAAGGATTTGTGCTTATTTCAGGTGCAAATTTATGTGAAGAAGAATCCACTTGAACAGCAATGCTTGGAAAGTCATATCATTTTTGCCTACTCTGAAGAAACTCAGATTGAATGACACTGCTATCATTCTTTCAACCCAGGCAACGTCTATGTCTTTCAGAAATATGACAAATCCTAGGTATTAACCTGTGTTTGTGTAGTTTACTTATAATGGAAATCCATAATAGGAAAATATTTTTATGATGCACTTATACAATGAGCAGTGGATGAGTGGAAAACACCAGTTTTGTACCGCTGAATAAAATGTGAACACTTGAGAAGAAAAATGAAGGTTTTGGTTTGGTTTTCTTGAGAAGCAGCTCTGGTCTCTACAAGCTTTTTCCCTTTATAATTCAAAACACAATTCAGAACACAATTATAACAGAAGACAATATATCCTGCTCTGACTGTAGTCACTGAGAAGGCTGGCACCTTCTCACACTTGGCACATTTGGCACAGTTTGACACTGACACCTCTCTGCAGGGTGTGGGGAGGAATGGCACCTCCCCTGCTCATCCAGCACGCCTCTCCTAAGCACGTGTGAGGATGGGGTGAGTACTCCCCAGACACCTCTTGCTGCTGGTTGGGCTTGCAGGCCACAAAGTGACCTTCAGCTGGCACCTCACTACCAATCATCTCCTCCACTGACAAATTCAGTGCCCACACCAATTCCTAAGGTACTGCTTTACTGTTTCTGACAGTCTAAAATCCAAATAAGAGTTGCAGCACTTGGCAGTATATCTCAGCAAATCAAAGTAATTAGCAGAATGTCTCCTGGACAGTGTTTTGGAAATCTCTGTCAAGTTGGGGATTTGCCATTTTGGTTTGTGGTTGGGTTTTTTTTTCCCCTTATCTTCAAGTTTTTCATTTCACTTTGGAAAATATCCAAAAAGTCAGTAGTGCAGTTAATACTGAAGTAATTACACAAGGCTTCATTATTATTTAAAATCCTTAAAAGGCTATTTTTAAAAATTAAATATTAAAAACTTAATGGCTTTTGGAGTATTGTTTTTTGTTTTTCACTATCAATCAGCTATTCAATATCTAGTAGGGATTAATTCCTATCAGAAAAATTGTTTCCAACATTCATTATGTGTCAGACTTGATGTAAAGTCTCATAAACATTGCTTTGTCTTTTGAATTGTATTATATATTTAAAAGAAGAAAAAAAAAGATGAAAACTGAATAAAGTGAATCTGAAAAGTGGATATGTAACTATTACAAGACAAGAGGCCATTTTTGCCCAAGAATGATCCCCTTGTTTTGATTTCACAAAGTTTGTGTAGCTCAAGGAAAATTATATTTGCTTTTTCCAGATATAATAAAATTATTTTTAAAAATAATTATTAGAATACCTATATAGACTCTTTTTCTGAACTGTATTAAGCTCATAATATCAATAGCTTTCAGTAACAGTGCTTTTCAAAAGAGAATAGACTATTACATACAAGTTTCAGTTTTAAATTGTCGTGTTTGCTCTAAGTCTGATGTACTGGCTGTTGGTCACTTACACAAACCACATTTTAAACTAATTTTCTCCCAGTTCCTTTCTTTCATTCACCTTGACCCAGAATTAATGATTTTCCAACTTCTTCCCTCTAACCTCAGTAATCTGGGTTGTCTTCAATAAAATATAAAAACCAAAATACGTATAGTGGAAAATTGTCATTGCCTTTAGTACTGACAAAACGAGTGGTATGAATGTTACTTTTTAACATCTCAGTCCTCTGTGGAGATAAATTCCTTTAACTCCCCTTCAGTTTAATAGTTATGGCAGATTAAAGTAGGTTTTACCTTAGTGGATAACAAGCAGGTGGATGTTGTGAGCAGAGATTTCCCCTTCCTCTCCTTAGTGAGTCCTTAGTTACACATCTGCTTCCCCTTCCTCTAAATCTCCAATCCACTTTAAGGGTAGCTGAGGATTTTCATCATAAAGCTGAAAATGTTTATGTCCTGAAATCTTAGCTTTAGCTTCTGAGTTGCCAGTCACTGGGGACTGAAGCTTATGGCTGTTATTTTATTGACCTTAGGAGAAAATTGTAGGATTGTAATGAAAAAAACAGATTAGTGGGAGTTTGCTAAAATGATGCCTATTGCCAATGATGATGACCACAATCTGTGCATCTCTAGCTACCACTACCTTTGCACTTGATGCAGGATTTCACAGCAATTTTAATCTGGTGTGTTCACCATTTTCAGGTTGAAACTTTCTTTGGAGAAAGTTTACTTGAAATAAGGCTTTAACATTTGGAAAACAATCAGATTTTTAAAAGTACTTTTGAAATTATTGCATTTAAATATTTCAAAATAGAGAATATCAGCTTTTTCAGTTTCACAAGCCTTTTGTTTCATAATTTCAGCTACTATTAGGTCATAATTAAAATAAACTGTTTAGAGATTATCAGAACAATAAAATCTTTCTACAGATTGGGTGGGACGTTTTGAATATTGTTTCCAGTTGTGCCTTTTCACCCTAATTCTCCAAAGGAAAGTTTTCAATATCCCATTTTTGCCTGAAGGATGGTAATGTGGTTTCCTGAGTAGTTGTGTTGTTTTTCAAGCTGTTTTCTAAAAGGTGGTTAGATTTTAAGACTCAGATTTGGTTTTGGTTATTTAGCTAGGAAGACTTCTAGAAGGAAACAATTCTTGCCTGTTGTTTTGTCTGTTGTCAGTTTCTTTTGAGAGCCCCTTCTTGGACAAAAAGCTAATTGTTTCTATAAAACCATATCTTAGTTTCTCCTTGGCATCTAGGATTCTTCCTGGATATTAAGAACACAGTATAATTTTGAGTTAAATGCCACTAGTTTTCATTAACTTGAAATTTCCATGTCAGGATGAAGGGACAGAGTAAAGACACCACTCTGCTCAGACAGACAGTGGTTTGCTCTGAGTCCTCTAAGCCTTCCTCGATATGAGACCCAGGACTGGTTGTTCATTCCTTGTTTTTGGTTAAGATTTTTCCCCCTTTTATGTGTATGGGTAAATTTGTCTGATCTGAAAATAATTGTAGGCAAAGATTTGGTAGAATTTCTGTAATTCTTCCAGATGATGAAGCTGGTATTTGTCAAAGTTTTGTCACCTCTCCTTCCTCACCAAAATGTGCCATCACAGTCCAGTTCTGTTGGCTGTGTGAACCCCAACTGTTCTGGCCTTAGCAACTTCATCACAGAAGGAATGAATGAGAGAAAACTGCCTCAAGTTGCATCAGGGGAGATTTACAATGGTCAAGCACTGAACAGGCTGCCTGGAGAAGTGCCTGGAGAAGTCACCATCCATGGAGATATTTAAAAGATGTGTAGGTGTGTCTCTCTCAGGCATCTTAGTGGGGGTCTTGGCAGTGTTAGGTTCACAGGTGAGTAAATTGTCTCCAGGGTCCTTTTGAACTCAAACAATGCTGTGCATCAACTGCTATGTGGCCAGGCAGTTGAACTAGGTGACTGTTGTAGGTCCCTTCCAACTTAAGCTATTCTATTCTATTCTATTCTATTCTATTCTATTCTATTCTATTCTATTCTATTATATTCTATTCTATTCTATTCTATTCTATTCCATTCTTAACCAATATCATCAAAACTTCCAATGTTCAATGCAGCACTGTTTTTTCTTTTCCTCTGCTCCTGGTTTCTGAGAAGTAGGTTCAATCTCTCCAAGGAGATGAAGACCTTGGTCTGAGTTTGTAAAAGATTTTTTCACCTCTCATCTGAAAATCAATAATATAATATACCTGGGCCCTAAGCCATCTGTCCCAGGAATCTGCAACTAAATCTAGTAATATAACCCACCAACACAAGCTTTAACTATCCCAGAATATCCTCTCCCTCATGTGTCTTCCTCTTAAAAGGAATAAAAGTGAGTTGGAGGTCTTTCCCCTATCCTGAAAGATGATTGAGGGCCCAGGCTCAGGATAGCTAAGGGCAAAATAGACCACAGTTCAGAATTCCAAATTAGTGAGTCCATGCAAGTCAGAATAGGACTTTGTGGACTCACCAGTTTGCATCTGGAAGCAGTATAGCTGCATGTTCTTGGCATCATGCCCAAAATAATATACCCTGCCCTTTGTGTGTGAACGTGACTATTCTCCTTCCAGGCCTGATTTGGCAGCTTCTCCAGAACCACCCTTCTGGTTCTGGGGTTAACACAGGAGGAGTGAATCTGTCTGCAGCTGGCAGTGTGGACAGGCTTTCAAAGAATCTCTCTGGAACCAGGGTGGGAACCTGGGATGCAAAATCCCCTCCCCAGGCTTTCTACCCAGAAGGTAACACTTGTCTGAGCAGAGGAGAAAACATTCCTTTCAAGAGGTTGGTCCAAGTGTCTGGAACTAATTCTCACAGGAAAAGAAATGTTGAAAACCCCCCAAGAGCTCGTGTTGTCCTGCCTATCACATGCCATTCATCCAACCCCCTTTTCCGCTAGATCCATACAGCACATTTATCACTCAGCTCTCCCACTCCTCCTCCCCAAAACTGTTATCCAAATGCAATGATATCCATGGAGTATCTCCTCACCCTGCAGACAGATAAACTGCATATGACAGCTATTGGTTACATGACATCATGATCTTTAGAAAGGCCTTGGGATATGAAGAGGAATGAGATTCTCCCGGGGACTGATTGGTACAGAAAATGTCTACTCTTTAGTGTGGTGCTTTAGGACACACAAAAATTGGGTTTGCTAAGCCTATTTCCAGCCAGATCAACCTAGACACATTAAACTCTCAAAATTATTTTTATGTTAGTTCATAACATAACTATGAGTTATTGATTAGAGTTTGCACATCCTTGTGCCTTGTACTGTTCTGAGCAGGCCATGCTAACAAACAGCATATAATAACTGCTTTATAACTCCCAACTTTCTGTTGGGAAGCATCTCTTTCAGTTTCAAAGTTGCTGATGCATTTCACAGCAGGCTACTGACGACACGGGAGTAGCATTCTGGTGTTAAAAATACTTGAGGCTGCCCCTACTATTTCTTGCTCATTATCTGTCATCTTAGCCAGAGCAAGCTTCCCTTGAGGAATATAGAAATGGGAGCTTTGCCTGAGGTGAGGTCTTCAGAGTTATTACTGTTGATCACATTTTTGGCAGACAGAGAAGAGCTGGGTGAAAGTTCGAGGAGAAAGAAAAGTTTTATTTCAAATTTGGAGCCTGGAATAAGCTGAGCCAGTAGAGAAAAAAACAGAATTTAAAAGCAAAAACTAAAGAGGTTCCTTTGAGTTCATATGCACTCTGGGCTTTGAACAACTGATACACATAACTATACCTCAGCCAGGTGCATTTGAAAGATTTGTGAACTTTGTACAATGTTTGATGAAACTGGGCTGAATTTCATCTTTGTAATGAAACATGGAAGCAGGTGAGTTCCATGTGTTTTGGAGATCTTCTCATAAATAGTTTGCATTGCTCTAATAGTGACAAATTTAGAAAACTACTTTACCAGATGTACACAGAAGAAAAAAAAAAAGTGTAATATGAGGACCAGATAGAAAGCCTGAACACTGAGCTGACTGTTGTGTATTTCTGATCCTCTGAACTGAGAGTTGCACAAGACTGTGCCCAGCTGAACGCTGACAAAATATAATGGATGGTTTCTGCATTAAAGAAGTCCAGCTTAAAGGCAAGGCAAGGCAAGGCAAGGCAAGGCAAGGCAAGGCAAGGCAAGGCAAGGCAGGGCAAGGCAAGGACATTGTGAGGTTCTGAGAAATTATTTTTGCAGAATTTTAACAATCTGAGTCATGAGGGGTCACAGTGAAAGCAGTTGTAAAATGAAGTCCCTTTCCTGAGAGTGTTTAAATGGCTGAGTCTCAGATACTGGCTCACAGCAGCTGAATATCTGGGCTATGACTGATATTTTAATTAACAGGATTTTGTGTTGCAATCAGGTTTGCCCGAAGAGAACTGGTGATTCAAGCAAACACAGTAAGAGGTTTCATACTTCGCAGGCCTTGGGGTTCATAGTTAGTGTTGGTATGTCATGCTTATTATGTTTGATAGGTTTCAATGTGTAATGTGGGAAAAAGCCAAATGTCCTATTTATTTATTTATAGAGATAGATTAAAAAAACTAATCCTGGAAGAAATTTTGGATTAATGTCTTTTGAATTTTCACTGCAAATGTAAAACAACAAAAAAAAATCCCCTCACTGAAACAAAACAAAATTAAACAAATAAAACCCTTTGGGTAAACAGTGAGCATTTCTATCCAGAAAATGCTGCACGCTTTGAAGACCTAAACCATACTGTTTGTATGACTCTCAGTTTCCTTAACAGAAAACATCTCATGTGACAAATCATTACGCTTTATTTTGATGAGCTGACATAGTAAATTATGGAAATACCTAGGTGTAATTTAAAAAGATGATGACACTTTGTGAAGTGGTAGTTTTGTATGTCTATAAATATCAGTATCTGTAAGCATAGACATTTCCAGTGTAAATAAAATTTGGGTTTAGACACTTTGGTTGCAGTTCATTCCAGAACATTTAAATACTTACTATGGTACAAATGGAATAATTTTAATCCCCTTCTACAGTCAGTGGAGAGATTGAACATCTCCAGGGGTCAGTCCCAGGAATATATTGACTTTGAAATGCTATTCTGTTGTCAATGAAGCATAACATTAGATGAAGTAAGTCAGTAAGTCATGATCTTTCAGTATGGCTGAAAAATCAAAATAGCTCTATAAAAGCTTTCCCCCATTAACTCAACATTTAGGTTTTCAGTACAAAAATCTTTAAAGCTGGACACTGACAGTTATTTCACAGATGAAAAATGCATATTTTTTGAAAGAAATATCAGTAATCAGAATAAAAAATAAATATATTTAATACATCATTTACCCCAAAGAATTTATTGAGAAGTGCTTCAGCATTGCTGCCAGCTCCCAACAAGGATCTAATCCAGTTCAAGGTCAATGTAAGAACTACACACAAATGCTGTGTATTCAAAACACAGGCTTTTGGGAAAATATAGGCCTTGGGTAGAGCAGGCTATTATGGTAAAACAGGAATAAGTTATGACTCATGACTGCCCTTCATGGACAGAAGAATATGTCTCACACTGTTTTAAATCACTATTCAGTACAGATTTCATCATTATTGTAGGTATTGTTCATGAGAAGTATGATATTTTTGTGATTCACTTCACATTGAATTCATATCCTTGTGTCACAACTAAAATATTTGCAGAAAGAATGTGAACAGCCTGTAGGAGCATATTTTGAACAAATAACAACCTTATGCAAAAAAAGCCAGATTCTTCTCCTCTTATTTGTACTGGTGACCATGCAGAAAAAAGCCTTCTGAAAAGCTATACAGTGACTCCAGATTTACTCAAACACTATAGATCTGAATTTAGCCCATTACCATAAATTAATTGCTAAATTATACTTATTTAGAGTGAAAACAGGCCAAGACCTAACTGACTAATTTTCGAGTAATCTTAAAAGTAATTCTGCCTGATTAGGGAGGGATTTGATTTCATATCCATTCTCTGGGGGGTAGCTTCTCTGAGCCAGACATCTTGTTGCATTAACAATTTTGAAATTTTAGATATGAGAAAAACATTCTAATTTTGTTAAATACATTTATATGGCAACAAAGTTGCTGTTGCATTAACATTTTGCAGAATATTAACCCCAAAGGTATTAAGAATAATTTGAAACTGTCCCTGATATTTGTTGCTCATTATCAGTATTCATTGCCAGTTCCTCATTCCTCAAAAAAATTTAAATCCTACCTTGGGAAAATGAGGTAGAGAATATGTACAATGGCTGATGACATCATCTGTAAGTAATGACTCTAAATCTTGAGTGAATTTGTAAGTACAAATGTGCAGCTTGGAAGGTGCCAGATTTCACGCCTGTACACTTAGAGCCTGCAAATTCATCTCATGAACTTGGGAACATCATTTTCAGTCAGAATGTGCTCAACTACAGCTTGATTAAGCCAGACCAGAAAAAGAAATTAAATCTCTACTCGAAAAAAGTAATATTTTATAGAATAATAATTTAAATTTTATTTCAGATTATTTAGTTATGTCAAAGGCTTCATTTAAGTCTTCATCTAAGCAACAGTTTAATATTTTGGAAACATTTCAGAAATTAGCCTTATGATATAGCAGCAAGAATTTTCTTTGCATGTCAAGTGCAGTATGAGTGAGTGTTAACAAAGCACTAATGCCATTTGGATGGGTTAAGACCAGCGAGTGTTGCCAAATCTCTTAAAAGTACATTCTAAACTATTATATTGCCAATTAAGCGGCAAGGTGGAAAATTCTTGTCTTTCTGTTGGCATAGAAAGAGTCTAAGATGTTTTTTTCCTTATAACTTAAAAAAATTAAGAGAAAATTTGAGCTTTACCTCAAAAGATTTGTATTTCTTATTCTGCGTGCATTTAAAGATGTGCTTCTTAAATAATTTGAACATTGGGGCAAAACAGCGTCACCTGGGAGAAAATTGGCAGAAAACCTGGTCCAAAAGAGGCTTGGTGGTTCAAGGAATTGGTAATGCAATCCTTAGATTTTACCAGTCTACTTTGTTCTGATTCCTGTCCAGCTTTGGTCATAGCCATTAAACATTTCTGCTGGAGCATTTCTACTGCAGCCAAGCAGCAGAGGCTCAAGTCCACTCCTGAGTCCCTCACTGAGCACGGGTGCAGTTTGGATTTAGGGAGAAAGTGGAGGTTTATTTCAGACTAATGCTGTCTAAAATCTCTGAAATTGCATATACAAAAAGAGTCTCTGACATCAATCTCGGTGTTCCAAGTGGACAGGTGCCCATCTCTCCACTGCTGTTTAACAAATAAACTCCAATTTGAATTATTTTTGAAAGCTCAATTTTCACAAAGTGCTTCAAAGGTCATGTAGGTTCCCAAGTTTGTGCTGACCCTTCAGTCCCTGACTTGCTTATGGGATTGCATAGAAGCTCCTGTGGACTTGTGACCAGTGCATATTATTGGAGCACTCTGCCCCTCTGCTGTGGCATCACCAGGGTGTTTCCATGTTTACATGAGCAATTCCTCTTCTTTGAGATCAGGCCTGGGCTGTAAAGCTCAACTCAGATTCTCTGTTTCAACTAAGTTTTTGTTCAGAGCTCAGATCCAGGAACAAGTAACTAGGCTCTGGAAGACCCGGCCTTGCTACACCAAAACTCATTGAATTGTGGAAAAAAAAATCTCCTAGGATGAAGTTATAGATTTACAGTCACATCCCGAACTGGCAAGCCAAGGGCAGTACAGACTTCGTCTAGCAGATTCCTTCTTTCTGCCCTTGAAGGGAGGTGGAAGAGTCAGCATTTGCAGTTGTCCTTGTTTCCAAATTGCTGACCCAGTTAAGTCACAGCCCAGCCAACTGACCAACCAAACATTTGGCTTTTCTCTTAATGACTTCTCTGATCTGACTCAACACCACAGCACTTATCCCCTCACGAGAAATCTGTCACTTGACTGCCATTTTGGGACCATAATTTGGTTTTTGGGTACTTACATTGGTCTGAAGACACTAACTCTGAATATTCTCTGATTCTGTGAAACATTGAAAAGAGCTTATTCTTTTACTATGTATGCTCAAATAGTAGCTCAGAGTATACAGAGACATATTGAATGAGAAATTTTGGGTTGATAAAATAAAACCATTCTATAGAAATCTGAATTAATTAATAAAGTCAATTAGGGTTGCAATTCCTACCTGCTAAAACTTATAAATCAAGTATTCAAAATATCTATTACATGCAAAATATATATTACAAGGATATTTCATTCCCGTGTGCAACTTGATTTTCTATAACAGATCTGCTCACAACTACAGTTTCTTCAGCTACTGTCCTATGTTGATGTATGACATAGAAAGTCCTGTTCTTGGAACAGAACTTTGAAAATCCACGCTTGGAACAAGTAGGAGGGAGAACATATAGTAGGAGAGCACATGAATAAATTAATTCTGACAATGGAAGTCAGGAACAAACCAAGAAGGCATAAACACATTTATTTTGAAACTTAAATGAATATTTTCAACAATTATAAATAAAATAAATTAACATCTTATACCACATCTTGTGCAAGAAACAGTCAACATCCACGAATATTGGGTTATGGAAATTCATCCTTTAAACGATGCCACATTGTTTTACTCATTTCATTATACTTTATGCCTTTGTGTTGGCCTTCCTCCCACTGTTAGTAATCTGGATCCAAGGAATAATCTCCAGGGAATCATGAGTTTGTTTGGAGGGAACTGTTTTTTTCCTCACATGTGGACTCTGAGTGTTAAAACTGCAAACAATCCCTCACAGCACTTGTGAGTCTGAGCTAAAAAAGAACAGCAACAGCTCTTCTCAAGGGAAGAAGGTATTTCAGCTGAATGAACAGCTTGAGATAAGACTGATCCAGTTTTGCCCAGTTCCAGAAGAACATTATCATGAAAACAAAGTCAGAAAGCTAAATTTTGTCACCTCATCAGAACTGTCTGACACTGACTAATTTTCCCAAAGTGTAGGACACTATTATTAGCTGTTTTCACAAATATCTGATAGCTGCCATGTTTCCTGTTGTCCTTGCTATTGACCTCATAGACCATCCATGGTATTTTCTTTAGGGAAACCAGTGAGTCCTGCGTAGTGAGGAACCTTCTCCATCTCTTGGTAGACATTATTTAATAAAGGATAAACCCACTATCAACAATCGTACAGCACAGGAAATGAGGCAGAAGTATTTGGGGAAAAAGGAATATTATTGTGGGGCCTTAGGACAATTTGCATCCAAACGTCTGGGAAATCCCACCAACGTACCTGAAGAAGAACCTCACAGGGCTCACAGAACTCAGCTTCTTTGGGATAATTTTTCCCAGAAAAATTTGCAATGACATCCTTTTTTAAAGCACTGCCAAAAGTACTATTGGTTCTTTATTACCTTTTTTTAGCAGACAGTTCATGTACACCTGATTAATTGCCCCTTATATCTGCTGTTTCACATAGTCATTTCCACCAGAACATAAGCTACACTTCAATATCTTTATTAAAATATTTTTATTTCCACATATGATGGGTTTAAGAGAAATTAAAACATTTATATTTCTAAAGTTCTCACAAAATTAAAATATTATTTTTGCCTGAAAAGTTTTATTTTAAGAAAAATACTGTTTTTTCTGCACTATATGAGTGTCTCTGCAAGCATATAGCTATGACAGAAATTGCTAGCTTCTGTTTATATAACTAAGACTATTTTCATTGACTTACATTATAGAAGCATTAAATTAAATCTTTTCTCTATTAATACCATTTAGTGACTCAAATTATAAAATAAAATGCAATAATGAAAACATATTTTAAATGATGCATTTTTATATAATTTCATGCGCTCACATTTAAGTGTTTATGCAAGTTTGTGCATTCGAAATATTATGCTGGAAAGAATTTGCATAAATTTTCCACTGCTCACTTGCAGACATCAGCAGCCTGAACACACAGAATCAAAGAATGATTTTAGGTTAGAAAAGACCATCTCATATTTCAGAAGGCTTTGTTGCATTTGCCACTTATTCCACTGAGAATACATATGTGGTCTACCAAGGCAAAAATGTTAAATTGCTACACATTACAATTCCAATGTAAAATATTCTAAATACAATTCTAGAGGGAAGAGAAAGTATTCACCCTCTCTCTTTTAAATGGATTAACATTTCCAATAAGCCCTTTCCCCCCTCACATTTCGTTGGAAAGTTCTACAGTATGGTGTGGTTCTAGCTGGCTGTTGGGCACCGCTGACTGATGGCAGCATCACAAACTCCCTAGCCTTGGGTTTGGTTTGCAGCCTCTTGAGGTATGGATTTAGCCACCAAGCCTTGACATCACTGGAGCTACACCAGGACAGAGTTGTTTATCCTGTCTCCCTCTGATGGATTTCAATCAACCTGACAGTTTTGAACCGTGTGTCTGGGCTCAGACGCTCTGTGGTGCTGAGCTCCCACAGACATGAGATCTGAGACTTGGACCTTTAGACTATGATGGCACAAAACCAGCATCAGCAAAGAATTAATTTGTTATAAAAATATATGGGGAGGAGTTTTTATCTTGATTTTTGTTGCTTGCTGTAACATGGCATAAGTGTCACTATGCCAGCTCCCTCATATGACCTGCTTGTCAAACAGACACGTCATCTGCGATTTTTGTCAAATGACATTTTTGACCATCTAAACTGTTTTGTACAAAGCAAAATATGTGGAAAAGATCTATTGCTTGTAATGAAATTTTAAATGCCACACATATAGGATTGACTACCTGCAGATATTGTAGATGATGACTTGAGATGGGTAAAGAAAGGACTTAAATGTAGATTCAAGCTTGTAATTTAACAACCATGCTTTCACAGCTGAGACCAACTCAGGCAAAGAAGGCAAGTCTTGAAGCAGTCTGACCACCCTGGGGGTTCAGGTTACTTGGAGAGAAGGTAGGACAACAAGATGTCAGGCTGTGAGGAAATCTGTCAATTCAGGGTTCTCATAGACAACAAAAGCTCTTGTAAAGGTGTCATAAATGTCTGGAAAAAGGAGATCAGCACACTCCTGCAGTCCTGCCACCTAAGGATATTCCAATAAAATAGGATGTTGGCCTAGAACCATTTCCTTTTAATTCTGAAAACTCCAAGTTTTGTCTTATTTCCAGAACAGAATGACTTAAATTTAAATCTTTTAAAAAAGCAGTTTCAGTTAAAATATTCAGATGGCATAATACAAAATAATGTTTGAAACCTCAAGTGAAAGCCACTTGACCAAATGTAAAAACTTTCTCTCTGTATCTTCCCCAAGCTCCCTTCAGTTTCAGTGGAGCAAAATAGATGGTTTAGTATAATTCATCTTAGGCATTTTAGACACTGACTTTAGGATAAACTGAGTTGCACTTTAGCAGGGTCTATTTCTCCCCACTGACTATAAGGGGCCTAAAGTGATAAGCTCAGATGTGCATGTCTAGACTGGAGATGTTTATAGTTAGGTGACTGAATCCCATTTGTTCAATTTACTACAGTACAAAGTACAAAATTCATTTACCCCACATGTCACTGTTTTAGTGAGACTGGATAAAGCCAAACCTTGTATTATTTTTTGATCTCTCTACTTATGGACACTGTTGGAGACAAATGCTTGAAGAGATGGACCCTTTGTCTCATCTTGTGTTCCTCTGGTACTAATCTCAACATTGCAAACATAAAAGGTAAAAGGAAGGAAAAATAACTTAAACTTTGAAATCTAACAAAGATTTCAGAAAAAAGAACTCTAGACTTAGAGCTAGAGAAAAGACAGGCTTACAAGATAAGGAAAAGCTAAACAATTTAGACTGAGCCTCTTATGACCCAGTTCAAATATTTCTTGTGGGTTACACAAAGCTGATCTGCTGTGTACTACATAAGGCATGAAGTTTAAAAGGTATGAGGAAAATGCAGTTAAAAGAGCTCATAAATGACCAAAGGTTTGCAAAGCACACTAGAACCATAAAAAAGTAGATTTTAGAAATGTGGTATTTCTAGTTGTTATCTACAGTTGCCTGCCATAGCAAAAGGGATTATGCTCTCCTTAATGAGAGAACATACCAAGTGTTTAAGAAACTTAATTTGAACTTGGAATAAGTCCAACACTTAGATGACTGAATTTTTATATTGAAAGCTGCAATAAAAGAGGAAACAATGAGAAATCGAATAATTTTATATGATATGCCAAGTAGTTTATAGCACATTAAGTGATCATGTAAATGTCAGAGAGCTCACATTGTCATAAGAAGACATAATTTATCCTTTAGTGTCTGAGGTAGGAAGGATGGGAAAACTCATGTTTCCTCCAGGAACTGTGTAGACTTTTTATATTGAAACATTGACCTCCCTTGTGCTGCTGGATCTATGTTGAGAAGTTTTGTGTGACCGAGTAAGTTTTGTTCTGTACCGAGGCCTGGGAAACACGAAGGGGCTGTTGTTTCTGAAAACAGAAAAATGCTGTAAATTTTTTTATTCTGTTCAGCAGGGCAAACACATTTTTAAACCTCCCTGTAAAACGTTACTGCACAAATATTTTCACAAGTAACCCACATGCCAGGTAAATAATTATATGTCTTTGTCCAGTTTTACATGGTTCACTCTTTCTTTTGAAGATAAGAGAACATACGAAGCCCCATTTAAGGGCTTTAGAGTGAAGAAAAATTCTGTACCCCAATGTGGAATAACTTCCATTTAGAAAAAAAAACAAAGGCAGAGCAGAGCTTGTAGTGTGTCCATTAGCACAAATCTCACTGGCAAAGATCTCTCCTGGAATTAAAATCCCATAACTTAACCTAGAGATCATCCATCCTTTTTAGGTGTTGTAGTCCATCTCATTTCTGACTGCCACATTTGGAAAGCAATTTGAAGCAAAACTTCTTCCACTACTACAATATTCTTTTCTCTAATGAGCTGTCTCTGTTTTGTGCAAGTAACAGCTCTGCTTTGTGGTCAGCTAACGTACTATTCATAGCTACTCTATATCCCTCCTGGGATCCATTTCTATATTCCCAGTCCTTCTACTGACAAAAGAATTTTAGGTGGACAAGGAACACTAGATATGGCCTTGTTTCTAAAAGAACCCTGACAAATGGTTGATGAATTGCATTCAGGTTTTATGCACAAATTTATAATACAGATTGAGGAATTTGTAAATAAAAAGGAGATAAAAATCCAGTACAGACCTTTTCTTAAAAATACTAAATATTCCTTCACATTATGGGCGTCCAAATGTTTTAAGTTATTTTATGGTGAGGGCAGAAATATTTAGTGTGAAGCAAAGATACAAAAATGAAAAAAGTTGGAAATCTGAGTTTATTCCATGTAGACTTATATTTATTTACATTAAAATGCTTTAAAATTTATATTTAAAATTTTAAATTATAAATAAACAAACAACTGTATAAAAATCATATCCAAGTCACAGTATAATTTAGATAATTAGGGAATCAAAGCAGTGAAATACCATCTAAACACTTTCCCATGTCTCTCCCAATCTTTCATAACACAGTTTTAAGGTTCACCCAAGTCCTGTCAAGCAAACAGCTTCTACAGCATAAAACTAGAAAGCCATAAATTAAACCTATTTTATGCAAACTGATGGTTTTTAGCCCTATATCTAGTTATTTTATTTTTTTTTTGACTGCTATAGTTTAAATAGGATAACCTTTGTGATTTTTTTGCAAGAAATAATATATTAAAGTGAATTTTTCAATAATATCTAGATACTTAAGATTGTCAAAGCCACTACTGGCTGTACTGTGAAAAGTCTGCATACAAATGACTTGCATTGAAAGGTGAACTACACACTGGAATTTGGAGAAGCTTCAACATTTATATTTAATTTTCAAAGAAATGGAGTCACCTTTGACTGAAGTATGGGTTTGGTTTCCTACAAAACAGTCTTACTTGAAACTCAAGTGAGCAAAACTGTGAGTGCTGTGGGACAAAGACATTTTGGTATATGAATATACATAAATTGAAGTAAAGACAAGAAACCTGTTCCTTCAGCCTCAGAAACAAACCCCAAAGTAAAGGAGAGGTACAAATGTCTTAGTTGCAGCATGCAGTAAATGAGAGCAAGGCCTTATTTTTATTAAATCAAAGGCTATGGTTTTACTGGCAAGCACTGCAGGCTTCTAATCCTCTGTACAGGCGCAGTTCCTCAGATATTTCTCCAAGTTAGGCAGCATCAACTGTTTGCCTTTCCCCCATTTGGATCTGATAGTTGAGTGTTAATCTGTTACAAATTCCTATATTGTAGAAGGTTGACATGATTATCTCATAAATCACAGAGATAGAACTAAAAAAGGCAACAAAACCCACAAACTATCTCTTAGAGATTCAGAAGTAGGTGACCCCTTCTCCCTGTGGACCAGCTGGGTGGCCGCCAGCGCACACTGCTCTGTCCCCTGAGGTAAGAAGTGTTCTGGAAAAAGAAGAAAAGTTTTATTTAAAAAAAAATTATAACAAGCACACAAAAGTGCTCACAGTCTGCACTTGACTGAGGATGGTACCAGTACTCAACATTACAATAGTAGTTCATTAAAAGCAAGGAAGTTAACCTCCTTTCTGTGTCTGAATTAATCAGCCAAAATAGGAAACAAAACTGACAGGACACTGGATGTTTGTGTGCCACTTCATGGGACCTCCCTAAACCAACACCAAGAGAACATGGCTAACAATTTTGCTAATTAAAACAGTAATAACTGTTCGGATTTTGCATATTTAGCAGCTGAAGCTACTAATGTGGGATCCAGCCTGCAGAACCAAATATGAAGTTAATTAAATATCTAACAAATGTTTGTGAAGCTATGGAAAGAAAAGCATTCAGTTTTTCATTTCCTTTATTATGTCCCCACCCTATGAATCTCCCCCAGGCCCATTTCCTTTTCTTGTTCATTTTGAACAGCAGCTTTCCCAAGAAACTTAAAGAGCTGGATTTTCAAAGGCATTTAAGAGATTTGATCACTCAATCGAAGCTCTATTCCAAAGAGATGTAAACAACTCATTTAACACATTTTGTCTAGTGTACATCAGTCATTGATTAAAGATATAAAGTAGCTGATAATATAAATAATACAAATGAATTATATCTATTAAAAATTAAAACAAAACAAAACAACTTTTCATCACACAGTTTACTTCAGGAGATCTTTCTCTTCCTCTCATACCACAAAAGCCAAAACAGATGGCAGATTTTGTCCGAGCTTGGCCAGATCTCCAAGTGGAGACCAAATCAATATTTCTCTTGCACTTGTCCCAGGGGCAGGGAGCAGACTTTTTTCATTAATGAATCCACTATTGAGATACCCCTGGGTAATCAAATGGAGGTCTGGTTATAATTACAGACAAGACTCTGGGATGATTACCCGAATGTAGGAGCAAGGGTAACAGTTGCAATGAAATCCTTGCTGTGACAAGGGTTGGGAGTGCAGGTGCTTTTTGAGAATCTCCACTGGGTTCATACTATGGCTGTCAGGGATCTGCCAGCTCCAGCCTACACAAGCTATTCATTTGCTTCTGCTATGTAGCTTGTAGTTTCTTACAATATTAGAAGATGGTGCTGTAGAAACATGGAGAATGACCCTTTAATTTATCAAGGTTGTTCTATAGAACAGTGAAGTAGGAAAGACACAGCCTTGAAGTATCATGGCACTATCACCATCTTCTAATCCTCTCTCCAGTGCAATACAGGAATCCAAACAGCTATTACTTTCAATTCTCTTAATGTGTACCATTTAACTCATCCTTTTCTCTCTATGAAAGAGGAGTTATTTTTCCATGTATAATTTGTGGACATCTTATCTACTATAAAACTTCAAAGTAAAAGATACATGCATATTTTAAGTTCATTTTACCATATTGCTAAGTTCAAAAGACTTCTCTTGGTTTAGCATCACTTTTATCAAACCACATGTCAACATTTTTCAGAATAAAACTTGGAGTAAAGTAATAGTATCAGATGAATATTAATAGAGCTGATATGAAAAGCAGATTGTGATTTTCAGATCTGAATTGTAGCGGCTGTAGTGTCACCATAAAATGGTCTGATTAAATGAATAAATAAAGCATATTATGAGGAGTTATTTTCTTTAGTACAGTCATTTGCCAGCCTAAATAATTTCATTTCATAACTAGTTACGTTACGTTAGGTAACTAGTTTAATGGATTTTTGCAAGCACTGAGTGCTGGTATCTGGTTTAGTTTTCTGGAAAGTAGTGGGCTTGGTGAATATTTCTGGAAATCACACCTTTCAACATGGCTTGAACTAGACTTTTTAAAGAGACTTAGAAAAGTAAAATCAATAAATAGAAGACCAAAATTCAGACTCAAAATGGGAGCCTGGTTCATTAGTTTAAGGTTTGAAAACAAGGTGTATAGCTTTATCCATCTGTGGCCATTCTATGACAGAGATCCCTACACAAACAGGTGCATAAGACAGGAGGATGGTGATTCTTAGGTAGATGGCTTAACTCTCATCATACACTGCAATGTTTCTTGGAGAATTAGTCAGCTCAGAACCTGGCTTGCAAAGAAGCAGCATTTTATACAGTTGCCTGTTATGTAGTTTTGTTTGTTTGTTTTTTAATCTATTTTTTAAAAAATCAGCCAGTTAGTAGGCACAAAGGAGTAGATCTTGCTGGAAAATCCTATTATATCTGAAGGTGGCTTATGTGTCTGTTTCAAAGCTGCAGAGATATCTATAGAGGTCAATCATGTGCTGGTGTTCTTTCCTTACTTTAGTACGCACCACTTCTCTCCCCAGATCAAAAACTAAAGAGTGCTGCTCTCTATATCACAAATAATTTTTCCATTTTTAGATTAACATGAAAAATCCAGAAGACATCTGATTTTTTTTTTTTTTAACTAGCATCATTTACATGGTCACTGCTTCAAATGCAGTGGAAGTTAGTGAACAAGAAGGGATGATGAGGGATGGTATTTGGTTTCCTATATTTTCCTGCTGTTTGAACAAGGATCCTGCCTTCCAGGAGCACAAAGGCAACAAAGATCCCTGTGTTGCCTTCCAGGAATTAATAAACACTTCTGCCAAAATCAGGACCCTTTTGCAAGAGGCCCTGCTGCAGGCATGTAGTAAAGAGCGTAAACCCCAAAACCCTAATCCAGAGGAATCACATTCTAAATAGACCAGAAAATGCGTTGGAGGCCTCAAAAAATGTCAGCTCAGTGACAAAACCAGGAATAAAATCTGTTGGCTTCCAGCAACCTCTGTGCTCCTACTAGGGCTGAATGAATTGCTTTGGTCTATCCATTCCTATATGAGAAAATCAGCTGAAAAAAGTATGAAAGACAGAAAGAAAGAAGCCTAGAAACTGCTCTGGGATAAATTGACTCTTTGCAGAAAACTATTCCATTTACTATTTAATTGAAGTGAGCAAGCTAGACACTGAGTAGTAGCTCTGCATCTAAACAGAGAGGCATAAAATAGAACAGCACTTATTTAGAACAAAAGCCCATGAATTTCTTGCTTGCCCTGGATCCTGAGCGCTCCTGCATCGGCCGTGCCCGAATGAGGCACCAATGGGTTTGAGCAGAGCCCGGTGACGTCTGTCCCTCCTTCCCAGGGCTGGACAGATGCCGTCCTGCTGGATGTACATCGAGTTCCGTGGACACACTCACTGTGTTCTCAGCACTCACATGTGACTCAGAAGGAAAGTATTGATAGTGGATGTGGCAGCAGATTGCACATGGCACTGAACTTCACACATCGAGCTTGCTGGGAGATATTGCCACCTATTGTTTTCGGTCTTGATTGCATTGCTTTCCTCATAACTAATTGGGCTTGCTGCATTTTAGCAATGTTCTGGATGAAAGCTTTATGAGATGAAAATCTGCATTTTGTTATAGTAATTAAATAGTCAGATGATTTTCAAGAAGTAACTCCTCTTTATCTATATTTGTGTGTGTTTTTTAGCAGATGTCACTATAATATTCAAATTTTGGCCAGACCTGTAGAGACAACCTCCTGTCAAATTTCAGAGCATTTTCCCTCCTAAAGTTCTAGACAGCTTTGCAAATTTTACCTTTCATATTAAAATCTTCCTAGTTAGTTAGGAACATGTATGAAAATGCATGTTTCTACTTCTTTTAGAAGTAATCAGAATCTGTCATACTAAACTGTTTTGGTTCCTCTAGAAAGAAAAAAACAAAAAAAAACCCCAAAAAACAACCCCAAACCAACTCTTTTAATAGATATAAGTATTTGTTTTTCTTTTGGGCAGTTTACTGTAGTACAGATCCCGGACAACCAAAACTTTTCTGAAGTTTATCTTGATTTTTCTGAATTGCTTTTGTCAGAAAGAAGCTGATAAGTTGTTTACCAAATATATTTGGTTTATACATATGCCTACATTAAATTAAAGCATTCAAAAAGGGAATTGACTAAAAATTCCCTGGAATTTAAATTACCTTTTAGAAATATGAAAGTCTAATAATTTTGTTCTCAAACAAGATCACATCTATTCTTTACAGAGCTTTTTATTCTGTTAATGAAAAATTTAATTATGTGTCTGATTTAAAGAGTTACTTTTTCTGATCCTTGTATGACTAGATGTTAGTCAACTGCATCTCCTAAAGTGGCTTGAAAGCTCAAACACAGCAATATAGGGGTCTGGAAAATCTAAATAAAAATCCTGATGTAACTTGTAAGCTGCTGGTCAAACAAGAATTTTACCCACAGGGGAATTCCCCTATCAGTTATTCAAGACACTGTCCCAGTCTCTACGAGTGGCACTTTGGCCTGCTCAGTTCCCAGAGAGGGGATTGTGATATCAGGACTGCTTCACCAAGACATGAGACCCAGACTATCAGAAGAAAATGTGGCAGCTGGTTGCACAGGCCATTCCAGCAGAGCAGCCTGTTTTGTGTCACCATGGAGCCACGCTGTGGCACTGAGAAAGGCCAGGAGTCCCGAGGGTCACCACAGAAAATAAGTTTTGTGAAATGGCACAGTGGGAAGAGGTTTTAAAAAAAAAAATCCCAAACAACAACAAAACCAAAAATGTTATGAGGAGAAAGAGACAGAAAAAGGCCAAACAACTGTCCACTGTGTTCCTGATAAAAATGTTGAGTGCAGTTGTTGTCATAGCCAAGCACAACAACAGAGCTTGTACACATAAGTTCAGGAATATACAGACCATTGTCAGACGTGACTGGACAAATTAATTCTGAGAGAGAGACCAAATGGTATTTATTATCTCATAATTCAGTTTCATCTTGATGTTACTCAAAATCCTGTTCAAGCTCATTCATTCTCGTTACTGGCATTGTAGTTCATCCTCTAATAGATTCATTATTTCAACCTGTATTTCAAGGGCAGTTGATCCTGAGCTCTGCTGATTACCAGGTTAAAGAAAACTGTTGTATAGTTTAAAAATCGCTTACAGATGAACTTAGAAACTTACATTAAATTAATAGAGAAGTCAAGATTTGTAAGCTTTATATAGAAGAAAGATGCTAAACTATGGAATTGTCCTGCTTGTGGAAAGCAATTGGAAAATAAATTTAAGTTAAAATGATGCAGAATCACCAAGCAACTTTTTGTAGATCCACAGAATTAGTGGATGTTTTAGCTCACAGCATCTTCAGATCACGTCTTTCTGGAAAGAGTGTATTAGTTAAATGTAAAAAATTAGTTATAATTTAGTTATATAGCAAAGTCAGAATAGCTGGTTTAATTGTTTCTCTGCCACAAAATTTTCAGAAGAAAATAGCATCCCATAAAAGGAAGAAAACCTTACAGAAGGTTTTCCTTTGTTTTGTCACATTCATCTCAGAACACTTTGAAAGCGTAATATAATAGTAGCTGAAATCAGAGGCAATAAACTTGTATGACTTCATATCAGTTGGGAATGGCATTCAGCCATTTTCCTACAGCCTTCCATGGTAAATGTCCTAAGGCTTTCTTTTTAAAAGTGTCTACTTTAGTGACTCTTATATAAAAACAAACAAACAAACAAAAAACCAACAAAAACAAAACAAAAGAATAATTTAAAAAATTTTGGNAGGCTTTCTTTTTAAAAGTGTCTACTTTAGTGTCTCTCATATAAAAACAAACAAACAAACAAAAAAACCAACAAAAACAAAACAAAAGAATAATTTTAAAAATTTTGGATGCTAAAATGAAAATTAAAACTCATCTTTTTATACTTATAGGAACACTACGTGAAAATGTATATTTAACAGGTTTTACAAAGAGAAACAAATGTGATGGGTTTTACATATCTTGACATATTGAGAAAATAAAATAAAATTTTTTATTGTAGTGGGTTTATTTTAGGTCATAATCAACTTTTTTCAATTCCAACAGAAAACAGAAAGTGAGGGCTAAATTGATAAAACTTAATGGGAGGAGGTAGCACTAATTCTCTTCTACCCATCACCAGAGGTTTGCAGAACACACCCAAGAATTCTGGAGCTGCCTCAATTTTCTAATTTGTTTCAAGGCATCAAAAGCCATCTCTTACATCTTCCAGCAGAATGTCTTATATTATACAACTGCAGGGCAATGGGGGGGGGAGGAAGACATGGTGTTCTGAAACTGAGAGTGGGTGGATTTGAACCAAAGTCACCAGCAAGCAGCTGAGTATCTTCACTACTGAGTCAGCTTCACTGAGGCTGAAAACACTCATGATGGAGTTAGATCACTGTGTGCATTTAAATGATAATAAAGAGAGAGTACAAGAGACTGAAAGTGACATTTTGGCCCAGTAATTATCCATGTACCCAGGAGATGCTGATCTGTGCTTTGGGACACGTATTATTATCCTTGGTGAGCTAGAACTGTCTTATCACCAGGAGGAATTTGTCATCTTGGTAATGTATTATATGGTATGATAAAACTACTAAAATTTCCAGATTCAGGGAGCTGAGAAAAGGTATTTTGTGACCAGGCCAGAATATCCTGTCTATATGGCTTTGGATAAAAATGTGGCACTTTATTCTCCTCTGACTACTTCACTCTTCCATGTATGTGTACTACACGTGTATGATACAATTTGCAGTTTCCAGTGAATTCATAATAAATCTAAATTTAACTAGAAACCCTGCATTCCTCCGCTCTGAACTATTTCCCACTCTCTTCACAAACACTTGGCCTTGGCTTATCCTTGGTATAGCCCCTATCAAATCTAATGTCGGATTGTTCAGTCAACTTTCACCATCACTTCACTAATGGTGCCATTTCTTATCATCATCACAGACGCCTCTGCACCCTCTCCCACTTCCCCTTTTGCTTGGGAAGAAATTCTCAACTTCATTTTCAGTCAGGATAGTGCTGCCTTTTCTATCCTTCAGACCTGCTTCCAGTGAGATACCAGCACTGTGCATATTAATGAGTACCAAGATTATACTCTTATGCTCTTTAGGATTAATAACACATAACTGTAATAGAATTATTAAATAGTAATAGTTCTTATATTGAGAAGGGTAAGACTTCTCTTACAGGAATGTGAATCCCTGCTTATTTGAATTTTGTATCACAGCTTAGCTAAAGGACAACGTAAGACCAAAGCGATACAGTTTAGACAGGTAGGTTAAAACATAAGAATGTGACAATTAATAACCAAAATTCCACTCTTTTAACATACTTCACTGATTCAGATGAATATTTTAAAACAAACTGATTTCAGACACTTTGATATCTCTATATGTTTTTTATTTAAAAAGGAATTTGAATGCAAAAATAGATACAAAAAGTATTTTGAAATTTTGATCTAATTTAGATGGAAGGGAAACATTGAAAAATTAGGTTTTCTTACAAGACTTTCTTTCCTGTTTCTTTCTGGCCTATTTCATAGGGGCTGAAGAGGTCTGGGAGGAAGATGTAGAAGCATGGCCAGAAAACCTTGAGATCCTGTTAAATATAAATCTAATAGATGTTAACAAGAATGTTCTTGAAGGTTCAAAGCTGTTCTTTTAAGTCTAGACTAAAATATGCAATGCAAATGGATGAATGAAATACAGAGGTGTGATACAGCTCCTGTGTCTGGCCTCAACCATTCAGAAACCATGAGCCATGCAACAAACAAAATAATATTTTTTCATTAAAAAAAATAAAAATGAAGCCATCTGTTTTCTTAGTCATTAGGTCAGACTGGTGTCACATTTTACTGCTATTTCTTTACAATCTGAAGCTTGACATGTGCTTTCTTCTCTCTCCCTTTTAAATTAAAACACCTTGTCACAAGTCAGGGAGCTGGACTTTGAGGAGGAACACAACAAAAACCAAACAGTCAGGATCTAGGCAGTCTTTTAGGAACAATACAGCCACCCCTCCAGCAAGTGAGAAAGACACCTAACAAGATCACCCAACACTTGCTGTTCTTCAGAGCAGGGCTTTCTGCCTCATGCATCTCTGGTTGCCAGCTGCTTTGGAGGTGATGTTTTTGCTCTGAAGCAATGGACATTAACAAGAAAGGCCAGCAGGGAAAGCTCAGATTTTCTTGAGTCTTCTTTACTGTCTCCTTTTATCACCACTAAGCAATTGGAGAATTGGCAAAAGTTGAGGTTTATTGCATGGATGGCTCAAATGACCTCTGGTGATGGAAAATTATTAAGATTTAGATTTTCTGTGTCAGATCAAAGAATAAACTTTAGTGGCTATGCAAAAACTAAAGTCAGTTTAAAGTAAGTTTTAAAATATGTCTCCAATATGGTTTTGTTCTTCAGGAAATATTTTAAAATATTTATACAGAATGCTTGTATCTTGTCTGTAGGAAAAGTGTTAAACATCATAGATTGGGGCAGTCTATGGCAGAAACATCCCAATCACAGTACAGTAGACTTCTTGAGAATTTGTTACTGCTACTCTTATAATGATCCTAATTTGAGCCAGGACTATACCAGTAAGTGAAAGTAAATGATTCTTATTTACTCCATTTTAGCATTTCTATATTTATGAGAGCTGAAAATTGACTTGTTTATGAGGCATGGATCCCTTTCCTTTCAACTAGATGAAAGATTTGGTTTTCCAAGTGAGAATAAAAACGGCGTCTTTCTTGTTAGATTTATGGAAACATTGATAGACTTCAACAGAAACCATAATACTAGACAATATGTCCTCAATAGTGTTTTTATTAAAGTAATCATCACATAGAATCCCTTCATTACATCATTTAAAGATATTATAACTATCTGATTTTTCATAATTTTTTACTTCAAGCAATTTTTACAGAAACTTAGTCTATTTCTAGAACACTTGCTTTTAAAAGCTACAGGACCATTTCATTAGGAAACTATTCATCTTAAAGAGTATAAAATGTCTTCACTTAAAATTGTATTGTAGGAAAACAGATTAAAACTATCTGTGCCTCTTTTGCCTCAAAACCATAAAGAATTTTGAAGATTCAATTCATTTTGCCTTTTAATAATTCTTCATCCTTTTTACATTTTACAAACAAGCTAATTCTGTCATAATATAATGCTCTGTTAAAATAAAAGATGTCCAGAAAACTAGTCATGAGACAGTCCCACAGGTTGCTCTAAATCTGACCCAGAAAGGACTCTGCTAGAACCAGCCAAGAAAATGTGTCAGCTCATTTTCTAAGTTCTAGAAAATTTAATTCCAGAACTTGCATTTGGGTGTTACAGCTGCCCAGCTTGCCTCAGAGTGGCAAGATTTAGTCACTGGAGGAATAAATTGAGGGACATCACTTTTATCTCACATCACACTGAAGACTCTAGAAGCAGCCAAGATGCTATTTATGTTTAGTTATTAATGATTTAACACATATTTATTTCAGCACATTTTGTCATCAGACAGTGATTTCGGTTCTTATTCCTGAAAAGACTGTAATAATGGGACTTACCAGAAGATTAATGCATCACCTCTACATAATACACATGGCTGAAAAGTAGAGGAGGTTTTCTCACACCACCTTTGGTAACCATGCACTGCAGAGTTAACTGCAATGAGAACTAGAAAAGTTGAGGTCTGGATCCAAACTTTAACGAAGTTCAAGCATGTGGATTTGATCCAGCCTCTCTAAAATGCAACCTCTCTCTCCCATTAACATTGCATTTTTAACAGCATTTCTCCAAACCCAGAGCAGTTTAGGTGCCAGGATTGATTTCTGTCCCGTTTTCATGCAGTTATAGTTTATGGATCATTGCTTTAAACCTTGGTGTACATTTATGGTGCTACATAAATAATAACACGGACACAATAAACTGCAAAAACATGTTGTTAATAATGATATTGTGAGTCAAAGATAAAATATAGAAGCTGGGCTTGAACTACAGTATTCTGATCCAAATCGAGATTCTCCACTCTTTCAGTGGTTTTCATTGTCTGCACGCACAAAAAAAAAAGGAAAAATTAACTATTGGCTTGCTGTTTCATCCAAGCATATGTCATCCTGCAAAATGCAAGAAAAAATACAAACATCTAGCCTACATCATCTAGCAATTGCAAATCAGCATGTGCTATTTGAAATTTGTGATTTGTGGCCAAATGCTTCAACAGCAATGACCACAGTCAACCAGATATAGACATTCTCCTCCCAAAACTATCAGATGTTTGTAATTTGTTTTCACATAACAGTTATAAAAAATGCAATGAAAGGATAGAAGCTTTTAGATATTGTGTATGTACAAGTACATTGATTTAATCAATTTTCAGTAAATTGTTTAATTACATAGAATCAGTATTTTTTTTTTTTTTATTTCTTATCATAAATTACAGCTAAGCTTTGATTTCACATGACAACTTGAATCATGTCATGTAAAACCCCTCTTCCACCTGATTTTGCTTAATGTTAATACATAGTTCTGTTTCTGTTTGGTAGGGTTTCAGTGTAGTCACCTAGTACAGAGCTGGCTTCCATTCCTTTCCAAAGTTACTAAGATGCTCTTGCATGGTGTTTGCATGGTTTTGTTCAGCTGATATTCACTGGCATAATTCAGCTGTGGCACTGATCCCAAGTAGAGCGTCTACATTCAGGGCAGTATCCTGGGCAAAATCAGCTAATTAAACTGAAGGTGTCTGCAAGGAGATCCACAAGTGAATTATCTGCCTTGTTCTTCCAAAACATGGTGCCTTTCTGCTAAACCCAAGGGTGGCTGGTAGGGCTTGCAGGGGTGGATGTAGTTATAATTTCCAAAAGTAGACAATGAGTTTGAGCTCTTCCATTTTTCTGTAAGAAAGCAGGTGTCTTTCTTGGTGGGTAAATAGTCACTTTGTGACAAAATGAATCAAAATCACACTCCTTTTGCATATTTTTGCCATGCTATCAAATACAGAATATAACTTCTGAATTTTCTAAATGGCATACACAGAAATTTTTGATAAATGTGTTTACACACACGTAACATAGTTGCAATATATTAAATATTGAATAATATAAAATTATACTTTCTATTTCCTTTCATTCAACGTGCTCTGGATGCTATTAGGTTGCATATGACACACTGTGCTATATTAACATTTCATATAAATGTTCTCATAGGCAGAGCAGCCCAGTTTTGAGAAATGAGTTATTCAGAAAGAGGGGATATTACCTACTGGTGGTCATTTTGTCATTGCTGGGGACAACATTACAACCTATAGAGTCCAACCTCTCTCTAACAAACACTTTTTGCATTATTCAATTTGTGTTCAACTCCCTCTAAAGAAAGGGCTGCTGAAATGATGGAAGGATGTTGCTATTTTTTACTATGTGGCACTCATGGAAAATTTTTCAGGTGTGAGTCAAATTCCTCCATTCTTGTCCTTGTGTTTCCTACATCCTCTGTCTTCGGGCTTCTAACCTCTGCAGTTTCTGCTGTTAACCAACTGAAGTATTTCTAATTTAAAATATTGCTGGCAGTTATCAAGCTGTCCTTCCTTTGGATAGGCACACAAACAAAATTTCCTCCTCTGTTTCTAGGACTTCTGGTATTATTGTTCTGTTTCTGAGTACTCTTTTTCTCTCAAGATATGCTCAAACTACTTATTAGGGTCTCTAGAATAGCCCTCAAGATCATGCAAACCTCTCAGCCAGAAGCAGTTCAGATAAGTGCAAATTAAATTTTTAATCGTGTTTTCATTTCCATCCTTCATGTTCACACTTTAGCATTCAGGGTGTTCTTCAGCATAGGTCTTGATGTACTTAAATGAATGTGTACTTAAATGAATAATAAATTATTTTGTGTTGATTTTTATTTTTCAGTCTCTCTCTGCTTCATTTTTCCCTTTATTTTAGTGGCTTGCAATGCTTCATTTTCCATGCCATGTATACTGCTGAATAAATGTTTGTATATTACTTATTTCTGATCCTGGTGTTATGCAGGAAACAGATTGAAAGTGCCACAGCTCATATGTTGGGAAATAATTTTCATGTCCTCTGATGTGGCTTGAAGCACACAAGGGAGATGTTCACTTTAGCATAAGCAACACCAGCCTGAAATAGTTCTCACAGACATAACACCCAGTGGCCTATTTCTATTTTACTTATAGATTCTTTGTTCCATTTTGTAGCCATGCACTTCAGTTATGTCTCAACTTACACCAATGTTCTGCTCAGAGCAGGGTTAGATGTGAGGTCAGGTTTCTCAGGGCTTCCCAGCTGTATCTAGAAAACATACAGGAGTAGATCCTGCACAGCCTCTGTGGGCAGATTGTTCCAGTGCTGGACCATCCTCATGGTGAATTTTTTTTTTTTTAATAGTTGGTCAAAATTTACCATGTTTAAATTTATGATCATTGTCGTTCATTCTCCCACCACACACTTCATTGAGGTGCCTGATCTTCCTGTAGGTGTGGGCAGGATACTCTGAGATCCTCAAAGTAATTTATTCTCCTGTAGGAGCAGCCTCAGTTTCTCCAGCTTTTCTCCTAAGTCATGCACTCCAGCCGTGACCACCTCAGTTTTTGACATCTTTTAAGCTGAGGGGGGATACAAAACTGGATGCAGTATTGCAAATGGGGTCTGATGAGTGCCAAATAAGAGAATTATCACTTCCCTCACCCTTTTGGCTATGCTTCTGTTAGTACAGCCCAGTACAGCCTTCACCACTGCTGGGATACATTGAGTTCCACTAAGAAGCTTTATGGATTTACATCCCACCAAGCTGCATACACCAAATTGCTCTGTACAGGAGTCTAGCTCTCCCCATTTCTTATATAGGGAGCCTAAAGTTAGATCATGTGAATTGGTGCTATAAGCTTAATAAAACAGGTGTCCTGTGAAGCTTTCTCAGATATGATTAATAAAATTTAACAACCACTTGTAAATTGTTACATACTATATATTGGTCACTAAAGCAACAATATGCTAGCTAAGGACATAACTTTGAATAAAAATAATTTCAGAATAAACTGCCAAGGAAGAGGAAAATCCTAGTCCAAGTTGAAAGAATGGGAAAAGGACACATACAGTAAATATGTCTTCACAGTGGAACTAAATTCCTACTAAATAAAAAGTCATAAAAGAATATTCTAGTGAAAGAAAAGATGAAGAAAGCAGTGACACTGTCCTTAGGAAAGGAAGAATACAGGGTGCAAGAAAATCTCAGATAGTGGAGAAGCTAAAGTTATTTTTAAATTATGGGATGAGGTTTTTATTTCTATTCTTTTGTAGAAGTTTCCACGTCCATCATAAAGAACTTAACCTTTTTCTTTGGTTAAAAATCCCATTTTTTCTATTTCAAACTTGTCTTAGATATAACATTATTTGTGAGAAATTTCAGAGACATTAAGAATAAAACTTTAAGACACCAGTTCAGACAAAACGGATGTTTCAGGCAAGTCCATTTTGATGTCCACAGTCCAAGGAGAGGCTGGTAAATGTTAACTTTCACCTTGTCTTCCCTATAAGTGAGACAGAACCATGAAGTTCCAATGAAAAGGCAGAAGATACTCCTGGAAAGTGTTATCTCATATTCCTCTTGGAAGAACAGATTATTGCTTTCAATAGACTGAGAACAAACTTTTCCTAATCCGATTAGTAGCCTGAAGTTTTAGAGAAATAATTTATTAGTCTACTGAAAAACAGAATATTGAAGACACTGTTAAATCAGAAATCTAAATGAAAGGGAGACTTTTTTGCCTTGGGTTGATATGGAGAAGAAAACTTTTCAAGATGTAGTGTTCCTTCTTTTTGAAGTTACTCTCTGATTTTCTTGCAACACACCAGTCTGCCTAAAAATTACCTAAGCATGTTTGGTGGCTGTGCTCTGTTATTTTCATAAATGTTTTGAAGAAATAGGATGTTATGTAGCAGTGATATGCTGTCCAATTCAAACAGATTGTGAGAGGAGAAACTCCATATGGATTTTCTCCTTCAGCAACTACTAGAAATGAAGTTCATATGCAATTCTTCCTCCTGGTTAAAGTTTCAGAACCATGGTGCTGGGAGCTAGCAGCAGTGATGTTACTTCAAATGCTTTCTTAAGAAAAATAGCACAGTGTGTGAGACTGAACAGAGAAGGAGGAGCTGGGTTTTCAGCTTTCATGTCTGTATTTGGTTGGCTGGCTTCAATTAACACATTAAAATTTGTAATGCCTTCATATCTTCATTTTTTAAATGGTGATAATTATGAGTTCTTCATCATATCTATGAAGATCTCTGAAGATTTGTTAATGAGGAAATGTCTTATCAGTGTAAGGTATTATTGCAACGCAGTTGATTAATGGAAATATGCCTGCAGGGGAGGGGGTAGCAGAGGAGGAAGAGGGTGAAAATAGAAACCATACTTTTGTCAGATTCAAGGAGCTATTGAAGAATGAGGACAAAATGCTGCAATGCTTTGTAGAAAATTAAGGATCACAGCTACATCTATCACCATAAATGGCTTGCTTGAATTGCTTGCATTCTCTGTCTGAGCTGCAATATTTCATTCAACTAACCATTCGTTAAACACACATCCTGAAAGCAAATAACTTCAATGTAAATAATTTGTGAAGCATTGTTCCATCTGTTGAAAATGTGCAGTAGTAGTTTCGACCCTTGTCTAAACCAGGCAAGCTACTTTCAGGCAAGTTTGGGAGGTAAATGAACTGTCTGGCTGCTTTTCTTGGCAACATCTCTTATTAGTGGGAGGTGGCAGTAAAGAGAACATGAGGAAGACTGAAAGTGTTTACTTAAAACTTTAGCCAAATGGCAAGGGAGAGTTAAGATAAATCATAACTGTCAATGATGACAACTTTAGACTGCTACTAGTTCACTCCTGTTTATGCAGTTTTAAATGTTGCACTTAGAAATGTTTTGGAGCAGACAGATTTTTTATTGACAGATGCCATAAGTTGTTTAGATGTAAATATTTTGGACTTGGTTCTAACAGTGACATAGAAGATTTGCAGGAAGAAGTCTGTAAAGCTTCACACAACACTTGAGAGATAATATTTTTAAGAGTGTCTCCAAACTATGCATCTGTGACTCATATTTCCCCAAAGAATAAGGTCCATAGATCTATGCAGGCTTATTACACTTTCTCACACACAAAAAAAGCCAAAATAAAATGTTAAAGCAAAGGACCATGTGGAATTATTGAACAGAGTCAGTTTCTTTCTCTTTTCCCAGTCTTGTCTTGAGCACCTTTCCCCTACCCTTTCTTTTGGTTTATGTTTTTTGTAAAGTTTTTTGTTGGTTTTTTTTGGTTGTAGTTTTGGTTTTTTGTTTACATTTTTCTTTGGCTTGGTATAGCTTTCCTTTTTCTTCTTTTTTTTCTTTTTTTTTTTTTTGTATTTTGATTTGAATTTTTTGTTTGTTTAGTTTAATTTAGTTTAGTTTAGTTTTGTTTTCTTTTGCTTTCCTTTTGGATGGTGGCTTGCATGCTAAAATTTAAATAGCAGTTTAAACGTCATAGCAAGCCAGCAAAAGGCCAGTAGTTCAGCAGTAGCTTTGAGATCTTTTCTTAAATTACTGAGTCCTGCTGACCAATGCCATAAAATACAGTATTACAGGAAAGCTGAGGGTGAATTGATCAGGGATTTAGATCAATTTATATTTTGCTTTTAAGTGTTACAGCTGCTGCTTCTTTGAATACACTTTAAGTAAACAGCACATCTAGATGGTGCTTTGTTTATATAGCTCCGTAAAATTTTCTCTCTAGACTGTAATATTGTAGCACTGGTTCCAGGAGAAAATATGGCCCAAGAATTAGAGTAGTCTAACCCTGGGCTGAAATCCCTTCTCTGTTTAGAAATGGAAGTATCGCTAAGAGACTTGCCCTCCTAATAACTTTGTTATGGAAAGTAGTTTTTAAATAAAAGGCATTTAGTACAATGGTACTTCCCCATGGGTTTTTCATGTACTCCTGTGTGGTTGGATGTCCTCAGAGGAGTTTAGTACCTCGGATGAGGAACATGCAGACATAAATATGTTGTTTTCCAATTCTGCACCTTGTGTTCTTTCACACTGGGGTGAGGCACCCAACAGCTCCCTGGAGCAATGGTGCTTTTGTCCCCTTTGTGTCTCATGTACTGCACTGATGATGGATTTTGTTATTTTGCCAGAACTGGAGCATATTGACCTTGCAGGCCAGCAAAAACTGTGCCATGGATCTCTGCAGAACACAAGAGACAAGTGAGGGAGAAAAAAGAAGATTCCTTCATTTGATAGATTTTTCCTCAATGATTCCTACAGTAAGTTAAGATGGATTGTGCACTAGAAAACTCTATTTCTCAGTAGACTATAAACAATAGATGGAGATGACTGATAGATAGATAGACACCATCTAAGGTGACCAAACCAGACAAAACATCATTTGTAAGTCTATCTAAAGATAGGAGTTTTTAAAACTTTGTTGCGGATTCAATTATCTCATGGCATATTTGACACAGCAGACTCCCTGAGATGTCTGCAAAGGTCCAGTAGGCATGGTCCAAAAACTACATGTGATTTTCATCCTTTTCTAAGGGATTTTATCTGGAGAACATCTTGAATCTTCTCAAGTGATGCTGGAAATGTACATCTTCCAATTGATTTGAGCATTCTGAGCAAATCCAATGCCCTTTATTTAATAAAGAACCTTCTGCTGGCTTCTGAGAGCTAACAGGAGTGTAGCTTCAGGCTCATTTTGACTTGACACATTAATGTCACTGAAAATAGTGATTCAACAAAACCAAATTTATTCTGACTATCATATATGCAGCTGATTTATAATAAGAGGAAATCTGCTGAATCTGAAAGTAGTTCCAATGGCTCAAAAAAACAGAGATGTAACTGTTAGTCATTTTTTACCTTAGCTTTGAAGTAAAAAGAAAGCCTAAAGAACTAAAATTCTTCACAGTTTTAAAGATAAAACATTAAAAAAAGAAGTATTTTTAAAATTAGCTCTGTGAAGGGATTTTTGAGAACTGAAATTTCCACCTATATACATTTGGAAAATTGAATTGTTCCAATATTCTTCAAAACTTGGCTTCATATTAAGTCACTGAGATCTGCAAAGTAGCCAGTTTTAAACATTATGAAAATGATTTTTATCCCAGCAAGAGCTCACTTTATAAATGATGGCAAATCAAAAATCGTTACAGAAGTTGGTAATCCATGTTGTAATGAAAAGTCATTTAACTCACAGCATAGAGGTCCTCTGACAACAAAACAATAGTCTACAATATTTCAGCTATCTTTCAGTGGTTTCATATGTTGCTGAGCATATTTCAAAAACTTCTGTAAAAAATTTATTGGCTTCACAATATTCAGTATAAATCTGCAAAGATGAATATGTACAAACTTTATGGAGCAGCAGTGGAAATCTTTGTGGAACTGTGGAACATTAAATAGAAATCTGAGGGGGGAAAAAAGGCACTAGGATTCACAAAGCACTTGGGGTTGCCTTGCAGTAGAGTACTGGAAAGCTTGTTTTATTCAGTTAACATACCACAAATGAAATGAATGGATAATACACTACAGCTCTGCACAAAGTTGAAAAGGGCATTCTCAAGGAACTGCAGTCCCATCACTATGGTATTTAATACAGACTATAGTAAAGGACATGTTATAAAAGTAAATACATAGTGCTAAACTAACAGAGATAACAAGAATGATTTAGAAAGAAAAGGTCTTGGCTAACTTGATGCTTCAGGAGGCTGCAGACAAAGCTGATAAAACACAGCATAATTTATTTGGATCTTCAGAACATTTTGACAAAGTTCCATACTACTGGTCTCTGTTTAAGCTAAAAGTTGCCAGGATCTAGGGAAGTACATGGGAGTGGATAAAGTGCTGATGGAAAAACAGAAAACAGAGAAGCTATGTTAGATTGTGGAAAACTAGATTTACTGGGGCCCGACAGGGGTCAAAATTTAGGCCTCTACTGTTCATGATCTATAAAAATGATATAGCCTAGTAAAATACGCTGACAGCGCAATGTGGAAGGAGCTGTGAACCTACAACATAAAACTAGAAAAATTCAAAAGTGTTTTTTGCTTAGCTTGCTTGTTTTCCTTGCTCAAAAAGCACGAATAATCTCCTTTGCACTAGCTCGTCAACACAAATGCATTTTAAGAATGCCTAAGCTATAAGGTAAATAAAGACAGGCTGGAGACAAAAAAAAAAAAAAGTCTTTTGGCTCATATGCAAATAATACATTAGCGTGCCTTGAAGTCCTGCATTGCTTGGGGTGATGCCAAGTATCAAAGATAGAACCCCAGGTATGACATGAGTGAATTCTCTGCATTTATGCCCTTGTTCTTAAAGAGTTCATGACTCAGTAGTGTTAATATAGGAGTGGCAAACAGAGATCTCCAGTTATAGAGAAAACTTGACAAGAAGAAAAATCAGAACTGTATTACTGTTTTGTAGGCATTCTTTAAGGATCCCTTAAAAATGTGAAGACTTATTGTAATCGTATGTTTGAATTCAGTGGTGGACTATTAACAGGAGTTTTGCAAAAGGTGAGTTCAGTGCTACTACTGATTAATCCCTATCAGGCAGAATAGCAGGACAAGACAGATTTACATGGAGTTAGCAATACAAATTTCTTTTCTTCATAGGCACAGAAATATGGTTTGTGTAAAGGTAATGACAATGCTTTGTTTTTCCAACCCACAAATTGTTTAGGTTTTTGTATTTTTGGGGCATGGATCGTCTCTTCTGGAATATATATATTTGTTTAAGTTAGGGGATATCCCTACATTTGTAGATTCATAAAGTTTGGTTCAGGATTTTGGTGCTTCCAGTTGATAAATTGAACTTCTTTAAAGAAAGTACTTGGAAACAGTGCTGGCATTGGTGGTTTCTGCATTTTTGTAGGCATAGCAATATCATCTGAAGCTGAGAGTTACCATGTAATAAACAAATTACATTTATTATCAAAATATTCATAGTAAAATGAGAATACATTAAGCAAATAATGTGGAAATAGAAATGTATCAGGGACTGTACACAAGTTTTTCTTTGAAATGTATTTAAATGAAGAATCTAGATTTTCCCTGCTGCCTTTTTTTATTTATATTTTGCAAAACATACATTTTTCTAATGATAAATTGTACTGAAAAGAGTCTTCAATACTGGCATACTATAGTGTGTTTTCACAAGCTCCCACACTCTGTATGGCTCCTAAAACTGTCCTGGGCTGCAAAATCCCACAGTTGTGTGAGTGGTCCTGCTGAATAAAACAGTATTTGACATCTAGGAGGGGAACACAACCTATATGTGAAAAGAGGAATGTATGGCACTGATTTAATATTTTAACACTGAAGTATTTAGAATTGCAACCAAAATACACTAGGCGTGGTTTTCATTACATGTTCTCATAGAAAACAACATTTCCTGACTAACACATACCTAAGCCTTTGCTGAGATTCGTCTGACTATTATGGTTCCTAGGGTAAGCATCAGGGAGCAGCATCTTCCATATTCAAATTAAACAATTGATCTACAGCCTAAAGTAAATGCCATTTTCTTAGGCTAATGTGACAAGGGTCAATAAAATAGAATATGACCATATGTATATAAAAATGTGAAAAGAAACCTTAATACTAGGTTTGTTAAGAGAGCTATTAGACTCATTAGTATGGGTCAGGCCCACTGGCTGGACCTGCATAACTTCTGTCCTCATACATAAACTCTTTTTTCTGCACTCACATTATGGTTTTCCAATGCTCAAGCCAGTATCCCCCTACAGTTTATCCCCACAGAGGTAACTCACTGGAACATGATTTTCCCCTGTACTCACAGTCAATAATGTCTTGGTTAAGAAGTCCCAAGACAATGGAAACATCAGGGAGGAAAAGTCTATTATTTTGCTAATAGTGAGAAGAAATCTGTAAAACTACTTCTGAATAAATGCAGAATTAAAGATTATATTTAAAGAATGCACTTCACATGAGAATTATTAATTTCCTCAGGCTAGCTATGATTCTTTCTGAAATACTTCCCTGAAGTGATGTCTATAATATTTTCAAATGAGAAGCATACATTTTAGGTTGCGAAATACCACAACAAAGAGCCATCTAATAATATTTTACTGGGTACTGAGAAAAGAAAAAGATTCAGACCATGATTAGCAGAGCCAAATCCAGATCCAGAAGGAGAATCAAATAAGGTCCTAATTAAATTTAGAAGGCTCAATATTATCTTGTAAAAGCTTGCAATGAAGGAGAAACAGCACAAAAAGAATAGACAGCAATCCCATCAGGTGCCATACATGCCAAATCTTTCAAATTCTTAATACCATCCAAAATAAATCTATTTTTAATAGAAATATTTGCTCCTCATATACCTGCCAATATTTTGGGGTAAGGGAGGCGCATTCTCCCCTGAACTGAACATAGGTGAAAGAAGGATAGCTGAGTTGTATGTGAATTATGTGACCTCGTTTGGATGATAAAAAGCTAATATAAGTGAAAAGGTTGGCCAGTTGCATCCATTTGCTTTATAATACTAGATAATTTCTCACATCTTTGTATCTTTAATTGGCATGATTTTCCAAACCAATCCTTCCTAAATCTTTTCTACTACAAGCCAAAAATGTTAATTTTTTAAATTTCACAAATCAATGTAAGGTTTCAGCTCTGGTCTGGGATCTGCTAACCTAATATAGTATCAGGAAAGCCTGATGCTTTCCATTTCATTACAAGAATAATAACTGGAATCTCTGGGAAAACTAGAGCAACAAATCAGAGTATGGGGCACGGAAAGGCCTGTTCATGCCTAAACTGGGACTTTACATCTTAGACCTAATATAGAACTCATGTGTCTAAGTGTTTTTGTGGTTTTACAACTATATAAATTAGTATAAGAAAAGGTAATTTATAAATCTCACCTTGTGTATATCCCATGATGCATTTTGTTAATATTAACTTGTCCTTATCCATTCAAATCTGGCTGTTATCTTGTCTGTTATTGTCACTCATTTCTAGTAATGATGTTATGCTTGAGAAAGGAATCCAGGTGTGTATGTGCAGAATCTTCCTCTTATGCCATGTTTCTTCTCTATTAGTTAAATTCCTTAATATTCTTCAATTTCAGTGTACCACAAAACTCTATGGTGGGAGGAATGATGTAATAAATATTACATAATTTGAATTTTTAAGGGACTGGATGGGTCAATGACACTGAGATTCTCACAGGTTGAAGCCTTAAGTTAGAACAGAACTGCTTCAAGTTTCAGGTTATAGGATTTGCAATTTTCTTTTGACAAATTAAGAATGAAGAAGGAAACATGACTAACTTTTTAAAGAAGAACAATAGGAAGGGAATAAACTCACTCTCAAAAGAAAAAATAGAGTTATACACAATCCTCTTCCAAATCAAAGCAACTTTTCAAGCTTTCTATCCTTAAGTGCATCTGTGTTTTTGAGTCCCTCTTCCTCTGCTAACCAACGTTGTCTTTTCCTTGGCATGAAATAGCTCCAGATTTCAATGTCATGTCTTTTGTTACACAGGAGAGTTCATTCTACTGGTGGGATCTTTTCCCAAATGAACACTTCTAGCCACAGTTTTAATGATGACAAAAAGTATCAATTTAATCTNTTCAAGTTTCAGGTTATAGGATTTACACTTCTAGCCACAGTTTTGATGATGACGAAAAGTATCAATTTAACCCTAATGTAGATGGAACAGACAATCTTGATTTTTCAACTAATATTCACATTTATGAGTTTAAAACAGTTTAGGTGGTAAGTCCCTTTCTCCTACCAGTGAAAATGAAATAATACTCAAAGAAAGAAATTGGAAAAAATTTGTCCACCAAGCTGAATACATCACTCAGATGCTGTAACAGTAATTTTTCCACTGATTCATATGTGATTCTTTAATCNCAACGTTGTCTTTTCCTTGGCATGAAATAGCTCCAGATTTCAATGTCATGTCTTTTGTTACACAGGAGAGTTCATTCTACTGGTGGGATCTTTTCCCAAATGAACACTTCTAGCCACAGTTTTAATGATGACAAAAAGTATCAATTTAATCTTAATGTAGATGGAACAGACAATCTTGATTTTTCAACTAATATTCACATTTATGAGTTTAAAACAGCTTAGGTGGTAAGTCCCTTTCTCCTACCAGTGAAAAT
>VYXF01006145.1:183846-197601 GCA_013397295.1 Polioptila caerulea | reverse complement strand
AAAAAAAAAAAAAGAGATAAAATAAAGACCTAATAAATAAAGACATCAGTCTGCAAGAGATCTCTTGGTGACACTCAGAGTGTTACAGGACTCTGTGATATATAATAAATATAATCCTTTCCCTTTATAACATACTGGTAGCTGCTCTGAGAGTACCCAGCAAACGATACACGTGTCCTTTGGAGAAAGTTTAGCTTTGCTTCTTAAAAAAAAAAATCCAAACAAACAAAACTCCATGTTTCAATCTGGTGGAAGGACTTCATAGGAAATCGCAGCTGCGGAGCAGCAGCTCTGAACCTCTGGAGAGCTTGTAAAAGTTCACTTTGAGCTACCCCACTTCAGGCCTTGCAGTCTTGAGACCGACACAGCAAAAACTCTGATGGGTCATATATAAGTCCAAATCTCTCAACCCCAACAACTCTGATGTCCCAGAGGAGCATAGTGCAGTATGGTGCTGCACAGCATGAAGCAAAGGAGAAAATAACGCAACCTGCCAGTCCAAGATGGAGCAGTTACCAAATAGGGCTCTAAAACCTTGCTTGCAGCAGTGCTGTAAACACAGTGTTGCACACACAGATGGGGGAAAAAATCCCCTTGCCCTACAGGCAAAGACTTGAAGGAACTGGGATGTACTGCTGCGGGAAAACAATCACCTATCACATGCTCATTTTGCTGGTGATGCTTTCTGTTGCTTGAGGCAGAATACTTACCCTACTGACCTTGCAGCCTTAATGAGATTAATTCCCTTGGGCTGCAAGTGAGGAATTTGCAACTCTTAAGCATTGTTCTATTCTTTTCTTTAAAAAGACTACGGATATCTCAGAGAACTTCTCTGTCCTATTCCTTACTATTGCTGTGGCTCTGCGCCAGCAAAAAATAGTGCTTCAGCCTCTCATTGTGATCCTGCGCCAAGTACAGCAATATGAAGGAAGCATCAACATAATCAGCACAATGTAGTGTCTCTGAGCCAGCAGGGATATGTCACAGCTTTATGTAGAATTCCCTATCTTTTTATTTTATTATAGAGACCACAGACTGGGATATTATGGGTCACTCAAAGGTCATGTTACAAAGAGCAGCTTCTATTTGGAAAGATGAGCCCCTTTTTAGTATGCCATTAGATTATTTTCCTTCTCTGAGTCGAATACATGAAGGTGCAGAATGAATATTTGTTTTCTGAATTCCTTAAAAATCCTCTTTTTCTGTATTTTTCCCTTTGTCACCTGTTTGGAAAGAGAAACTTCTGCAGTTTAGACAAAGACTTATCTCCGCAGCCCTACCAATGTAGCACTTTTCGGCTGCCCTGTTAACCAGAAACTCCTGTGGAAAGCAGTAAGTCTTGGGTCCCTGTGTGCCTAAGTTACATGTATAGATCAGATTTGTAGTTTCAAGTCATGCCTGTAATGTGTAATACTTTTATATTTACTGTAACACTTAAATTCTATTAAAAAGGACTTCTTATCTCAATAGTTCCCTTTTGCTTTTCTCTCAAGAATACTCACACTGTAATACTACATGAAACCATACCCACAGGGTCTCTTATCTCCACCAAAAATCAATGGAATTTAGTTACTGGAATTTTTAGTATTCACAGAATTTCCCATGCAAGGCCTGGCACTACAATCAGTAGGGTCTCAATCAGTGGCCAGCATTTCTGTCTCAGTTGAAAAGTCTACAATGAAAATCAGAGATACTATGATCTGTATTTCTGAGCTAATGGTGGATGAAATAGTCACATCACTGCAGTGCTATGGTTCTAATTTTACACTGTATGAAATGATAATGCAGATACATACATGTAGTGAACAAGTCCTGTGAGGAGAGGCCAAGGGGCTTGTGATTGTTCAATATGGAAAAATGGGACCTCAGATTAGATCTTACTGGTCTCTAGAACTCCCTGAAAGGGGGGTGTAGTGGGGTGGGGTCAGCATCTTCTCCCAAGTGATAGGACAAGAGGAAATGTACTCAACTTGTGCCACGGGACATTTATTTTGGATACTAAGAAAAATTTCTTCACTGAAAGGATTATCAAGTATTGGAACTGATGTCTGTCCAGGGAAATAGCAGTCCTGGAGGTATTTAAAAGACATGCACATGTGGTGCTTAGTGACACAGTTTAGAGGTGGATATGGCAGATTCAGGTTTATAGTTGGACTCAATGATCTTAAGCGTCTTTCCCAACCCAAATCATTCTATGGTTCTATTTGTGGCTGTATCACTCATACTTCTCTTAATACTACATTTTTACATCTCTGTGCTCTTCCTGGCCCAGTCCTCTCCTCTATCTGCTGCCTGGACAAGGGGCTCTATCAGTTTCCTTCTTCACTTCTGCTCCTCATTGGAGCTGGGACAATGCTATCTGGTGATATTTTTGTTCTAACAGCACAGAAGAGAAATAGTGGGAACTTATCAAAGGTAAGATTATATTTGACTGCCCAAATTGCCTTCACTGGCTTTGTGGACAAAGACAGAAAAATGGATGTTGTTTAGATTGAATCCAGGAGTGACTTTGATGCAGACTTACAGAGCATCACAGTAACCAAATCAGTGAAAGATGGACTTTGTAAATGTATGATCATGTAGAGGAAAGATTGGTTGTACCATTGCTCAGGAGGTTGTGATTAGTGGAATGAAGTCCAGCTGGTGAGGGTTACTAGTGGTGTCCCACAGTGATTTATATTTGGCCTAGAAATTTTTAATGCTTTAATTATGGAGCTGATCACTGTGATGGGGTACATCTTTAGGTAATTTACAGTCTATGTTAAATTGGGAGAAACAGAACTGCGCATCAGAAGGACTTCAACAGAGAATGCTCTGACTAGATCCTCAAGAATTTCAAAATAGGCAAATAGAAAATCCTGCATCCCAAATGAGTTCATGCCATGCAGGATGAGTTCGTGCAGGCTGAGCGCCAATTGGAGAGAAAGCAACTTCGCAGGAAAAAGACTTGGAGGCCTTGATGGACAGCAGATTGGGCATGAGCCAGCAGTGCTCATGTGCTCATGCCCTACTGGGAATGGTCCCTGGATTGTGCTAACTTCTGAACCATGTTTGGACATTGTTTGAGAGAACATTAATTGGCAAGTGCATTAAACATGCCAAGAGCATTTCACAGTGTAACTCTATACAAGTGTATGTGAGAGTGCCTGGGAGTGATGCCTGTCAGCATTTAGTTTATTAGTGTACAAACAACCTGTAAGTCTGTGAGTAGAGGGAGAGGGAGAGTGTCAATATGAGGTTCCCATCCAACAAGTGGAAACACAAGAGAGAAGTGTATTTCAAGGGTATCTCACCCCTGTTCAAAAGGTTTAAGGGTAATGCTCACACCATGAGATACAGTGAAAGCTTACTTAGCTTTGGCATCATAGAAAAGTCAGGCAGTACCATCCAGCATCAATATGAACCATGGGCAGGCCAACACTTCCTCAAAGTTTCACTTCTGCATTTTTGCTGGCTTTAAATACCAAATCCTCCCTTTGCTCTAGTCTATTCCTGTCCCAGCACATTTTAGGTCCCTTTTTTTCAGTCCAGTCTACAAATAACGTGTAGATGTGTTTTGAAAACTGCTTACTTTGTTAAAAATTTCTGGAAGTGTAACATTCTTTTTATTAATGAGACCTCCTAGAACTACTGTACAAGGGTTTACATATGGGCCATGAATGGCAAGAGTATTGCAGGACTGTTAGGGATCAGTGCAGCCTAGAAGTCTTGGAAATGGACATTTGCACCATGAAACTCAGCCATGAGACAGTCAAGGTCTAAACAGCCTCAGACTTCACATATTTTTATAACAAATCTACTGGTTTTTTGTGACTCATTAAATTTAGCCTATACATGGCCAAATGTGGTGTCATCTGGGAAATGTTCCTGCTGCTTAGTGACCCCTCTTTCTTCTGCCCGAGGAGGCAGCTGGGACAAACTGCCCCTCTTGCTCCCCCTCAGGAGGGCCCTGCTTTTCCCTTCTCTTCTTGGGAGCAAGGCTGCTCTGTTCTGAAATATATGACTAATCATGCACAAGTGCCCCTAAACTACTACAATATTAATTTAAACAGGAATGAGATTAGGTTTACAAGCTATCCCATCCCCCATCGCATATTTGTTACAATTTCCTGCTATTGTTGTAGATTTCTTTTATGAAGCAATAGAAAACTTTGATGTAGAATTAACAGAACCTGTTTTACCTATTCAGTTTTTGTTGGCAGTAGCTTTAATCTCTTGGCTTTGGTCTCAATGCACTAGGTACACTGAATGGGAATTTTCAAACATTAATATATACATTTTAAATAAGGAAGAAAATATAAGCTCTAAGCCCACCTACTGCTTGCATGGCAACACTTAATAGGGTAATTTCTTAACATGTAGGAGCATGGACTTAATTATAAAATTACTGTAAATGCTAGTGCTCTACAGTTGGTTTCACATGCACACATATACACACACATTTATGTACAGAAGCTTCTATTGTGAGTGAGAAAGAGCTAAATTTAGTCCAGATGATTGCCCTCAGAAAAAAGATGAGCAAACTCTGCATAGGTGTTAGAAATTGAGATAGTTAGAAAGATTTTTACCTTAAAAAAAGACTGAAATGTTGAAATTTCAAAATTCCTTGGTTTAAAAAATCAAACCTTTCTTCATGGCTTTCTGCTTTCCTACATTACTTCATGCCAGCCTGCTCACCTATGTATTTTCATTGTTCTCCACATTCCTATCTTTTTCTTCTTCCAGTGGAATAATTGGGTAAAGGGAAGAATACAGAAAATAGTACAAAAAATTAAAAATCTACCATTTCTTTTTGCTTAATTTGGTTTTGACAAAGTCTACAAAAAGATTTATTTCCTAAGATATTAAGATTTAAAAGTTCTTCATATTTTCAGACTAAAAAGTATAGATATTCATTCACAGGTTTGTAGATTTGCCAACTGAACAAGGGAAAAATGGGGGTAGGAAAACAAAATCAGGTTTAAAGGAAAAAAAATAAACTACCAAGAGTGGATTTTCTTTCTCGTTCTTCACTTTTATTAATTATTTATTGTTGTTCTTGTGCTTTCTTTAAGAATGGTAGATAATTCAAGGCACAAAAAATATCTAGAACAGAGGTTTATAACTTCTTTTTTTTCATTGTTTTTTTCTCGATGGAAAACATCCATCACAACAACACCTTATAAAAATACTACTTTTGAAGATTGTCAGACTGATGTATGATAATGCATTGGCTCCATTCCCTCTAAGATTAACCACCAATTTGACACTTCTGCATCAGAACTTTAGCTTTCCTGAATTGTGTTTGTAATAAATGAAGATGATGAATAGCATAAATTGGTACAAATCTGAGATGAACTGAGGTTTTTGTCATAATAATTAATATATTTATTAGAAATTTTATTTAATAACTTTGCAACTAAAAAGAACACCAACCAACAAATAATCCACTCAATTTAATTACATTTCTTTTAGAAAAGAAGAGCTAAATTAATGTGAAGTTGGTTAAAAAAATCTGAATTAGTTAAAATAGTTGTGTTGCAGGTACTGATTATCAACTATGGTTACAACCCTAACTTTACTTGTGCCACATCATGCCCTAGACAAGCTGCTTTGAAGAAAGAGATCCTGAAGTTAATTCTGCCAATACTCACTTTCACCTTATTAGATGTTAAAATGCTAAAATTGAACAGAGAAAAAATTTAGGAAAATTATCTGAGATTGAAGTAGGAAAAAAATGATAGTGTAAGATCATATTCCCACATCTTCTTGTTCTGATCCCAGAAAGGACAGAGAAGGCCTGTAATATACACAGAGGAGGAGAATAAAATGGTCATGTCTATGAATGATCTGACCTATGGTAAATACTTAGGCACAAATTCATTTCCTCAAAAGAGCATAAGTTAAAGGGACTGGAAGACATATTGCAACGATTTTTCTTTCCAAGAATTTCCCAAAGAAATAATTGACAAAAATGTTGGAATGGGGGTTTCCTCACTTTCCTCACTATTTGCTGTTTTGAAGTGTAATATACTGAAATTGTATTAAGAAGAGGACTTTTGATAATGGCAATATTTTTCTTCTTTTTTTTTTTTTTTTCTACTAAAAAACTTTCTTAGAAATGAGAAGTTTTAAAATATTTTATTTGGAAATACTTTACATCTTTTAAAAACTATGTAAAGTTCCTTGCATAATACAAAAAAGATTTGTATCAATTTGTTTCAGGTTCTCTGCATATTGCGTTATTAAAGCTGGGTAACACCAAAGTAAAATTTCACATAAAAGTTTATTCATAATATTCCTTTTCTTGTGTTCTGTTCTGAGGTGGGGGGAAGGAAGTTTGGTTGTTTAATGAAGATTGGGTTGGAGGGGAAGGAAAAGGAAAAACAGAGGAGTCCACCTCATCCCAACGTGCCATTCAGAATAGCACACACTGCTAGTGGTGGCCACTTCTCCCTACTGGCTACGAATGGAGCTGGATGACAAGCCCAGAGGTACACATCTGAGCCACTGATGCCCAAAGGTGAGCTGAGTCCTACACATTGCTCCTGTGATGGGGGAACAGGAGGGAGCCCAGGGTTCCTCTCACGCTTCTGTTTGTAGCACCACAGTTTAGAATGACAGAACAAAACCCTGCAGGGCACTGGTCTAATCATCTCCATAACAATTATCAAATCAGAGAATCACAGGATGGGTTGAAAGGGATCCAAAAATCACCCAGTTCCAACCCCTCTGCCTTGGGCAGAGACACTTTCCATTAGACCAAGTTACTCAGAGCCCCATTCAACCCAGCCTTGAACACTGCCACAAATGGGATATCCACACTTCTCTGCACAGAAGTAATATTTCAAATGGGAAATTCCTTCCACTCAGGTGTAGAACTTGCACATCTATGATGAAATGTGTCAAAGGTGAGGACCCATCCAGCCTTTCCTCAGAGGAAAATCAGGGGAGCACTCAAGTACAGACTGAACCCAGAGCCTGGTGCAGGCTAGTCCTGTCTGTAACTGCTCTCTCTGGAACCTGAGATCAGTAACTGTGGGGTTGTTGAGCTGGATTGTGTCTCTGTAAAACTATGGAAACCATGCTTTATGGGCCTCTTGTTCCTTGAATAAGCATGCAGCTGACATGCCTTTGAAGTATATGCAGCTGCACATATTTACCCCTTTTCTGTTTGATATGCAACAGGAGATTAATATTTCCCTGCTAACTCTGTGCTTTTCCTCTGCCACAGCTCTCATCTCTAATTGTTTGGCTATTAATTAATAATATACTATATAGGATTAGGTAATCAGGAAAACTGGCATCATTTACAGCAGTATTTACTACATTTATCTTTGTTTTTATACTTAAATTTCGTGTTTCATTCCAAGGTTTTACAACCACATTTTTATTTCCATGCTTTTGCTAATGAAGACTGTTTGTGGCCAAAATACAGGATAAAATAAAACTTTATGATCTTAACTGTGAGTTGGTGTAGGGTCATTAGATTTGGCAGTCAAGCTATAGTTACTTGGAGTTCAATATCCAGTGATTGTTTCCAACTTGATCCACTTGGGCATTCTCAACAATAAATGTTAAGCTTTCCTATTTTACAATATTGTAAGTTCCAGGGAAGCATTAAGATTAAATATATGTTCAGTTTTGCTTCCCTTGAATTAATTTTTGGTGGGTTTTTTTGTTGTTTCTCTCACTGGTAGTGAAGCTGCCTTCCTCAGGGATAGAGAAGGAAACTTTGATTTCATGGACCAACACCATTTTGAGCTGCAGAGTTAAACAGAGATGATTCAGACTGGCATGAACATAGCATCCATATAAGAAAACTTGTGCACTTCCAAACTAGGTCTAACAACTCAAAAAGTGACTTTACTATCCGCAAGTAAGCATTGAACCATTCCATTAACATGATTTTTAGACATGAAGAATATGATATTTCAGATCTGTAAGAATCTCATCACTTTTGTTTTCTAACAGATATGTTTGGCTTTTTTTTTGGGAAGTGAGGGAATTTGTTTGGCTTCTTGTCTTCTATGCTTTTCTTTACCAATCCCTGTATTTACAGCTTTTTCCTTCCACTATATGACCAGGTAGGCTTTTTTTCATTCAGATTTATAGCCTTGGTATTTTATTTTGATTTTTACTACTCCCTGTTATTTAGGATTCATTTCAGATTGAAAATTTACAAATTTAATATTCATAATCATAATTTACAATTTTAAGATTTATAACATCTGATGATTCTGTTTCTTGTTTATTGTACCATTGTCTACAATTTCATTATTTTGTTCTCTATCAGTCCACAAAAAACCCTGGGAAAAACAGCTGTCAGTATTTAGCTGGCTGTCTAAATACAGATGCCATCTCAATGTATGGTAAGAATTAGAGACTTTAAGCATAGGATGAGTTTTTGTGCATGTAGGTGCAGCTGTTTTTGTACAACTATTTACAAACAAAACATTACAAAATTAAATCAGTGAGTGTTGAGTTCAGATAAATTAGCACTAGAGCTCAACAACTCCTAACACAGTTCTTTTAACATGAGAACCTCTTTCAAGTCCAGCTCAATTGTCTCTATTGAGCAGTAGTATATTGTTTTCCCCTTATGTTACTCCAATGCCTTTAATCTGTGTGTGTACAAATTCAGAAGAATTACTCTAAGAAAGTGTGTGGGTCTGCTAATAAGCTGATCTTTTAACATTCTGTAATATTTGCCATAGAATTCATATATGAGCTATTCTTGCTCAAGGCAGTGTCTTGTCACCAGCAATAGTTAGCATGGTTTACATATTGTAAAAGTAGTTCATTAATGAGCAATCTGAAAGTAAACTTCTATAAGTTACCTGTGGTACAATTAAAAAGGATAATTTGGATCTTCCAACTCAGGAAGTGAGCTAAGACTGAAACTAACAAGGAGCAAACAACATGTTCTTATAAATGTCTTGACCTGGTTGCATAGTCATGGCCAAATTGTCACATGTGACCTTCTGTGAAAAATGCTCATGCAAGCCTGAAAATATGGGTCAGCTACTTCAATCTATTATCAGTAAATACCTTCTAATTCAGTATTTAGTGCACATATTTATTTAAGGGGCAAGTCCTGCCTAGGTTTAGGTCAGAAAAAAATCTGTAGAAGTGTTGGGAAAGTTCTAAAAAAAAAAAATATATTCTTGCTTTGATGTGAGAATGAGGCTGTCCTGCAGGGATCAGATCATCTTGCCAACTGACCACAGCTTTGAAGGCCACTGGCGTGCTTTGTACATACTACGAGCCATTGACTCCATCAGATAAAAGTTTAGAAGTTCTGAATAAACTTATCTGAATCATGAGCTCTGTGTTGACATGAGCTGTTTACTCTAAACAAATTTTAAAGCTCCTAACCAGCCTTTTCCTTTTGAGAAATGGTATCTTTGGGGAATTCCAGAATTTGCTCATCCATTATTCTCCACCCTCCCTAGTTTAAAGCATTTCTGATACTCTAAGATAGTTCAAGGTTGAGTGAGGATGACAAAGCATAAGCATGACTCTGAATTTAGTGATTAGGGATTTCATAGTGTTAAGGGGAGATTTTAAAGCCAATCTGTGCTTTAAAGGATTGGGTAAAATATAGACACATCCTTGACATCAACACAGGATATGAGGTGAGTCCTCAAAACATTAAATTATGTGATTGTATATCAGCTTATAGTATCTTTTTTGTCCTAATGAGCCCTATGAAGAGTTCAAGAAATAGAAGATGAAAGAAATCCCTTCACCCACAGATTCATTTCTATCCTTTTCAGCCTCCTTACTTTGAGTCTTCTGGTGGGAGACAAGAGCCATGAGTTCAGATGTCCAAAAGACTAAAGAGTTGAAGTGGCATCTATAACAGCCTAGCCAAATGTTGAGGTCACTGTGCATGACCAAGAAAAGAGTTTTATGTAGCAAACCTCAAGAAAAAAAATAATGCATGTATCTATTTTCTTTGAAGAGCCTAATGAGCTCTTTCTCTGTAATTGAAATGTGCTGCCAATTCAACCTTTCTTCTTTTTAATGTGCTCGATGAAGGCCGGGAGAATTAAAGGAACAAGTCCATTGAGTCTTTAACCCAGTTTGATACCTTGGGACACTGGTAGTCTTTAGGAGCATGTGAACTGCCTGTCAAGAGACAGTGGTGGCCACCAACAGCAAGCTTCAACACTTCCTTGACATCTCAGATTCCTCTGGGTCAGAGGGCCTCTAACTTCACTGCTGTCAGGGGTAAAATCCTGCTTGACTTTAGCTGGGCCAGGATTTTACACATATTTTAACTGCCAAAAGCCAGAGCTGTACATGGCCTTTACTCCTGTGTACACAACACTGCAGTGAAGGCGCTACGCTAAAACTCAAGGGACGTGGGGTCAGTTCCCTGTTCTGCAGAACTTTTCCCCCTACAGATGTTTTCTCCTGAAGTTTCTGGCAAGGCATTTAATCTACAGTGTGTTTTCTCCCCGTCTTACATCATTTATCTGTTCTCATAAATTCTCTAGAGTGATTCTCTGTATATTTTCACACATTTGTCTCCTGTTTTTGTTGACATTTTTATTTGTAGTACAAATAACATTTATCTAAAATTCAACTTTACTAAGTCATCCATGCTAATACTATAATACATTAACAGCAACTATTTTCAGGTCACCAGAGCATCTTATGTTGCCTAACTTTTGACATTTAGTCTGACCAACTAGGCCTGAGAAAGCCAAAAAAGTGAGCAACTGCTTCTGCTTTCTTGATTCATGTGAAGCCACTTAGATGTATCTTAAAATTGCTCCTCCTATATCTTTGTTACCACCATGTACAGATATTCATGAGGCTCCTGTTTTGTTCGAGACGTCCTTAAGTTTCATGAAGACAAGCTAAAAGTATGTGTGTATATATATATATATATATATATAAATTCATGGTTGATAACTCTGCATCTTAAACAAAGCTGTTTGTGGGATAAGGAGATCAAGGTTCACACAGCATAGTTTTGCAGCTGTTGATAGGCCAGTTTCAGGCTTTGCCTGCATAGCAAGATTAATCTACAGACTGGCGAAAAAAATGCCCAGCTAGTTAGAGATAATCAAGTCAACTACACCTATCCCAAGGTACAATGATAGTCATATAGCCACATCTCAAGATAGATGCTTCACCTGTTGAATACAGATGAAATCTGACCTATTTTTCCTACCTGACAAGTTCCACTGCTGTGTATTTAATGTTATTTAGTGTGCATGCCTCCTTTCCCTGTAGTTTTCTCCCTAATGCTTCCATTAGGTTCAGCACAAAGAGCAACCCTGAAGACAACAATGAAATCTGAGCTATGTGGACAGTGGGAAATGTTTGCAAGCTGTGCTAGGTCCAGCAGTGATATTTAAACAAAACATCACGTTTTGCAGGGGAACGCTGCATGCTGATCATTTATGAACTGGACCCCCTCCCCTTTCTCTCAGAGAGGAGACAGTGTTCATCTCAAAGTACACAGAGAACTAAACTACAAAAAGAAAAATAAAAGCACTTTGAGAAGCTTCCCTGTACTAAAAGGACAGATAAAGACATCTGAGAAAGAATGACAGAGAGAGGAAGGAGGCAGAGATGGAAGAGGAGGTGATTCACACTGATGCCTGACTGCAGGCATCCATTTCTGGCTTCTTACAGACCACTGAGACAACAAGGCTCTGCAGAGCTCCCTTTGGGTTCTCGGATTAATTTTGAGGAACTGGCTTCCTACCTTAGGATAGCTGGGATATCCTAAAATTAATCTCTCCCAAACGATTACCTTTTAACAACATAATATCGTCTGTGATATTTACTTGCATCGTAAACCAAAAAAGCAGAAGTGAGTTTAAGAAAATAAGAATAAAAAAGAAAAAATGTACTATTTAATAATGGATTAGGTCCTTGTATATAATTTCAAACATATTGATTCTCCTCCTTACTTCTGTATGATAATGGAAGTAATTTTGCACTTTTTTAGGCTAGTTGCTAAGAGATAAAATCCAAGTTGAGACACTGAAAGGTGAAGAGTTGTCTTGAAAATGGGTCTGAGTTGTTTGAGCCAGATGATCTGTCCAGTCCTTTGGCTGTTTCCTCAGCTTCAGCCTGAGCTGAAATGTTCAAGCTGTTTAAACAGGGTTGAGCTGACCAAAGGGCCTGGGGAGCCACCAGCAGATGCTGTGTGTGCTCGAGAACCCAGCTGAAATTTGTGTCCTGGACATCTGGTGTTCATGGTGCAGGCCTGAAGGTTAACAGCTTTTTGGTGGGGAAGTCTGGAGTGGAGAAAGGGCTGGAATCCCCACTGAAGAGGCACTGGAGATGTACCCCCAGAACCTCAGTTTAAGTGCAGCTCTCCCTCCAGTGCACTGAAACATGGGGACTTGGGGGAGTGGCAGAGTGTCCCAAGAAATACAGATTTTGCCTGGTGTGTTCTGCTGAGAGTGGAAGCTTTCTTCCACTGTTAGTCCCACAGGATTCAATTGTGGTCTCAGATCCTTGTCTTTTCTTCACACTACTCTTCCTGCCAGCAATTATTCCGCAAGCAGACCAAGTTTAATTTTTCAAAATCAGCTCAGAAGTGGATATTTGCTAAATACTTCAGACTCAGGGAGGTCATTTGAAACATGCCCATTGCTTCCCCCTTGGTCCATCAGTTTTTTTAATATTACTTCCTACCCAACAAATTCTGGGACAACCATTATGTATTTTCTGTCTTCTGCCAGTAAACCCCCTGGATTTGATCCCTGCATTAGCAACCAGGTCATATTAGAAACAGAAAAAGTATCACAGGTTTTTATCAGTCAGGAGACAGCTACTTCTTTTTAAAAATGCACAAACTTTGCGTGGGAGTTTACTGGACCAACATGAAATCAAATGGAGCATTTAAAAGAGCAATTTACTACTTCAAGCATGTTGCAAAAATATGCCAGTAAAGATAAAAAAGGGACTAATACAAGATGGTGCAATAGCTTTCATCATTCAGTCTCATAAATGTCTAATCCCACTCACAGGGGGTAGTTCCACTCTCAGAGATAATGAACAGATCATGTTAATTTTAATACACAATCCTTTAAATTGCAATGATGCTCTTTTCATGTACATGATTAATTGTTTTATGCTACCCTTGTGAGCCCAGCTTTCACCATAGCAGGTTTTCATATCGTGTGACCCACTTAAGACTATTTCATCCATCAAAGAAATGGAGCTATTATAATACATTTCTAGGGCTTCTGTGTGTTTCCATGAGATATCCATTCCCCACATTTCCCAATTTTCTTGAGTATGGTGCAGTATTTTCCATTTGGCTTCACTTTCTGAGGGTCACATTTTCTGCTTGATATGTACCAGAGTTTTGGCAATTTGAGCAAAAGGAGATAATGGATAGCAATCATGTCCCTCTGTCTGGACACTAGGTGTTTCACACAGTTTAAAAGTGAGCAGAGTAGTTTCATGCCAGTTGTAACTAAAGTTTTAAGAGCTTCTGTGATAAAATGGTTCCCAGCCTGGACAGTATAATAGGATGTAGCTGTGGTTTCCTAGATCCAGCCCAGAAGGCTAAGGTTTAGTGGTAATCAGTTTTTCTCTCAGTAATTCCTTAATTTAGAAAGCCTGCCATAACCTGCAAGTGGTTATGATGGTTATGATATACATCACTGGAAATCATTCACTTTGTGCAACTTCATCGATGATTTTTTGGATTATGGTGCTAGTATTGCAGATTTCTGCTTGTCTCATCTTTCATATCCTATACAAATAAGGTCATTATCAGTTAAAAAAAAAAAA
>VYXF01006145.1:167364-179344 GCA_013397295.1 Polioptila caerulea | reverse complement strand
GAGAAGAAAAGAGAAGAAAAGAGAAGAAAAGAGAAGAAAAGAGAAGAAAAGAGAAGAAAAGAGAAGAAAAGAGAAGAAAAGAGAAGAAAAGAGAAGAAAAGAGAAGAAAAGAAAGGAGCCTAGAGGGTATAAATTTCTGCAGAGTCCCTTAGGACTCCAGTAAATCCAACTTATTGATAGATAAGAAAAGATACATTGGGATACTAAGCTTTTCCCTTCAGCAGTGGTTGCTGCTACTGAGAAAACAACATTTACTGTGATTAAATGAAAATGAGGATACAGGTGCCTTAATACTTGAGCTGGGGTAAGTTTTACATAGCTGTAAAATGAGTTTCAGCTTTTAAGTTACTGTCTTTTCCTTTACAATAATAATCTCTTCACTTTTACAAGCTCTATATTATTTTTAGGTAAGAAAACACTATAAAGTTCATGTTTTATTGTTCCTTGCAGTTATATAAATTACATTTGGCCAAAAGAAATGTAATTCCTACTGTGCGAACTGAGAACCTAGAATGTTGATTTTCCTCAAGTTATAAACAATGTGAAGATATGTTATACTGGGTCACAATTTTCCACTGTACAGCAAAATATATAACTCACTTTTAATAACAAAACTGCATATATCATTAAAGTTTTCTACTCCATGGAGCACATATTATGTTTCTCTGCACAGCAAGGGATATCCTTTTTATGTACCACAATTTCTAAAATATTGTTTGACTGAATGAAAAATATTTTAGTGATTCATTAGTATAACAGCTGTCATTTTGAAAAATTATTCAAATTAGTCTGTATTTTTATCAATAGTATAAAATTACTTTTGCAGATTTTTTGTTTTTTACTTTGTAGATCTAAAATTTTTCTGTACCCCTTGCATTTTCTTTTGATGTGGTTTTTGGAAAGAGAACTTTGAGAATTATTTATAATTTGATTTTTTTTTTGATGGCTATTGGAGGTTAGAGGCACTTCCTAAAATTTAACATGCTTAGCTATGAAATCCACAATGTTAATTATGACATTTTGATTCATTAAGTTTCTAATTATGAGGTTTCCAAACCACAGACTGTCCCAAAATACAGGATTTTCTAAAGCACAAGGCTTTGCCCTAACACTGCTGCCATTCACATCCATGGTTAAACATCCAGTTATGTCAGTGGAACTATTTATGCCAATACTGAGTGCTTTTGAATATCCTCTCTTAGAAGTGCTACTTGAAGATGTCGTAAAACTTCATCTAAATCATTCTTCAAATCACAACACCTCTGTCTAATCACTGAGGCATTAAAAATCTGTGAGAAGCAATGGTCATTGCAGCATGCCTGGAAGGTTTGTAAACCCAGGCTCTGAGATGACAAGAAAGAAAACTCAAGAACCCTTGTCCTCCTCCCAAAAAACATGCAGATAAACTTGCAGCAACTAAATAACGTAAAGAAGCTCTACCATAGAATCATTAAAAAATTAATGTGGAAGGGAGCTCTAGAGGCCAAGAATCCAACTTCCTGCTCAAAAAACATGCTAACTTCTGAGACTATATTTTTAAGTTGTATTCTATTAAGCTTTTGAAGTCTCTAGAGTTGGATATTCCATTGTCTCTCTGGTCAAGTTCTTCCAGCCCTTAAAGCCTCTTATGAACATTTTTTTCCTCTTCACCCAGACCTTTCTTTTAATGACTGCATTTTGGCCTTTGAGTAGTCCCTATCTTGAACACATAAAGCAGAATAAGGAAACTGCAGAGTACCTCAAATAAACTCCAAAATATTTCGGGTATAAAAGCTTAGCAACAACATATTGACTGCCTTAAGACCCTATGGGTGCCAAATGTAGCCTCTAAAGTGTTGACAGTAAACTGACTGCACAATGTCACATTCAACAATGCACTTGGCACTTGTGTGACCATCTGTGTGCAAACCAACAAACTTGGAGCTGCTGCAGTAGAATGGGATTAGGCACTGAGGATCCCCTTGAATGGGAAAGGAGAGAGAAAAAAGGGACCATCACATAATTCTGTGACAAAACCAACCTTTTTTGTTAAAACTCCTGTGAAACACATAATTTTTATCTCCAGGGGAATTTAAAAGTGAAGTATTATTGGAAAAGAAGGAGCAGATTGAGAAGACAGGTGATTCAGTTACATCCAGATCTGTGTGTGTAACTTAGACACAGTCATAAAGGTAGGCTAAAAATGGAAGTGATTGTCTCATAAGAGTGTTGTTGTGAGAAAACGTTATATAGCATATTATGCATCTGTGGGTGCAGTTCTGCTGGAGATGAGAGAAAAATAACATTGGTAGATCAGGAAACTTCAATATGAGATAAATTAGTAGTTGATAGTTAGTAAAGGTAATTCAAAACATGGAAAAACGAAGGGATCAATCCTTTGGGATCCTACTTGCAAGAAGGAGATAATGGGTTCTAGTTACTTCATTCCCAAGCTGAACTATGAAGTAACTAGAACCAAAAAAAACTGGGTAGGAGGGAGAAATATTATTTTTTCTTTTCATTGTTAAAAGTTTTTCTTGCATGAAATAGAAAAAAACGAACACATATAAGCCTAATTCCCTACTGTCCCTCAGCATATGTGTCTTTAAATTAGAAAAGTTAAAATTTATTCTTTCTTGGCACAGGTGAGAATCATATTTGAGGAAACAGGAAAGAGAATCACTTAAAAGTGGTCCTTTTTCATGCTTGTCTCTTCAGGCTTGATGTCTACATGGCAGAATTATTTATTCTTCAGTCCAGTAGTATAAGAGCTTGAGAAATATGTAATGTAGGGACAGTTTACTATAGACCTTCTCCAAAGCTCAGCTGAGCTTCATTACCCCTCCCTAGGAACTCTCTTCCCTGCTGAGGAGAAAGATTGAAGGAAATGCTTGTGTTTCTTGAATTACTTTGGGTTACAACAATTTGCTGCTTTGTGAAAAAGAAAGATTTTTCTCTGCATGTTGTGATTTTATTACCTCCATATATCATAATCACTAAGCTATTAGAAAAAGAAACATTTTCCTTTTTTAGCACTGTGGTTTTCAGGAGGAAAGATGATTTCCTATTTAGTAAATTACAGTTTGTTTTTTTTCTTTTGGCACAACATATCCCTGTCTTGTTACTCTGCTAGTCCCCAAACATGGCAGGACTGATGCAACTTGAGTGAGATCATGGCTTATTGAAACATATTTCAGTGCTCACAAAGTCGGAGCAGAGTAACAGACAGGAAGAATCCTCTGTAAAAAACCTTCTCTTCCTGATCCAGAGCAGGATCCTCTTCACTTCTACAGTCTGTTAGGGAACCTATTAGACAATTTGTGTACCTTTTGATTAATTACTGCTATTGTACAGCTTCATTCAGTAAACACATTCAATCTTTACACCTTTTGTGGCTATTCAGAGCAACAAAAACTTGCAGCTGTATGGAGGAACCTCTGAAGAGCACTCCTGAGCTCGAGGGGATCTGCCAAGACAAGGGTAGTCTGAGGATCTTCAATAAGAAACTCTTCAGGGAATGCAGATCTTGTCATAGGTACAAGTGGTTATTGCATTTAGAACCATCACAGAAGCTTTTTTATATTACAAGCAACAATGCTTACATGGATGCATTTCACACATATTTTAACCCAACTTCATATTTTAGTATTTTATCTCTGTAATAAAGCTGCAGTAAGGTCTGGTTTGGGAGAACATAGTCAAGTCCTCTCCTATTGCACAAGTTTTTCTAAGCTCGTCATCTAAATGTTATGGGGTATTTTACTCCCACTATGGTTCCTGAGAGACCATGCAGTAATTCTTCTGATGTTCAGAAATAATCAGCCCAATTTGAATCTTTCCCAATTTGAATCTATTTTTTTATCTCCATATTATTGTTTATGATTAGATTTTCCATTCACACATGTCTATAGACAGAATTTTCAGCTTTCAAATCATGTATATGTAATGTAAATATATAATGCTTTCTCTTAGAATCAGCTCTACCATGCTCAGAACAGTTTTACTTCAGGGATGGCACTTCTACAGGCCTATACACTGGGACAGAAACAGAATTGCTCAGTTTATATTTATCTCTATTACGTTATATGGTGTAATTTGAGGAAAATTTGCATGAGACAAGGCTCATATGAGACCTCTGCAAGAACATCAGTTGTGCTGGGGACACTGCAAGAAACACCTGGGAGAATCAAGGCATCCTCACTCTCAGATCTGCAGCAAAGAATTTTATTATTTCATGCCAGTGGTGAGCTGTGCAGTTCCCAATGCAAACTGGCCATTGGTAGTGGGGTGAGGGAACTTAGGGAAACTGATCCACTGCTGCCTGGAGTAAAACTCCTGGTAGAAACAACCATTAGAGTGAGAAAGAGAGACAGCAGTACTAATGGTAACTTGTTTTTTTGGCACCCAGCTCAAAGACAGCTCTAGATTACAGGTTGAAAATGACATAAATTCGTGCTATCTGGTTGTGCTCTGAAAAAAGATTTGTGCCTTCCACAAAGAGGTTTTACAGCCTTGCTATGTAGCATCACTCTGTCCAGACATTTTTCTGATAAAGATTTTGGAGAGGGTTGATTGTAGGCTTCCCACAATGATAAAGGAGTGGGAAGGAGTTTCAGAAGGCAGCTGGCTGACTCAGTGCATGTGGAAATGATTACTTTAATGGTTCTTTTATTTTATAGAATTATTAACAATGGGGGGGAGGGGGGAGGCTAGATGCCTTGGAAAGGCATCTTTTAAAATTATCGTAAATGTAAATGAAGAAATTAAATAAATCCATATATTTGTCATCTCCCTTACCAGATCAGATAGAACCACAGTAGACAAAGCCACACCAATTACAGCCTAGACACACGATCAAGTTGCTGCTACTCAACCAGTATCATGCAATAATTGAGCTGTGGTATAAGTTGTAACCACAGCTCCACCCCCAGTAATTCATACCTTCATCATATCCGTGGTGTGGAGCTGCAGGCAGCAGGAAAAAGGTCTGCCCTGGTTGCAGGATGACAGCTTTTCCCTGAAGCCTGTTGCTCCTGCAGCCCTGCCTGAGCTCCCTGTTCCACACCTGTGTCTCTCCTGGCTCTGCTGCCTGCTCATGTGCTGGTTTAGGAATAACCACGGAGTTGCTGCAGTTCTGCCAAGACAAGAAGCAGGTTAAGCTCACATATTTGTTATATCATCTCATGCTGCCACAAAATGCAGTGCAGGTGCTGTCCAAGATTTTTGTCTGTAAAGGTCGTTCTCTGGGTAACCAGACAAGGGATTAAGGAGTATCCTGCACTGGTAATACTTCAGCTTGTACTTCTACATACTCTAAAATTCTGTTCTTTCCAGCTCTGTCCTATACTTTTAAGCCAAAGAAATGCTGTGTTTCAGAAAGCTCTTCAGGACAAGCTTTCATTCTACAGTCTTTCAACAAGAGTAGGTTTTGACCTGCACAAGTAGAAGATGGTGTTCCATGTACTATCAAAGTGCACCTCAGATATCCTGATTTTAATGCCTAAGCCAGTATGTGACTTCAAGTTTTAGTGTTATAAATCAAAAGGAAAATTAAAAAAAAAGGGAAGAGACATTTAGGTTGAAGGTACTCATTAATTAAACAATCACTGAAGTAAAAAACAATTGTATGCTAGTCAAAATCAATTTCTGTTGATGGAAACAAAACCAGATTATAAATCCTGCAAAAATATCCACCCCAAATATGACTTGAAATGTGATTACATTATCACCAGACACTGTTGTTTGCAAAAAAAGTTCTTTTAAAATAATATATGTCAATGTACATTCACTGACCAACATTTTTAATCCATAATGGAAAAAAACTTCCTTTAACAGACATAATTTACTTTATGATGTGGAGTTCATAAATGAAAAAGGATAAAGTTGTGGGTTTTTTCAGTCACAGAATAATTTAAAAAAAAAAAAGGTAGGGTTATTTCTGACTTTCAACTTTATTTTCTGTTTTCTGACCTGTGGCTCTCTTTCTGTTCAGGCATAAGTTTTTTCACAGCATGTACATCCACTATCATCTATATTCATACTGCAGAGATGAAAGTAAGCTCAGCTACTAGAAGAAGAAAGTTTCCCATGAAGCAGGTTAATCAGTTTTTCACTTGATAGGATTTTTTGCAGCTTTTCTCTGAAGCACAAGGCCATAGCCAGCACCAACCCCTTTTACACAATACAGAAGACCCCAGTTTTTCATTTCCACCTTTGAGTTATCTGTGTAAGCACTGCAGGAGAAGTTTCAATATAAAGTGAGAAGAGCTGGCCGTGTGAAAACACCTCAAAGTTATTTCTACCCCTCAACTTTTGTATTAGGAAATGAAGTCTAATTCCCAAACCCACCAAAACAGAAAAGCTGCTGTTGATGAGCAAGAGGAGATATGAAGGGCATTTTGTTTGTCCAGCTGGGCTAAAGGACTTTCTACAGTAGACCAAAAAATTCTTTTCTTTTCAGGATTCAATCAAGATTGATTCTGAGAGAATGAAGAATAGAATCCCCATTCCCCCACCACATAAGACAACCATATTCAAGACCATCTAAGGAACATAAAGATGCAAAAGTCCGCGGGACCTGATCAGATGCATCCATGAGTCCTGAATGAACTGGCAAATGAAGGGATTAAGCCACTATCCATCCTGTTTGAAAATAGGAAACTGAAACACCAAACTGTGGCAGTTTGATGATGTTCCCACTGACTGGAGAAGGGGAAACAAAATCCATCTTTTCATAAAGAAAAAAGGAAGTCTTGGGAAACTACTGGCCAGTTAGTCTCACTCCTATGGCTGGTAAGATTATGGGACAGGTTGTCCTGGAAATTATGCTAAGACACATGGGAAATAAGGAGGGGATTGGTGACAACCAACATGGCTTCACTAAGGGCAAATCCTGTCTGAAAAATTTGGTGGCCTTCTATGACAGGGTTATAGTGTTGAATAAAGGAAAAGTAACTGATATCACCCACCTGGATTTATGAAAAACATTTGACACTGTCCTGAATGACATCCTTGTCTCTAAACTGGAGACATAGATTTGACAGATGGATCACCCTGGGAAAAGGAATTGGTTGGATGGTTGACATCTCAATGTCCAAGTGGAAACTAGTGACAAATGGTGATCCTCAGGGGTTTATATTGGGATTGGATCTAAGATCTTTGTTAGCAACATGAGCAGAGATTTCAGCCAGTTTGCAGGCAGCCCCAAGATGTGTGGTGGAGTCAACATGCTGTAGGAAAGGGAGTCATCCAGAGGAGCTTTGACAGGCTTGAGAAGTATGCCTGTGTGAATCTCATGAAGCTCAACAAGGCCAAGTGTGAGATCCAGCAGATGAGTTTGGGCAACCCCAAACACAAGCACAGTCTGGGCAGACAATGGATTGAAAGCAGCCCTGAGGAGGATTTGAGAGTGCTGGTGGACCTGGAGCTCCACATGACCCGGCAATGTGCACTTGCAGCCCAGAGAGCCAACCTGCACCAAGAGAAGCCTCGCCAGCAGGTGAATGCAGGGGATTCTTCCCCTTTACTCCACTCTTCTTGCACCCCACCTAGAGCACTGCATGCAGCTCTGGGGTCCCCGACATAACATCCTCTGGGTCTGTTGGAGCAAGTCCAGAGGAAGCCATGAAGATGATCAGAGGATGGGACACCTCTCCTGTGAAGCTGAGAGACTTGGGGCTGTTCAGAGTGGAGAATAGAATGCTCCAGGAAGAATTATATCACCTTCCAGTACCTAAAAAGAGGACTATAAGAAAGGCAGGGACAGACTTCCTTAGCATGGCCTGTAGCAATAGGACAGGGCATAATGTTTGTAAACCAAAGGAAGGTCAATTAAGATTAGATGTATGGAAGAGGTTTTTTACAATGAGGCTGATCAAACACTGGTACAGGTTGCCCAAGGAGGTAGTAGATGTCCCATCCTTGGAAATGTTCAAGGCTGGGATTTGGAACAACCTGGACTAGTAGATCTCCACTGCAGAGGGGTTGGAACCAGATAATCTCTAAGGTTCCTCCCCACCCAGATCATTCTATGATTTTCTGATTGTTATAGCAAGAAATATTTTGATTTAGTCGCCTATATGCACTGTGATGTCTCAGAAATTAAGAGACAAAGTGAAATAACCCAGAATGTATTTGTTTGCTTGCTTATATTTTAGTTTTCTATATTTCACAGTTTCTGTGGAGCTTTCTCAGGATATCCTGATATGTTTATTTGGTAATATCAGTTTCAGTTCTCTATCATCATGGCAGTGAGGCAAAATCCCCTTTCCATTATTAACCTTCTACTAGTATGAAGTGCAATAAAGTATTTCCCTTGCAAGGAGTGCCAATCAAAAGACAATTCCTGATCCAAATTTTGCTGTTAAAAACTCAGTTACCTCAGCAAAATATTTCAGAAATAATTTCTGAGATAAATGAAATTACATACTTGATTGAAAGTTGATTGGAAACCTTGTGAAAATAGGAATTCCAGTAATATCAGAATAATTTCAAAAGTTCTTTCATTTTCACCATAATTGAAAGCTATTCTCCAGAAGCTGCAGCTGATCATATACCAGTTTTTTGGTATTTGCAATAGGAGTAATTTTAAAGTGAGAGATGTTGTGTCTCAGGAGAGGAAGGGAGGAAGACAAAGAAAGAAAAAATTAAAAAGAAAGAATGGTGAAAAGGGTGAAAAGATTTATTAAACTGATTTGTTAAGAGTTGCAGATACTCTCTCTGAGCCTTTACTGTGTAAGTTCTAAGCCAAACTGGTGAGACAGAGAGTAAGGTAATATGTAATAGTGCTTCAGTGAACAAACTCATCCAGTTCACATAATAGATTTATTTTATTATTATCTCTGTCTTCTTTAGAAAAAACTATTTTAAACCCCCAGGATATCTCTCATCCTTTTGCTTGGAAAGGTTTGCACTTTAAACCCTTAAAAATGTCTTGGAGTGCCATTTTAACTTTCAGTCATATTGTGCATTTTCACTATATTACAGATATCTGTTCTTCTTATTTAATTATGTGCTTTAAAATGCTGTCAACTACCTGAAGAAACTTGCAAAGACTGTTCTAGAAATGTCACCATTCAATATGTTTCTTCATTTATTTGATACTGAGACCATGAATAATGACTTACCCTAGATTTCAGTAACCAATTACCACAATATTTACTGGCAATGACTCGGTAAAACTTGTTGCTATAGTGACTTAATCTTGGGCTTAATCCAGGTCCCAGAGGAGGTGTCCATTATCACAAAAGCCTCTGCTGGAGCAAGTATCTGTAGCTGCAGTCTTGGAAGAGAGGGACCAGGCACTACAGAGGCAGAGTTTCTAAACTACTGTCTCACCCCCTCAGGCCACTTGAGACCACTAGTAAGGCTGCATTACCTTGCAATTAGCATGTGCTGGAAATCTTTCAATTTCTCTGTGCTTTCCACAGAAGGTAAAAATTTCTCACTGCTCCCACTAGTTAACAAAATCACTCAGAAAAGAGGAAGCCACCTGCAAAACTGGAGCTGAAGAGAAATATCTCAACCACCACTTTCTTTTGCCTCTTTTTATTGAATAATTCTCAAATCTACCATTTGACATTATTTTATTGATTCTTTAATAATAAATAGACAAAAGTGTTTCAGATATTTTTTTTTTTAATTCCTCACAATGTTTCCAGGAAACTTCCCTTAAAATTAGATGTGGAGTAGTACTTTTTTCCCCCTATTTGCCAGACCTGGGGAAAGATTGCCAGGTGTGCATGAAGATCTGACCAGGGTCTTCCACACACATGTGAGGAGCCATTTGCTCCATTTCTGGCCCAAGCCAGGTCCTGCAGAAGTATCTAGATGGAGGCAGAACATGAGGAATGCTGGAGCTGATTCTTCCAGCCCTGAGCTTTCCTTCCAGCTGCCTGCCTGTGCTTGCAGGTCAGCTGAACTGTCTCTGTGCAGGCATCCTGAGGTGGGTAATAAGGAATACATTGTTTCAGTTTTTCCCCATAAAAATAAATCGTTTGTTATTTTAGCCAAATGCCAGATTCCCCAAGAGACATGCTGACTTTATGAAGTGGGACTTTCCAATAGAAAATGTGACTGACTGACTGACTGACAGACTCCCAGATTTACAAGTCTGCATGAGGAAAAGGCCACTGGATTCCAGCTGTAGTGCATGCCAAACAGGCTGTGTATATAAAGGACCTAATTCCAAAATTTCTCCCAGACAAAGGGGATGGTTTTACACCATCATTTCCTTCTTGCTACAATCCTGCAGGTGTTTGAAGATGATACAGCATTCAGTTCAGGCTGAGAAGTCCTGAGAGGCTGGGCAAGGATGGTTGCAGGGGCAAGCACTTCTGACTGCACAAGGAAACTGGCCCGTCAGAGATCCTTTTCCTCATATTTTTCCTTATTGCAGGACTTCCCTCCTCTCCAATCTCCTAAGCAAACACTCCAGGTCATCTTGATGTTTAAATAATATTGTCCTACACTTGCAACATGATGTAATAGAAGTGTGGAAGTGATCCCAGATTTTTTTACTGGATATTGTCTAATCTGGAAGCTTTGGACTGTGTTGGAAGTATTCCTTCTCATGAGCAGGAGTGTTTGCTCTGGTTCCTGAGCTGCAACCTAAACTTGGCTTCAAAGGGATGAGGTTGACTTTCTGCATGGCTCTGATAAGAGATCTCCAATTCATCCTGAATACACTAAAAACAATTTGCAGTTAGCTTAGTGTGACAAGTTGAACGTTCACTTATCAAGTGCAGCAATTTATTTTTACACTGTTGCAAAATGGCTTGGGCCCAGCTAACTTCACTCTGAGGAACAAATACTGCCACAGCCAGAAGGCACAAAATGTGCAACAATAATCCTTAAGGCAACACACTGTAATTTGCCTTCTTCTGTTTAATGCCATGTCAAACAGAAGGATTTCTACACATTTCAGATGGTGGCTGTGTTGCCTTCTCTTGGTTTGAGTTAAAAAAAAAAAAAAAAAATTGATTTACTTCAGAGAGCAGTGATAGATGAAGGATATGACATGCACTGAGCATGCCTAGTTCCTTGCTCATGCCAAAAAAATCCCAGAAGGATAAATCTCGTTTCCTGCCTTACTTCACAGAATTTAACTTTTTAAACAAGTCATGTTCTGTGGTTTGGATTCTGTGTTTATATCAGGGTTTGTTTCCAGGCTCATGGACAATAATAGTACATGGGTTTGAAAAATCTGAACATTTTCATGTGGAGGGAAATCTTGGTGATTTAATCTTACTTTAACTCTTATTATTTGCATTAATTCTTATAAAACAGCCCTTACAGATAAGTTGCAATAAAAGGTGATATTTTCCAGGTATAGACTGGAAAATATGTGAACTTGAGCTTTCATTTAAGTCAAATTTATTTCCATGATGTCAGGCTATACTTATATATTCATACTGTAGACTTTATTTATTTTAGTAAATATGGAGCTGGAAATTAAGACTTAATTTTAAAAATATGTTCTATGTTTAAACTGACTTGTGCATTTTATACATACCCCCACACACATACATATATAAAATCTTTGTAATCTACTGATTATAGCTGGATTCAAATTGAATTGGAAGCAGAACATGAGTTCTATTGAACCTGTTTGCTGACTGCATTTAGAAGATTGTAAGGATACATATTTTTTTCTGGTTTTCCATTTATAGCAAAATCCTTTAAAAAGAGACACTTCTATGTAATTTGATTATATCTTTCAAGGATATGCAGTGTTATCCAAACATCTAACATGAACAAATGTAAAAAAACATATGAATAGAATGCATACATGTAAGAGGATACATAAATGCATACACAAAGAGAAGCCAAGATAAGACCAAATTTGAGACTTAACGTGGCTTGCTAGGTTTAAAACTTTAATCACACTGTGAATTATCTCCATAACAAGTACCTAAAACTTTATTTGTGTACAAAATAGCAGTTCTGCCTATTAAGCTAGTGATATTCTGAAAATAACCAGCCATGCTGTGAAGAAAAGAAA
>VYXF01006145.1:90925-167340 GCA_013397295.1 Polioptila caerulea | reverse complement strand
TGAAAAAAAAAAAAAAAAAAAAAAAAAAAAAAAAACCCAAAAGAAATAAAAGAGCTGATGACAAAGAACCTCTTCTAAGCTTGATGGAAACCTGAAAAACAGGTAGATTCTGGTGCACTTTGCCTGTAGCACACTTTGTCTAACCCACATTATTTTCAAACCTCACCTAACTCTAAACTATATTTTTACCTCCTCACATTCTGGATTATATTATATTATATTATAAAAATAAATAATTTCTACCTACTTAATACATATCTCAATAAGTTTACACAGTAGTTATTCCTGGACAGATAGCTGTGAATATATGTATGTGTCTGTGTCTGTGTGTGCACTGAAATATAAATATGTTTATGCATCTACATAAAGTTATATATGCCCATGAAAAATATGCAAAAGTTGTTGTATTTTAGATTATTTGAAAATAAAAAATTCTTGGACAATAGAGAGAAGAGTACCCCTTGGTTCTTGGCTGAAGTCTGAACAGAACAGCTGGTGTTTGTCCAAATTGGCAGTTCTATGTGTTGCTGTTTGCTTCTACTGAATGATCTTCTTGTTACTATTCCTTTAACAGTGTTATTTTTTTTCCATGACAATAAATTGTTTTATTTTTTCTTCTCAGTGTAAGAGTAACCTTGAAAATTTTAGGAAATAGTAGTAAAATGAAGTGCACATGATGAATTTGTTTAATACAACTCCTTTATATTTCCACTTAACCAATACCTATGAGACTAGTTTTCAGAGCTCCAGCTTTATTTCTTGACACTCAAAACAAGTAGTAAATATCATCTCTGCTTTCATGTTAATACTCAGATATATATCCATAAACTATGGTTCTGCTTTCTGTGCAAGGATGAATGACCTTTATGTAGGAACTCAAAAAGCAGTTCAAAGAGGAATTCCTTCAAAGAGGGATTCCTTCAAACTAATGCAGACATCATTCATTCTTTGGCCCAAGAAGGAGTAACATAAACAGCTGTTTCCACAGTATTGCTGAGGAGGAGGGGTGAAAGAAAAGGGAGAGGAGGCTGACATGCTATGCTCTTGCTTCATGGGGAGCCATGTGTTCCCTGTTACGCAAGACCAAGACATGCACCTTGGACATGATCCATGCATGAATCAGGATGTTCCTCAGCTGCTGCTCCAGCACACAACATCATAAGAACAGTTATACCATCCGTAACATTGGACTAGGGAACACCTAAAGAGATGCAAATGTAACCCCAAGTACTCTGAGATTCCAACTATTTTTAGTGCATTTCCTGCATTTGATATCATTTATTGAGTCTTCTATTAATCTTCAGTGTATTTCTTTTCTGTGCTCTTATCCAGTCTCCCCTTGAGCCCATGTAAGGTTTTGCATCTATGTCATCCTTTGGGGAGACATTTCATAGGTCTGCTCACTGGTGGACACACAGAACAAGCCTCCTTTGGAAGTTTCCATTTGATTCTTCTTGGGCTCTTCACAGCACAGCCTTGAAAGAGGTAGCACCTAGGTCAAAGCATCAGTAATGAATTTCCAGCCATGTGTGATGGCTGTAGTCTTGTTTTAAAGATTGAAAGGCTCCCAGCCTCTTGTGTTCTTACAGCTTAGAAAATGTATATTTGAGTTTGAGACTTTGTTCTGTCCCAAGGCTAAGGCAAGCTCAGCTTGATAAACCTCTGTCATTTTGTCTCAGCTTCCTGTCATGCTAGATCACTTTTCCAGCTGAATCTAAACCTCCTGCCCTATTTGATTGGTCTATTTGCTTCTTGGGGTGTGGGCAGTCTCATATACCCTTAGTGCCCAGAACACAGAGGCCAAAACTTGTCTAGGTAACCATGGCACTCGTAAATAAATAAAATGTGTATCAATCATTTCTACCATACAGTACTCCCTAAAACAAAACTGCCTCTATAAATGGGTAATTCCCTGTGATTGCTCTCCTGGGGCCTTCTCTCCCTCACAACTGTCCTGGGAACACTGCCTACACAATCATAACATCAAGTTTGCAACCTGGTACCTCTTGCTGTCTTTATATCTTGTTTCTTTAGCTCTTTCTGTAGCCAAATACAAGTAGTCCAATTTGCTTTGCTTTTTCCTATTGTCCTTAAACTCTCATTTCACCATAACTGAGCCCTTTAGATATCCTTCACTTTGTTTCTGTGCCAAAAAATATTTGATAAGTAAATGCTTTTCTAGTTTCTTAAATTTATAAAATAGTACCCCTAAATATTAAATTGCATTCTTGGAATAGTTTTACATTTATTTACTCTTGTTGTATCAGTTTCCAAAATGCTTCTCTTTTGACTCATCCCCTAATGAGTGTGAGACTCTGCAGTGTTTACCTGAGGAGCAGGTATCTCCTGAAGATCTGCCTGGTTTTATGTGAATTCTTTTATTTGCACACCCTGCTGATGTACTGAAGTAGGTTTTGGAAGCACGTTTCTCTGATAAACTTGGGGGTTATGCCCCTGGAATTCACCATGGCACAGATAATTTATCTGAGAAAAGGAAAATTTCAGGTGCTTGTGCAATTTTAACAGGATTTTTATGACTGGACCAGGATTATCTTTACAGCTGCATCTGCAGGAATTTATCAGTCTTCTTAGAATCTTCCTCCCTATGTACTCAACTGCCTCCTGCAAAGCCCCTTATCACTGAGGTGTACACCTCTTCAGCAGCTGCCTTATGAGTCTCTTCTTGAAAGCTATAAAGAGTATCTTCAGCTCACCAAAACAGCAAATATGGTCCAAACACATGAAGCCAAAGGAACAGAAGTGAAGGAAAAGGTATTTTTTATATCTGGATGCCATCTGAATTACTGTGTCTGGCTATGGGGCCCCCAGCACAAGAAAGGCATGGATCTGTTGGAATCAGCCCAGAGGTCACTAGGTTGATCACAGGGCAGAAGCACCTCTCCCTTGAAGGCAGGCTGCAAGTTGGGACTGCTCAGTCTGGAGAAGAAAAGGCTACTGGGAGACCTTATATCACCTTCCAGTACATAAAGGGGTTACAGGAAAGCTGGAGATGGACTTTTTTCTAGGATATGCAGTGCTAGGACAAGGAAGAATGGCCTTGAGCTGAAAGACAGCAGGTTTAGCTTAGATATTCAGAAGAAGCTCTTTATAGAAGGGTGGTGAGGCACTGGAACAGGATGCACAGGGAGATTATGGACTCCCCATCCCTGGAAGTGTTCAAGGCCAGGCTGGATGGGGCTCTGAGTGACCTGATCTAGGGGAAAGTGTCCCTACGCATGACAGGGGATTGGAACTAGGTGATTTTTAAGGTCCCTTCCAACATAAACCATACTGTGATTCTACGATTCCATACTAAAATGTTCTTTGATTCTCTATATTGTCAACACTCCAATTCATGGTGGAATTCAATCTAACTTTATCTCTGCAGCTTTTACTACATTTTTTAGCCATTATGTGCCCTCCACACTGGTAGATTAAATACAAAGTAAATACTCCCAGCCACTGAAATTTCAGCAGCTACACCATTAATTCTCGGATTTGATTTTTCAACAAAGTCAATCAACACATTTCAGAACAATTTCTACTACAACTCAGGATTCATCAGGAACTCTTCCAAAAGGTGTTTTGTAGGGTCAAGTAATTTAATACTGTGGAGGAAGCCTGGCCTTGACTTTGGACTTGGAGGCCAGAGAGCAGCCCCTGGCTTATTTAATTTATTACTGCTATTGAAGATTAGGGAAAAACTGCTCCTGAAATAGAAAGTTCCCTAACTTGCCAGTGGAAAAAGCTCTTTGATAAGTACTTTAGAAAGTCTCTAGAGGAAGACACCATAAACCTAACTGAAGTATTTGGGTTTAGATATCATCTTTGCTGACTACTTTGGGACAGAAGTCTGTAAATAAGAGACAACAGTAATGTTGTAATACTTCTGCAAAGGTTTTCATCTGGAGAATCACAGTCATTAGTTCTATGAAAGAATTATACTCATTAGGAGGAAGGAAAATGAAGCACAGGAATCTGTAGTTCTCAGGAAGAGAACTGTTCCTGTCACAGGCACAACTCAATCCTGCATCTTATGACTCAGTCTCTCTTCTCCCACTCAGGTCCTGTGTGATGAAATCAAGAAAATCAGGCTTAGGTTGCATCCAAAACAAGCTAATATTTCTTTTGGATGGTGACTCTTTCTTTAACTTCTACTTATCATGTAATGTGATGGGGCATGGATTAACAACTTGTTGAAGCCAATCATGCAGTCACAGAAAATGGAACTGAAACAGGATTTTGAGAGGTCATGTGGTACTTTGCACTGCCCCAAGGCAGAACCAACTCTTCTAAGGACATTGTGGACAGCTGTTGGAAACACAGCTGTTTTAAAGGCTTGTAATGATGGTAATTCCACACTCTCCTTTAGCAATGTGTTCCAGTCCTTCACTATCTGTACTGCTGGAATGATTTTCCTAGTGCTTAACTTTAATCACCTTTGCAGCAATGTAAGCCCATTATTTTTTGTTCCAACCCCTTCTGGCACAGTGAACAGATTCCTTTCTTCTCTGCAGAAGCCTGTGTTAGGTTTGAATAAAATTAGTATGTTTCCTTCTCAAATCTCTTTTTTTTTTTTTTTTTTTTGTGGTTATGCATGTCCAGTGCTGTCAATTTTTCAGAAATGGTCATGTTTTCTAGCTTTTCTGCATGTGCAGTTACTCATGGGACTACACAGACTTTTGGATGAGCTCCCTGAGCCAAGCAACTATGTACTGCCAAGAACAAGGAAGAGGACATGACCACATAATTGGGGAAAAGGTAAAAAAGAGCAGTAAAGCATTTTATAACAGCATAGACTAAAATTTACTTAACCAGCCTTGAAACCTAAATAAGAAAATCAAGTGATAGCAGCAGTAGCAGGAAAAAATTGCTTTGAACAACAACAGAAAAAAAAAAAAGTGAGTTTTTGCATACTTCCTTCTACATGAAAATGTATCAATTATTGTGAATAGGTAGATGTGTCTCTTTTCAGATGAAAACTTACTGCATTTTTCAGCTTTTCCTTGCACTTTACTGTCCAGCCACAGTGTTACTTCAAACACTGATAGAAATGGAGTCATCTAGGTAATCCTTACAATCCTGAAGAACTCAGGCTGGATATCCCTTCAGCTTAGTTCCATGTGAACTGGCTAAATTTTAGGATGTCTGCTTAAAGCCTTGGTTAAAATTCCTTGTCTTTTTGGCTTGGAGACCAGATTTTATCAGGACTTTGTGGAAGAGAAAAGAAAACATAGAATCTGAGAGAGCAAATTCCTCGTAAAACTCTACGTTACTTGGAAGTGGAATTTTTTGGGGTGTCTCTAACTGTGTAATGAAATATAGAAGTCTTATTTCCTCTAATGTCTGTTATACACCCACACAATGTAGTGATTCGGAGGTTTTCCATTTTGAAAACAGGTATGTAAAGCATCTTGAACCCAGAATCTCTGAGTATAATTATATTAGTGAAGTGGACTGGACCAGGGCAGCAGCCCAAGAACTATTATCTGTATGGTTAAATTGTTAATCTGTTCCCTGGTGCCCTTTTGGCTCATGTCAAATTGCACTATCTGTCTGGGAACTTTAGCACATGCCAAAGGACCATTCCTGGGAGGAGGTTTGGATGCAGCCACCCTGTTCTGTAATGTAAAGGAATTTATTAGTGTGATTGTGGCCAGGCCATGTCAATTGGCTACCAGGCCAACAAATGGGCCTAGATATTGCTTTCCTTGTTATCCTCTGTTCAAATAGCCTTGGTGTAACAGTTTGAGGGGAGCAGGCAACTGTAAAGTCACGTTTCTAATATTTTTCATTATCTACTATAATTTTTGGAATTCCTAAAAATCTTCCTGTGGATTAAGCTCTATAATTGTGAAGTTTAAATGCAAGTATTTCTGCTAAGTAATTTTTTGACAATATTAAATAAAATCAGGACCTTTATCCAATCATGACTCAGTTTTCATTGGAAATTCTCTGTTAACACAGATTAGGAAAACTTAACTTTCTGTTAAAATCAAATTAAATTCTGATTGCAATACAAACCACCATCAAGTATTTAAACTAAGACTTGAGGTGAATCCCAGGGATTTTGGGCTTTATTCCCTTTGGGTATTCTACTTGCTTTTTGTCCCACCATACTTTCTGGTAAATACAGGTAGAACGAAAGAGTTAACTAAAGAAGAAATTTCCGTAACAACAGTTTGTTTATATCATTTTCAGTCCTGGCCACCAAATACAAACCAGTATTAACAGTTTATAATTACAGTGTTAACATTTTCTTTTTCTAAAGTAAGCTAAACATTTAGGAAAGCTGTATTGCAACACATCTTTCTTGAATTTAATGCACCAGAGACTTTTGTCAAGTTACGATACGTTTACTTTCTAAAATTTTGTATTCTTGCAAGTATAGCATTTATATGAAGTTTCATTGATTCTTTCTCCCTTATCCTCTAAAAAAATACCCCATGTCTGGGAGGTTTTTTGTGATTTCTTTTTCTGTTTTGTTATTAAAAGTTGCATAAACAAAAGGATATAGTCTGATTACTGCAACTTTCACAAAATGAAAAGCCATTGGATATACTAGGATTTAATTTTTTAAAAGTGCACTCCAGACAGCCAGAGGTAGTTAAAAAAAAAAAAAAAAAGTTTATTTTGCTTTCTATTTGAAAGCATTTTCATCCATGGCAGTTAGCCTGATCCCTACTGGGAAAACAGAGACCTAACTTTGTCCTGTTTAATACAAACAGAATTCCCAGTGACTTCACTGGGAGTTTTGCCTGAACTAGGAGCACAGAAGGCAGACTTATAAACTTTCAAGAATATCCCTCTGTTTTCCTGTGGCCTAATCTACTCTCTGTAGTTTACTAAGTACTTATATTATTGCTCTGTATCAAAGTGCTTTGCAAATTACCACAACTTTATGCAGTAGGTCTGGACTTTTGATGGAGGTCATAATTTTTGTAGGAAGAAAACATAATAAAAAAATTCACGTACTCTATGTAGATCCATAATCCTCTCTTTAGACTTGATAGCTCTGAACATTAATTCTGTATCAATGAAAATAACATCTCCTTTCCCAAGAGTTTACTGCTAAACACGTTTAGTTAATAACAAAAAATTGATATCTTGGATTCACTTAAAAGTAAATATACCATAGAAAATCAAACCATTTCCAAGAATGTATTTTCTCTATGGCTAGAATACACTATACTCTTCTAGATTATTGAGGTAGTTACTATTTGGAGAGGGAAAAAAATAGGAGAAGTCTGAATGGGAGAGACAGCTTTGGCAGGAGCACTACTGCTGGTTTAAGGAATGAAAAACAGAAGTTAAAAAAGAGAGAGAAGAAAGAGATCAGAAAACTTGTTTTTCAAATATGTATCAGACAAAGGGTAGATTATGGTAAAGAAGTTTAAAAACAGAAGTTAAAGAAGAAAGAGTAAAAAAATGGTTGCTGTCTTTTTTTTAAAGATGGAGTGCAACTGGAAACAGCATGCAGCCAAAGGTCAGGGTCAAGAGTAATAGAATCCTGGCACTATGTGCTAGTTTATCTTCTACACAATGAACTCCTGCCAAACCATATACACAATGTCATACAGCAGGAAAAAGTGTCTGATGCATCTCCAGAGTATTTATGAGGGCTTCTGTTTTGAAGATAGTTTCTTAGGTAACAGAATAATAACATAATGGGACTATTTCTCATTTATCAGGGACCTTATTTTTTCTTAATTCCCCTTTTTGGCTTATTCTGCAAATTAAAACATGATTACTTGTTTCCCCCTTTCTGAATTCCCTCTCCCAGTATTAAAAGGATTGGAGGGGTTCTTTTATTTTTCAGATTACTTTTAGGAGAAGGATATAGGTGGTGTAAGAGCTGATTCTAATAAGACCAAGTCTTCCTCAGCACCTTGGGAAATAAATACTTCAGTTGGAATGATATGCATTTGCAAGATTTAAAGGCGGTGAAAGAAGGTCTTGACTAAGTTGTTGCTTCTTGGACTGTGTGCCTTCCTGTCTCTCATATAGCACTGTGTGTTATGCTTTGTTTCTCTTAGGCCTGGTAGTATATTTATACTCGGCCTGCAAAGCCTTCGCCCTTCAGTCTACAGTCCGAGCACAATCCAGTAGTTTGTTTTTCCACAGCTATACTCATTTCACAATTGTATAACTATTCCAAAATTATTTTTAGGAAACAGTTTATCTAAAGCATATCACATATTTTTAACCAAAAACCTTGCAGGTGTAGAGCAAGGAATGCAAGAATATAATATGTCAGATTCTGATCCAGCACTAGGAGCAAAATATCTTCATTAATGGAACGTGGATTAAACTCACATCAGCTGCTCTGTAATATTTATATTCCAGCCTCTCATGAACTTTTATTAGGGGACAAGTGAGATCACATTAACTGCAGAAAAAAAAAAATCCACATATTCACTTACCTCAGAGTAGCCTAGCTCTAATTTTCTGGCTCTCATCTGGCTTCCCTCCAAGTAAATTAATCATGTGGCTCTGAACAATGCTGAACAAGTAAGGTAGCACTTAAGATGAGTTGCTACCTATTTCAAAGCTCTTACTTCAACACAAGCATCCACTGTGTTTAATATTTATAACTGTTTGTGAGAAAAATGTAGGTACAGGCCTGGATCACTCTGGTAAATTAACTGTTTCAGTGAAATCACTTGCTTCATATGGAGCAGAAACTTCCCATGAAAACTATAAGAATGCAAAAGGTGCTCCTTCTGGTCCAGAAGTCCATTTGAAATCCCAGCAATGGGTATTAAGCTATTTAAGAGATGAGAAAATAAATAATCTTCAAGAAGTCAATATGGAACATAGTGTTCAACATCATGCACTAAACAGTGCAGGAGCTCTGTAGTATAGGAATTCATAGCCCAAAGCAAAGTGTTGAATCAAAAGGCAGAAGAAACCGTACTGTCATTTCAAAGAGTCCCTTGCAGTGAACAAGTTAGTCTTCTCTCTCTTACTAAGTCAGACTCCAGAACTGGGATGTGATACTGAAAGAGCCATCAAAGCTGACAAAGGACTGTGAAGCAGTGCTGTGTAACACTGCTGAAAGAGTACAGCCTAAGACTGTAGGAGTTTGCCTTGGTTGATTTTTCCTGGAGATACTGGCTTTTGGAACTAAGCTGACAGCCCCGCAGGGACTGTGACTCCCGGGGCTGCTCAAGGCTTTATCAAACTCTGTCCAACATCATAGTTTTTAATTCCAGAGAACCACTCAAAGGTTTTAATTTACACAGTGGGTCAAAACCTGAAAAACCACCTGCAGCTGCAGGTCCAGGACTAATTTTTCTATACCTATGGACTTTTAAAAATTCAGATTGTTAGAAGGCAGCATTGATTTCTCAGGGGTGTTACTGGTGCCTGGGCACACAGCATAGAAAATGGCAAGCAAAAGCTGTTACACAGATCCAATATGAGGCAGTAGTGCTGCCTGCATTAAAAAAAAAAAAAGTTTATCCCTGCCTATGCCCCTTCAGATTAAACATATATATATCAGAGTTTTTAGCAGCACTGACTGAGCAGCTGCAAATGACAATCCCTTCAGTGGCATTCATCTGCTTGCATTTACACTTTTGAAAGAGGATATTTTCTGATGCATATTCTTCTTGCTGATACAGTTTTTCCCTGTTTCAAGTTTTTCTGACCTTCTTAGGTGTTCTGCCAGGTATTCTCACTTTTAAACATAAAACATCTTTCAGAAGAGAGATAATCAACTCTTTCCTTCCACCACATGACTTTCTAAGTGAAAGGCTACACTGGAAAAACAGTGATTTTTGCTTTAAAATATTCCTGACCAGTTTCTAGCCTTTTAAACAGAAACAATTTAACTCCTATATCTTCTAGCATGTTCAAACCTATCACTTCAGAGTCTCAGACAGAACTCAGGACCCACAATGAGTTCTGTTAAGAATCTCAAACCTATAATCTTTGAGATGACTTTAAAATGTACAAAACTCAACTTTCTTTGCTTAAAAATGAAGTTGAATTGCATTAATAATAGAATATGAAGCATAATTAAATTGAAATGTTACTGGCTTATTTACAAACCAAAAAATGGTTTTCTATGGAAAGCTACTGCTGAGTAGCAGTGAGGGTTAATCTTGTTAGCTGTTGCAAAAGCCTGTATCCAAAATCTGCACAGAGTCACAGAGTAATGCTGGCTCTAATTATTACACTGTATGGAGAGATCAGTCAACTTTATTCCTAGCAATTCACTAACTTTTCTTTTGTGTAAACTTGGCACAGAAAGGCTTTTGCTATTGAACTAAATAAAACCCTCAGCACATGGCCATAGCCCAAGGGGACACTTTATCATTTGTATATAGAAAGACATTTGATTATGGCTTAATTATACATTATGCTGCTATTTATTTTCAATCAGTCTGCAAACTCTATAATTGTGGATTATTTACTGATGAACTACTTACAATCCATTATTCTATTATGTTAATGTATTCAAATCCAAAAACATACAAATGTTTAATAACCCAGTTTAAATCAGTTGGGCTTTTATTGGTCTTCAGGAAGAAAGATATGTGGAAACAGACAATTTGGTAAATCAGAGTTACACAACATTGAAAACAAGCTTTGTTTTGTTTCATTTTTTTCAGTTTCCAAAAAGAGGATAATTTATCATATCCATATTATTTGCTGTACTTATGGGTGTCATCTTCTCTGGATGATATTTAATCACGCTCAGAAATCAAATAAGATAGTGGACAACATTTTCCAAAGTTCCAAATAATGGGATTTTCCAGTACTAAAATTTATTCGCATCTCCCCCTTTGGACTCCTAATTTTAAAATTATAAATTACAGCTTTCCTTTTACTTCATTTCTCTACGCAGTTTCTCTCCAGCCATAGGGGGAATTACTTAGAATATTTGGATTTAAGCCAAAATCAAAGGTTTTCCTGAGTTCTAGGAGGACTCAAATGGCATTTTTCTTCATCTCCTGTAGAGGTACCTAAGCCAAGGGGCTACAGACCCTTCTGAAGTAGCATTTGAATGCTATGCAAAGATTTTATTCAATCTCTGGGTCACACAGAAAGGACTAGAACAACTCAATACTCTGAGGTTACAGGGCTGCATGAAGAGGCTGAAGTTGCAGCCTCTGCTTCTGTTCATACAAAAGGTTATGGATTTGCTCCAAAAGGGCTCAGATGGAAGCTGAATACGAGTATTTTATATACCAGATAACTTTGTGACCTTCATTTGTGCTACAGAAAAGAAGGAGAAGGAAGCAGGAAATAGATGATCCAATTTTTAATTATTTTGTCAGCATGTACTGACTAGTTGCACCAAGGAACTTCAACAGAGGCACCAAAAGGAGGAGCCAAAGATGTGAAGCAAAACAGGTGCTGAAAATGCATCTAGAAGCAAATTTTAACTTCAGTGTCACAAACAAAATTTCTGACTTATGCAGCTCCTTTCCCAAGGACCAGATGAGATCTTTGTCAAATACTTTAGGGATATGCCAATGCATTTGAAATTGTCAAACTGTTTTCCTTAGTTTTTAAAAATCAGTTTCACTTGATTTGGAACTTTGTTTGCAGACTTCCAAGACTCCTCAAAGGTAATTTTCTTCTCAGAAATACCCACCATTGTTACTTATTACTGACTTGATGGCAGTTTGCGCTGACAGTGACACAAAACCAGGGCTCCAGCTTCTCCAGTGTGCAAAGACCACAAAGAGCCAACACTGCTTTCATTCATCTCTTCTGAAGGGCAATTCGTAACTTTCAGGGTAGTTTTCTACAAAATCTCTTTAAAATATCAGCCTGCTGGTAAAGATAGAAATTACACATTAAACATTTCAGGTAAGAAAATAAAAGACCCAACCCAACAATTGCCTCTCTTGCTAACTTCTCTTTTATGACTTCTCAGAGAATTCCTCTGTAGGCAGTAGGATCAGATGCAAGATTTATACAGTAAATTAACTGCATAAGCATGACAAAGTAAATCACTAATAGAGTAATAAAACTTTATATTAAGGCTTCAAATAAATGGTTTGTACAGAGGTTAGTAATTGAATACTAGATATTAGAAAATGTATTATATACTTTAGTAGTATTTGTTATGGATGATTACAGGCACATTAGTAGGTGTTATTGATCTGGCCAGTATATAATAACTTCTAATAAGTGATTTAGCCTTTACTAAAAGGTTATTATTCAAGTATCAAGTCTTCAGACATTATTTATAGGTATTCCATAATGCTAAGCCTGATGACTATATCAGGTTTAATAAAGCATTACTGTAGTTTTTCTGCCATTACGTTTACTGAAATAATTTCATTAACATCCATACAAACTTTCAAGAATGTTTTAGTCATGAATAAAGTTATATTGTGTATACGAAAACAAAAATAGTTACAATAATGATACCTACATTCAAAGACACTGAAATCAAGGAGAGAAGAATTTCAGTGTCTGTTGTAGTTTAAACTCTTAAGCTATAAATCTAAGTCAAGCAGGGTCTCACATTGCCAATTTGGTTTGTAAAGGGAAAAAAAGAAGTTCATTTTGCACTTTCTGCACCAACTTTGTTACCATCAGGATGCACAAAAACTGATCATGATGAGTGTGAGCATCAGGCAAGCAGCTCATAAATGTCCCTGCAAGAGAACGGGGGCACATCTCTTCAGCTCTGCTTGCACTATTTTCATAATGAACAGAACTTCTGAATGATATTCTGGAGTGAATGATATTCTGGAGACCAGAAAGCAGGAGAAAATATAATAGAATTTCTGCCTGAACTGGTCTATAACTTCATGTATCAGGTTGTTTTCTACTTATACAGATTATATATGTCTATACATATGCATGCACATAATTTGTAATTCAGTTAATTTTAAATATTTTCTGATAATTTCTAATAGTTTTCATATCATATATGAAAAAACAGAATATTTTAAACCTGTTTAAATTAGTGTTTGTTTTAAGGAAAACCAAAGCTGTCAACAGTCTTAAACAAAGATTTGTTTGGTTACTGAAATATCAGTACCCTTATTTTCAATTTAATACTTTCAGGCTCTTAAGATACACCCAAACAGTGTTTGCTTTTTATTTCCTGTGTTTGCTTTCTAGTTTTTGAAGCTCCAGTTTTTCAAGTCTTCTTATTTTGTGACAATTCATAATGGAAATATGTTTCCAGACTCAGAATTGAAAAATACACTTCAAAAAAGATATCCTGAAATGCCTACTGAGTTTGGGTTTTTTGGCAGGACTTTTTCAGGTATTCATCCTCCAGGATACTTTCCATCCTTCAAAAATAGATTAATTTCCTTTCTGCAGAAATCCCTATCACTCCTCATTTTTAGGGAAGAATTTCAGAAATCTTAAAATAAATAATGAAATTTTAGATGGCAGCAACTGTGTGAGATTAATTCTGTTACTTAAACTACTTTTCTACCAAAATATTTAAATAGGTATGTTTCTAGAAAATATTATTTAGACATGACTTACAGGTGTTGTTGATTCATTTGCTGATTAAATGCAAAGTAATATACTTGTAAGCATATTATTGTGAATATATTTTTGTCATCTCTTCATTCTCTTATTAATACTTGTCTAATTGCACTATTTCTTCAATCCCTAAAGTATTTCATTTTATAAAGTATGCTATCATTAATACTTTTTCATTCTCCTTAATAAAGTACTGTTTATGCTTTATCTTTCTAATTCATGTCTTTTACTCTGTATTCCCCAAACATTAAATTTCAATTTCAATGACGTATTTTGAGGTTTTTGAATGTTTTGAGGCTGAATTTTCTATTTAAATATCCCATTTATGCCTCAACACTGATGTCCTGCATGTAACAGATCTCAATGTGGCCCTTTGCATTTTTGTGTTATATCTTGGCCATTAATCTTTCTTCATTGCAGTATGCTTAACAAACTGTTAAAAATAATGGTAGCTGGCAATGAAAAAGCATGGTGCCCTTTAAGAGGCATTGTTTGAACTGATATTTAAAGATTTCTAATTCTCTGGGGTCAGGAAAGTAACGTTTTCATGTTTTTACAAGTCATTTTAGAGCAAGACTTATATTGTCCAGAAATGATGTTTAAAATTTCAATAGCTTCTGGTTCTCTGTGCCACATCACCTTGCAATTGCCCCCAAATTGTTTCTGAATCACGTTTCCTCTGGCAAGGAGTGGTAGCCCTCATTTTATATTACATTGTACAATGTACAGTGCTCTCACCCTACTCATAACTATGTTAATGTCAGAATGAAAAATGATAAAGCATAAATTAAATAGCAACCATATGTTTTCTGTAATAGATCTTCTTTTGTTTTTTGACCCAGGTAAACAATTTCTTTATATCTCCTGTTCAGATCTGCATTTTCTTCCTCCCTATTTGCCTCATGAACACCAGACAGCAGGCATCTTGCCTGTGTCCAGACAGCTGAGCTTGAACTTCAGTTAATACAGAATGATAGTGCTCATTGCTGCTAAACAGCTTCCTATTTTAACCAGTGAGCTTGCTAAATAATGTCTCTTCCATCAGACTAAGGTCACTTTAGAGCTTTACAAACAAATTTAAGCTTCTAGTCTATGTTATAAGAAAGAACAGTGAATCTTTCCATGGGTTTATTCTAGTAAATCCTTAGTAAATTATCTGAACAAATAAATGTTACAAAATTCTACTGCTGGGCTCCCCAACCTCCCTGTCCCCAGCCTCTTCCAGCAAGCAGAAGTTGCTCTGAGTATATCACATTCTCTAAAGAGGAGGCCATCCAAAAGCTACAGAAATCATTATAATAAAATACAAGCCACTCGTTTCCTCTGATGCAGAAGGGAGACTGTCTTTGTGCCAAGGACCTCTCCATGAGTGGATCTCTGGTGCATACAAGCCAAGCCCAGCTGATGGGCCAATTCCAGGATGCATTTTAATTCTTTTTCCCTGAGAGATATTTCCTGGACTGCAGGCACCCTATTTTTTTTTGGTGCCCAGGGACTGTAACCATGGTGTGTCACTGGCAGCAGAGGCAGTCAGGAGAGGCAAGTGTGCCTGAGGGAGAAGGGGACACTCTCCAGGCAGCTTGAACAGCAACAGTGAGCACTGTGCAGGGCTCTGAGCACTGCTAGAATGCTCTACACAGTTTGTGTTGTGAGTATGCTCACCTCCATGCTGGTGGAGCATCCCTGGCAGATTCTCTGTTCTGGTCTCACTTGGCTTCCAAAACCCACCTACCCAGCCCTCTCTGTGTGATCCTCCCTGCCTATTTCACATAGACATGTAATCAGTTCCCTGGAAAAAAGAAAACATTTGTAAAATCTTACGTCTAGTTGCTCATATTTTTTTCTTCCTCTGATCTGTGTATCACTTTCAGCACACTTTTTGATGACCTATTTCTCTTGCTTGCTAGTGAGGGCAGCTTCTCCTGCCATCTCCTCCTCTGTGAGGGTTTTTTGCTGTGCGGTGATGAATAGAAGAACACAGCCAGACTAATTGTCTCCAGTGGTGTCACTGCACAACTGAAATACATGCAGTAGAAATTTACTGAGAGATAGGACACACTTCCCAGGGGCAAACTGTGTTAGATCACTTGCATAATCCCTGGTGAGCTGCACTAGCTCTCCTTCATCAGCTCTGGCGCACAAGCTTGTCCAGTTAGAAGAAAAATGAGGGTAAAATTCGTAGAAGGCAAATAAAATTTGTCTCTCTGTCCTGATGAAAAGAGAGACAGCCAAGGAGAACATTTTAAGTAAAATATCTTCTAGATGTGTATAATTTTCACTTTTGATTACAGATAAAGAAACAGCCTGGTCTTTATGCTTGGCTTTCAGAGAGCTAAATGAGTCCATCCTGCCTGCTTAGCGCCAACCCGAGATGTAGCAGATATTAACATTACTCTTTTTTCCCTATATACTTTCCCAATAATTATAGCTAAATAGCACTGAAATGATGCTAAATTTTCAGCATTTTATTAGTAATGCAGATTTTTCAGAACTATAGTGTTTTTACATGATCAGGTATTTTTTATCTAAATTTGGGGTTCTGTATATGCTGAACAATAATCTTCTTGGCTTTCCTGCAAATTACATGTCAGTAGTTAAGACTGCAAGGAAAACTGTAAAACCCGACTGACGACTTAAGTCAACACTCTTTGGTTTTGGCTGTGGATGCCAGGTAAGAGGTCTTAATTCTTTAACAATTATGTGAGAAATAGTAGGTTAGATAGTGCAAGAATAATGAAGAGAAAGAGTTTTAAAACAATCCTATATTAAATATCATGCATTCAGCATATTAGGCTGATTAGATCTAGTGACAATAATTATAAGACTTGCATAGGAAAGCATAACCTTCCATACATTTTTTTTCTCATCTTTTTTTTCTTTTTTTTTCTTTTTCTCCTGGAAGAAAAGGCTTTGACCCAACTCTGGAAATGTATTTTATAAACCTATACATACAATAATAAAGACTGTTCTGATATATGCACTTCAGCCTCTTATCTAGGTTTGAAAGGCCATTTGGACCTCAAGTTATAATTCTACCTATAAAGAAACAAATTTCAGGGAGAACATTACTCAATTTGGCTGGAAATATCAAAGTGACATGGAAAAACAATAGGTACCAAGTTCTCTCTGATTTTACTGAGAAACTCTGTGAAGTTCTTGGAAAGTTCTGCCCTTTTGAACCTGAAACTGGAATTTGGCAAGGCAAGGTTAAGCACCTTAGAACATCTTTTAATTCTTAAAACATATTGAGATAGATGCAGCCCTGCCTATTTGCAAATAAAGTGTAGCACTCTGCTTAATAAGAAAATGGGACTTGATTTAAAGTAATATTCTTCTTCCTCTTTCTGGGAATCCTTTAAGTCAGCTTTCCAGACTGTAAGATCTTTCTCTCATGCACACAATTCTATCCTCTCAGGGATTCCCTTATTTTACTGTTCCCTTCCAAATACTTTGTGGTTTTTATCTCCTTGAATTCTTCTCACAGCTCCTTGCTTTCTGCTTCATCTTACCCTAAGTCATCCCTCCCTCTGGTCATAGGAAGGTCTGTGAGCAGTTCAGTCAGAAATGAGTTTACTCCATGTGATCTGTCCCCTCTTCAGACACACAAGCACTGTCTGAGCCATTGCTGTGTGGCCAGTGCACCACAGCCCTGAATTCCAGAGAGAGAACCTGAGTCCAGGGAAAGGCATAGGGGCATCAGATCATCACTGTGCCTCAGTTCACAATCAGGCATTTTTCTACAGCCACCAGCTGTAGAAAACATGTGGTCCTTGTGCTTTGGTGTGAATCAGATAAAGAATCTTCCAAGTCCTTCTCACAGCATGCTGTAAGATGGCATAGCACATACCCTGTGCTACAAGCCATGTGGCATACGTCCTCTTCTCCCCAGACTAACTAAAAATCACACACTGAATAGCCCAAAAGCTTTCAGCTTGTTATTCTACTTCTTATGTGAACTCTGAGGTCTTTCTTACTTGAGCCTGTTCTTGTAATAACATCTACAGAGACTCACTGTCCACAGATAGCCGGGAAACAGCTTCTAGACTGTGGCTTACACGTTAAGGCAAGGGCTAGACAAAAGCACTGGGGAACCCAGTATGCCTTCTGTGTCTTTGTCTTGCTGGAAGATGAAACAGTGAGCCCTGTCTAGTGCTGCCAGGATGAGATTATTCCATGCCTCAAGTTAAACACGTAAGCGTTTGAAGGATGGAAGTCATCATTCCTAAAGCTTTAATAAACTTTACAGTAGAAATAAGTTTCCTTTAACCCCATTTATTTAAACAATCTATATTGTTTTATATAGAGAAAACTATCCAATGCAAATACAGCTAAATATTTTAATGGTTTACACATTCATTTTAGAAAGTTTTCTTTTAATTTGTTAACTTTTGTTCCTTTGAACCAGCTCAACCTACTTATTTAATCCCTTGAGCTTTCAAGGGACAGCTTGCAGAAAGTTATATACACAAATATAACAAACATTTCAAATAAAGCACAATGCATAAAGCAGAGAAAGGGAAAAATTTGACAACAGCTGCTAGATTTAACACTAATAGTTTTGAAAGATTTTGGCTTAAAGGTTAAGAGTATCTTATGACAATAAGCAGACTTTGTATATAATGTCAACAGCCCTGTTGCAACATGTCCAGTTTTAATTTATTCTTGTTCGCTTGCATAAGACAAATAATATAATTATGTATGTCTGGTTCATGACATTCAAGTTGGAAAAAAATCAAATAAATCATGAGATTTTTTTTTTAAGAATAGCAACTTCTAGAGCTTTTGGCCTACGTCCCTTATTAACATTAGAGACATTTTTGTCTGAAAGTGATAACCTGAAAGCTTGCAAGTATTTATTTATTTTGATCAGATTTCATCTTTTTTGAGCCTTTTTGCTTCCGAATATGCTAGTGTGAACTAGTATCCTCCTTAGTCTTTCTGTTCTTTTTATGTCTAAAGAACATTGTAAATTATATCAATTGCTTGATTAGCAAAAAGTTAAAGCTCTAAGGGCTGCACTTTTCAAACTTTGAGGCTGAGTTTGGAATAGCTAAGTATGCTGAACATTTGTAAATATTTTTATTCTCTGCTTATATTTTTCTTATATTGTAAAAATAACACAAGGGGTATTAAAACTATTTTTCAGTCACATATCATAGCATACCACATTTCAGTGTGTTTGCTAAGATTAGACATCAGTAAAACATTTTATTTGCATATATGTATTAAAAAGGTGGGAAAAAAACCTCCTTTTTAATCATATGCTTATCTGATAAGAAGCAATTTCACATTAATCTGCTTTGTAAAGCTTTTTACATGAGGTGAAATCCATATCACATGATTTTAAATGTGATGATTTAGATGTGCTACATAGATGATTAGTATCAACAAATTTTAATCTTCTATTAAGCTTAAATTTTGGACATTTAGGCACTTTTAGAGGATGTTAGATCTGTCTGAGGGAAAGATGTCAGAGCCTGTATCTTTCGTTTAACTCTGAAGGAAATACAGTTGGTGATTTACTTTACATGTATAAATTCCAGGGAGATTTAGATAGGTGAAATGAAATCCACTCTAGGTGGAGAATTGTACTTTTAATATATATTACCATATCTACTTTGAATAAAAATAGAAATACATTTCCATGGTTTAAGGTAATGCTTTTCAGACCTTAAGAGGGTGAACTAATGTTTAGAATTTTTTATCTGCATTTGTTTTGTACAAAGGAACTGTTCTGGTTTCAGTTGAAAATTTCCTGAACTAGAGGAGATTAAATGAAATAAAATCTCAATAAGTGAAAAATGAGATAGTACTAAGATGGATGTCAAAAATAACATCTAGCATAGAATGCATTGGCTTAGCATGAAATGTGCATGGAGAGCTTGGAAAGTACACTAGTGACATGTATCTGTGTAATGGTTCCAAAGCATTTTCTTTTGGATGATATTAAGATTTTACAAAACAAACATATGCTCATGCTAATAATGTTTTGAAATAAATGTATTAATGCAAAAATGTCCAAACAAATGAGCCAGATTTCCTTAGGGTTTGACTCCCACAGCAGCAAAAGAAGTAGTCCAGAGTGTTTGAAGTACTTTCCATGGGAGTATTTGTACCATGCCAAATGAAAGCAGGAGCATTGTGCTGTTGTGGCAATGCAGAATCTCCACACCAAAGCTATTGCTGCATCCTGGACAGGGAAGAGTCCAAGAATCCTCCTTGGACAAGGGTAGGTTTACTTTACAGAAGGGAGTTAAAAATTTCATGGCAAAGACCATGAAAAACTTCTAATTTATGAGAAGAGAGCAAGAGAAAGGCTAATCCATGCCTTTAGTAGGCAGACCTATTCCTTTGCAGGCACATCAGTGCACTGTCACTGTACTGAATCAAAAGGAATTGGCTTCAGTACAAGGGGTAAGGCAGGACCTCTCCATCACATTTACCAGCACAGACACAGGAGCTACAGGTTCTCCAGACCCCAGGGACCTGCACTCTGTCAGGTAAACCCAACCCCATCTTTATTGTCAAAAATTGAAAGACCTGTGACCAGACACAGGGTGATAACATCACAGTGTCTGGTTTTGTTTCTTGGTATTTCACACCGGTTATGCAAATGCCATTTTGGGGAGAAATATGTTTTTAATAAATAGATTTGTTTCTTGGTTTTCTATGGGTTTGATCCTCAGACTTTCCCACCAGGTCCAAATCTGTCATTAGGAAAAATGCTGGTAAACCTGGACTGGCCAACCCAGGCGGGCAGGGTACCAATCCCTGGAGATGATTCTGTGATGATTAGAAGGTTAAGCCAGAGTTTTGCAGGCAGAGGACTGAATCAAGCATTTATTAACCAGATGATCTTGTTACTCCTATAAAGAGCCTTGGATAAAATTGTACATTTAAAACTCTTTATCTGCTCTATATGCCAGACTTGGATTTACTAGAGCAGAGAGGGAAGAAACAGAAGAGGAAATGCTGAGGGAACTCTAGCCGCTCCCATTACTACTCATTATTTCAGCACATAAAATTGCAGTCTCTGCTGCAAACCCAAGTTCACTGCCTCTCCTATATTGGGCTTTTGTTCCCTGCCCAGATAAGTCCAATACTATCCAAAAAAGTGTGCAGATACATACTGGGTGGAGTTCATGGTTTGTGCATGTGTGTAAGTATATATACACACACACGTATAAATATATATTCCTTTATATAGCTGCATTATCTTTCCCAATAATTTGTATTTCTTAATACTTTTTCAGCCTTTTCCTGGGTAAAATGTTAAATTACTAGGTTTTTTCTTGCTTGCTTTCTTTATAGGGGTCAGACTGTATTGTTGAATTGCTTTAAATCCTGAGTCAGGAATATGTCACAAAGTTATAAAACAGTATAGTTGATGGAACAGCCTAGCGCTGATAGGAGAGCTATGGATTGCAGATCTACTTTTAGATTGGATTTGTGCTCTGCAGTCTTTTTACCTGGTCATAAAATATAAGTGGGGTTTACAAAAAAATAGCAGTCCACTTAGGAAGTCTCTTAACAGGTTTTTTGAGCTTAAATGTACATTCCTTTTAGTACCTGTTAATTACTTTACTGTGATGATGCGCACCTGTACAATGTCAGACTGCCCACAGAGCCCATTGTTAACCTGCCCATCAGCCATTTACTGCTCATGATTCACAGTCAAGGGGTCTAGGATTATTGTCTACTGGGAATTATGTTTTAGAGTACAACAGTGTGCTGGAGATGTCTTAATGGCGGCTCAAGTGAGATTGTTATAATGCCTGCATTGTTGTTCTGGCCAGCACAGAGCCCAATTGCTTTTTAAGTTATGGCATCAGCAAGCTCCAGGTCACCTGCACTTAAACCACATGCACATATCTGAAATGCTGATGTGGTAACTGGTAGCAATGTGTACAATACTTATAACCTCCAATTTGGTGGGTGCTTGGGATCATATTATATGAAGTGTGCATGTATGCTTCAACCTTCAGGGCTAAAGCACGTTTTGCTAATTTTAAATGTCATAAATTTTGGCTTGAACAGCTCACCTCAGCTCATGCACAGCTTTCCCCTTGATAAGCCAGAGAATAAAGAGACTAAGTGGTGTAAATTAAAACACATGTATACCTCCTGCATGGCCCTGCTCAGGAGTTTGCTAAAATAGTGTTTAGATGAGTAGAGATGGAGGGTACAGACAACATGTGCTGGTTTTGCAATACCACACCAATTCTTTAACTTCTACTTTTATCAATTACCCCTGCACTGTTGCACTCGTGCACATACACACATACAGATAAACATATAACCATGTATGCATGCTGCATTGCAGGGAAATAGCGCAGGCAGACTGTAGAAACTCCAGTTTCTGACATGTTCTGCTGGTTTCTTCCCTCCATCACCATCCTGTAAGAGGTTGAGCTCATCGGCTGAGTTCTGGGATCAGCTGGAGAAAATAGGTACTTGTCTTCTAATTCACTGCCAATGTGTCTGTGGCACTTAGATGAGGCACTTCTGTTCCAAATCAAAACTACCAGGTTAAACTATTCTGATTTGATTTTTTTTTTTTTTTGGTGTGCAGATACTGACATGAACTCAGCTAGATCGAAAAAGTAATTTGAGAATTTCTAATGAGTTTGGAGTCTTTAAAGATTTCTAGCAGCACTTGTAACTTGAGCTGATTGAAAATGTTGGATATTTCCCACAGAAAAATCAAAACAATCTTCCCAAAACAAACATGAATGAGAACATATACACCACCCCCCTACCTCAAATTTTCCACTGAAAACCTGAAAAATACAAAAACTTTGCCTGATCATTCCAGTTCTCTTTTAGACAGCAATTTATCTCCAGATCCCTTTCTAGTTAAAAATCCCTATAAGTAACTCCTCTCCTCAGTTTTCAGCTCTAAGAAAATTTGAAGGAAAATGTTTTAACTGAACCCATTGAAATTTCAAGAGCTTTACTGGAGAAAATTTTGCATATTTCAAGGCATCTAGTCTAACCTAGTATTATATAAATAAAACTCATCCACATTAAATGGATTTGTATTCCAAAAGTATTGACACAAATATTGCCTCCTTGCCATCACTGAAACTTTCACTTTTCAGCTTGCCTTTTTATCAAAATCACAGAACTGGAATTTTTAACAGATGGTATTTTCACTGCTTTGAAATTTTTACAGAGAATGAGCTAAACGCATTGACTTGGGCAGGGGGAGAGGTGGTGCAGGGAAACAAGGAGGGAAGGCAGGAAGAAGAGATTTTCATAAGTGCTTAATGCAGATGTTTTTTTTCCTGCATTAAAAATAAGAATTTTAGCTTAGTATTCAATGGGATCCTAATAAGAGCAACTCTGAGCACATTGGAAAAAAAATCACACTCCCCAATGTTATTAATATGAGTCATAATTAGAGATGGAACATTTGATCCAAACCCCAATTAACTTTAGGGGAAATTTGGATCCAAACTTTATGGCTTGAATTTATTTGCATGCTGAGCCAAGACAGAACTCCTGACCCAGTACGGTCCAATCCCTCCCCCACTAACAAATCCTTTGGGAAATTAAAGATGCATATCTGGTTCAAGATCTGACATTTGTGGTTTGGAGCCCGTTTGACAGTATATCTTATACATAAAGGACAATTTCCACCTCAGAATGCCATTTGTGCTTTAAAATATGCATCTGTATAGGAAGCTGATTCTTAAGAAGAATCAATAGAGCAAAGTGATCTGCTTCCTTCATCATCTTTGTAATGGAAATGAAAATATTTACAGATCACCAAAGTTCTCAGAACTTTTTGCCTTTCACATCAGCAAATTATCCCTGGAGTACCATTTTCCAGTTCTGGAAATGATCTTGAGGATTTGACTCTTTTTATTGTTCATGTGGAATCGCACTGATTTCAGTTTGATTATTCATTGAACAAGCCACTTTCCAGTCTGAAGATGTGGGTAAATTAGGTTTTAGCATCACAGACAGACTTGGGAAATGTTCCTGCTAATCCAAGACTTTGTAAGATCATTTCCTGCTTCATGTTGGTGGCATCTGACAGTGAGATCTCCAAGGAGGTTCAGAAGGAGGTTCAGGTGGTTGTACATTGAAAGTTTTATTCTAAGATTAATAAAATGAGCTTTAACACTGCAAGGATCCTGGAATGCATTAGAAAATCTTTTTCCCCCATGGAAATATAACTAAAACAAACAAAAATTGACACTAAACATAATTGAATGTTACCCAATTTATGTAGCTTTAGGTCAGATAGACTATGACCTAATAAATTTTTTCTTTCACTCTATCTAACAATCTTGCTCAAATTACTGCAAAATATTGTCTTTGGGAAGGCAATCATTAATTATTTGTGAGAATTATTGTGCTGAAAGAGTTTAAGCTGTTTGCTTAAATTATAAACTCCATGGAGAGTTATGTAAAGTCTTTTTCCCCCACCTTTACAGTCGCTAAATGATTCATTAATCAGAGTATATAAAAATATTGAAGAGGCAGCAGCACTCACAGGGTAAAGCATTTGCCTCCAGAAGAATTTCTTCTCTTCTAAACCAAGCTATGTAACTTAGAATGAGTCTCATCTCACGCTATATGCCTCAGTTTCCCTTGTTCTAACTTGTCATGTCTTTTTTATGGAGATTGTGTTCTCTGTGGATGAGAAGTTCAACACAGGAGCTTTGCTTTCAAGTTTGTGAGAGTAGGCTCAGAGCCTAAGTTGGACAGAATATGAAGTGATGGTAGGACCTGCCTTTGGTACAAGCAGAGGAAATGAGTTTTTATCTGCAGCAGGACTACAGGCTGGAACAACAGTAATATTCCAAGGGACTGGTCTGACAATAATGATATTACTAAAGAAATACAAAGAGGAGTCAGTATATTGAATATTGTACTGTTATATTGCACAGGGGCAAACGTAATCCGGCTGTGCTGCAGGGCAAGGAGATAATTCAGGCAGAGCAGCAGAGGCACATAGGGGTGTGCTGGAGCAGTCCTGAGTAATCCAGCCTGGAACCATTTCAACACATGGGCAATTAGCCTGGATCTGCCTGCACTGACTGATGTGGGCAAACCCTCAGCTGCCTGCAGCCAGATTTCCACCAGTAACATTTAAGGACCTAAAAATTCATACTCATTTCCCATTTTTCCAAAGACTGGCAAAAAATTTAAACTAAGGGTCCAGTACTTCTTACTTTCACAACATATCTAGCTCCAAGGACTATGGGCAGCAGACTCTTATCCCTTTATTACATGTCTAGTCTATATTACAATGCAAGGAAGCAATCAGAGCCTGTTTATTTAACATCCCTCCGAGTCTCTACACAGTTCTTAGGCTGTACCTGGTTTACTACATAAGAACAGGATTAATTCACCGGTGGTCTAAAATTTCTTATAGATTTTGGCTTAATTTGGGATTCTGGGCAGATAGATAGCAAAGTAAATACTTGCTATAATTGCAACACATTGATTTACTGGATTCTGGGAAACAGTAGGGTATTGCAGCAGTAACAGAGTAGTTAATGACTATGTGCATATAAACACATATATATATATATGTGTGTAGCTATATGAATGAATATATATAAAAGTAAGGGAAATATTCCAGATTGACAACTTTGTAGTAGAAAATATTGGCTCCATGCATAGTACAGTATTTTTCTTTTTTTTTTTCACAAAATGTATTTTTCCATGGGTGAAAGAATTTTTTGCATCATGAATATTTTATACCAGACTTTAGCCAAAGCCATGATATACCCAGAAATTAACTTAGGGAAATCTGGTTCTCATTATCTTCTGATGTTCATTGATTCATTTTCTTTCTCAAACAAAGAATTTTAGCCCCCAGACTTGGTATCTACTTCACTTATTTCCAAACCTTCTGGGAGGTGTGTGTGTGGGAATTTATTTCTTGGAAAAGTGTGGAGTGGAATAACTCTTTTTTCATGCTATTCAACTAAATTCTATTATTTACGTCACCATAAATTAAAACATTTTCCATCCTTGCAAGCAGAATTTGGGTCATCTTTTCTACTCTATATTTGCATTTGCCTTTAAAAGTCTTAATGGCATGATGAGAAGGAAAAAAAAAATAAGGAGAAATATAATAATCTGAAATAGAATTTTGTGTATTTTTTAGCTATCTAAGATGTAAACTGCAGCTCATTCTATTTTCTCCTCACATTTCAATCCCAGCCCAGTATCTGAGTAACTCTGAAAACATCTGAACTCATCAGTCACACCACATTTGGACCTGGATGCTTTCTAGGCACCTGCAGTTCTGCACTGTGTGCATGCCCAGATCTACCCAGGCCTTAATGGGATCCAGGAACTCAGCTGCACCGTGCCAAATTTCCCTAAGGGTCTTAATCCCATAAACATGACTAAAGCCCAGCTCATATGTTGTAGTAGGACCAGGCCTCTCACAAGCCAGGATCGTTTCTCTTAGTTTTTAAAACAACTTTCAGGAGAAGAAAGTGGTGTTCATTGGCTTCTGCAAAGTGGTCAGCTTAGCAGCAGATTTACCTGTGAAGTATTAAAACCTGAGTACAAAATCTCCACAGCCTGAAGAGAACTTAACCTTCAGAGGTCTCTATCCAGCACTTAATGGTGTGATATAAAATACAAACCTGCTCACTGCTCCATTCAAAGCTGTGTTTTTGTGCCAGAAAGATAGCAACTGTGGTCCCTAGATTATTTATTCATTTGGCATACATTTTGGTCATGGAAACATAACTAAAAGTAGAATCAAGGATTTAGAAGTCATATGTTTTCTTGTAAATACCTTCCAGTCTCTATTTGTTGCATGAATAATATGAGCTCAGATATAAGAGAAAATCAGTAAACTATGGTGTAACTCAATGGTAATAAAAAATATCTGTTTTCCTGCAGTCCATGAATAGAGACTCAAACCTTGATTTCAAAATTACTGCCAATTTGCCTTTCTCTGGGTGAGACAGCTTCCCTATTTCCTTCTGCTCTTTGAAAAAAAGTCATACATACGTGGCCACAGGAAGCAGCCTTCCCCTACTGTGGGGAGAAGCACCTTCCCAAAATTGTGATTGAGGCAAAATGAGAAGAAGAGGCTTGGTATCACGACTCAAGAAACATCCCACTGGAGATTACAGATGAAGCAGGAGGTGCAATTCCCATGCAGTGACTTGTTGGACTCTGCTGGTTGGGTTCCCTGCAGTAACTCAGTGCAGTACAGGGCTGCCCTTTGAAATGCTGAGCATGCACAACTTCTCTCAACTTCCCTTAAAAAAAAATAAAAGGAAGAAGGGCATAAAATGACAGGATCTGTTTTTCTTTAGGTCCAGCATCTCTTGAGCTACTTAAATTATATAAAGGGGTTTAAAAATAAATAAACTTAAAAGATCCCTTTGAATTGGAATTTTACAGGTTTCTAACTCAGAGGACAAGTACTAAGACCGAGGACTCTTATCTCATGGCTGTGATTTTAAATCAAATAAAGAATTACACTGACAGAAACTATCATTTGCTATGAATTCAGTAGCTTGTGTGAAACTAGACAGCTATGCCAGGCAACAATGCCCATTAATTCCACTAGTTAACAGCAATTAACTGTGTCAATGTTTTGTTTCTGCTTACAAACATGGACCAGGACAGCTAAATATTTCATCATCTTGCCCGAAATGTTTTTGTTTTACATCTAGTCCTGGATTAATAGGTAGAAGAAAGCATTAAATTAGGCCCATGAGCTCCTCTGTCTACAGATGACTGACAAAAAGAAGCTGATCTGAACTTAGGTTTGCGCCCACCCCCACCAGCAGACATTTCATATTGCTGCTCTCTCCAGTCTTCTGGTTTGTGTTGTACAATCCTTTTCAGCACATTGTGTTATGAACATCACCAGCATTAAAGACATTTTATCTCATGTTTTGAAAATAATGTTCTTCTCTGGACAACATGCTCCATGAAATTCACCTGAGAATATAGAAAAGCCATTTTAAAATAACTAAGTTTCCTAACTTCCAATCAACTGGGCTCTCCTGGTTAGCCAGGACTGCTGGTAAATGTTGGAAAACATGTCAGTGAGCCCTTCTGTCAGTTCCCTCCGTAGCCTTGGCTGGATCCCTTCTGGCCCCACACACTCGTTTGTGTCTAAATTCTATACCAGGTCACTGAAATTTCTCCTTGGAATTTGGGAGTTTCATGCTGCTCTCCATCCTCTCTTCCAGCTCAGGGGGCTTGGCATGTCAACAACAACTGGGCTTACTCTTTAAAACTGGCTGAGGTTTATTTTTAATAGAAAATGGCCAGAAGAGGTGTTCAAAGTTTTCTAGTGACAGTAGCTGGTCAAAGCATTTCAGAGCATCCAGACTGCCACTCAATGCTCTTCACAGCTGATCCATCTAGAATATACCTGTGAGCTGGGAGATACAACTCTCTCAAATGGTGGAGCTGCGGCACTCTCTCCTGTGTTATATCCCCATCAAACCAGTGACATCATCATAGTTATGCTAATCAGGGAAATTTAGTAGATATCTGCCTTGCCTATAACTGGAAAACTTTATGGGATTAACATATTTGTTCTTTTATTGTATGGACTAAAAACAGTCTGTCACTGTCAGTCATCTTTCATGTGAAGCATTTAAAATACATTTAGTTTTACTGAAAATATCCTGAAATTGAAACTTCTTTTCTTTTGTAAATTTTTAAAAACAGTTAAAAATTGAAACATTTGTCATTAACTTTTTACACATCTTTGCAAAAACAAACAATTTATACAAACCTGAAGGATTCTCTGAAACCAGCAGACACTACTTTAAAGAAAACAACAAAAAAATAGTGTTAGTTATGTTCTGAAAGTTGAAATTAAACTTATCTTTGAAATTAAATTGAAAAAATAATAGATATAAAGGAATACTTACTTTCCTTCATACAAACTTAAGAATTTACTCTATGCATTATTGAGTGAGTAAATAAATACTAAACTCACTGTTTTCTAGAGCCGGCTATCTACCTTATTACATGCTAGCTTGCTGTTAAAATCCTTTGTGTCACTGTTATTTTTTTGAATTCCTGAAAATAAATTTTACCAGTAACACTAAAACCTCTCAGTACTAGTGTTATACTTGTAGGCTGTCTGCCAATCTTTTAAAATCCATTGGATGGATAACACAATGAACATCAGGGATTATTAAAAATAAACTCACATCTTGTTTCTTAAACATTTTCTCTCTCTTTTCTTAAGAAGTGATGGCTACAACATAATATTTTTTGTGATGAAAAAGAAAGCATAGACAAGGACAGCTGAGCTAGATTAAATTTTTATATAAAAAATACATTAAAAATGCTCTTTGACTGTTGTACCCTTGAGTCCCATGAGTACAGTTGGCAAGAATAGAAAATCACTTATGGACTCAAAAAGTGATATAGTACTTTTCCTACCCTTTTAAATCCTTTAATGTGTCCCCAGCATCTCAAGTAATTTAGGGAGGAACATCAGAAATTTTGGATGTTTTTCTGAACCTTGTTCAAAGAATTTAAAATCCTTTGTGTTGTAAAAATATGATGGAAATTCTATAAGAGAAGCCCTTCTTTCAGATCTTCATACCATTTACACAAAATTGGTATTGGTCTCTACAGTAATAAAAGAGCATGGAAAAACTGCAGAGGTTAATCATATCTTTCCAATTTCAGTAATGTGATGATCTGTATTTCAGTTGATTCTTAAGCAGCAGGAGCTGTTCCTTTTGGGGACAATGGTAAGGCCTGGTGAACAGGCTTAACTAATTTATTTCACTTCACTGGGATGTACTTTAGGGATTAATAAGGAACAGCAACTGATGCCTTGCCACATTCTCTCTGGACTGTGATTTCTTTTGCTCTTCTTAGCTGTTTCACAGCCTTTCTCAAGCCCAGAAAACAATCATAAATCATACTAAATATTTATATAGCTTTTTGACATTTTTCATGCGTGAGTGAAAAAGATGATGGGTAACTTGGTCATAAAAATTCCAGGGGAAAAAAAAGTTATGGAAATTTGCCTGTTTGTCAAAATACAAATGCTTTACAGAGGCTGTTTTATTTTGTTGATGTTGGGGTGGATGTAAAGAGGATCTATCATGCTTGCAAATACACTGCCCTGAGGGAATGAACAGAGTGTTCAGAATACATCCCACAAAAGAGCTATAAAATCCATCAGTGGAAATGCTCCAGATTTTTACAAATGGAATACAAAGCAGGATTTGGTGTCAAATTTCTGTTTTGAAAATGCTGAAATCTGAAGCATGACTCGGAGAACATGAAGGTAAGTAAGTTCAGTAATAAGGATAATTAGTGAATTAATGTATAGGGCAAGGTCACTGTTACCTAACCCAAATAACCAGAATAGTTACCAAGAACATAACAGTGTTTATTTTCTCCAAAAAGTAGCTTTTGGGATACACATGAACAATGGTCAAAATAGAACAAGGAAGCTAAATCTAGCTAGCTGGGAAGGTTGGGCACCCCTTTTGTCTGAGGTCTCCCTTTCCATAGAAATATTTATGTGTGGCACCAATCCCTTAATCCAAGGTCTAAAATACAATGAAAACTCTAAACACTTAATGGGACATGGATAATTTGATTTTAGATAAAACTCAGAATCAGGGTCTTCTCCTTTGTTAGTTCCCTAACTGTGAGATTTCCAGAAGGACGTCTGGTAATGCGCACCCTGTGGGCTGGAGGAAATATGGTGTCTATTTCCCGTGGTCACAGATTTTTTAATTGTGTGTATATATAAAGAGTATGTTTATTTTAACAATTTAAGGTGGATTTTGGGACTGACTGTGAGCACCAAAATTTGGTCAGCTAAGCTGTTAAACTGATATCCTGGATGCTAAAACAGTTTTGGCTGGGGCCCAGTTGGCATTTTCCAAAGTGGTTACCAAACACCACTCAATTTACCACACTCTCATTCTCTTCTGGGAAGATCAGAGAGTGAATGTGGCCAGGTCATTCCAGTTGGACTCAAGGACAGAGAATGGCTCCTTGTTCTCTAGTTTATGGGTACCCTACCATTGTACCCTTAACCATGGTAACCTACCATGGGTTACCAGTATAACCAGGCTCATAACAGAAGCAGATTAAGTAGTCCAGGTCTGCCTTGCTCCTGCTGCTTACCCTGAAGATGGTTACTCTCATGAACCAGCCACAATCTCACAGGCAAGGCATTCTCAAAAGAAGCAAGGAATGTCTGCAACATTATTCATGCTCTTTCCAGCTTCCTGTACTAAGTATTGGTGACTAGGGTACTTAGCTCAACTGTAGGCTGATCAAGAAGATCTATTCTGGAATGTAAAAGAATAATTATTTTTTTTTGCTATTTTGAAGTGAAAAGAGTAAGGACCATATACAGGACTTGTGTCCTCTGTAGTCCATGATGTTTATACTGTGTATGTATCTGAAAAATCAAGATATCCAGTGCAAAACAGAAATCAAGTATACAGTGCTGTGAGCTACAAATTAGCATCCTAACAGCCAGAACAGTCTCGTGATGTCTTCCTTGTATTAAAAAATATAAAAACTGTGCCTGCCCTTAGACACAGAATGACAGAATTACAGAATCAGAGATTAAAGAGTCAAAGAACGGTAGAGGTCATCTAGTCCATTTTCCCAAAACAAACACGTGCACAAAGCTTTTGACTACTCCAGAAAGGGAGATACAACCTCTTTGGACAAACTATGTCAGAGCTTCACCACTCACACAGGGAAAAAATAGTTTTTGATTCTCAAGAAGAAACTTTTTTGTTTCAGTTTGTGACACTGAGCCTCTTTCTCTCTTCTTTACACCCTTTGTTCAGTTATTTATATATATTAGTAAGATCCCTCCCTCCAACCCTTCTCTTTTATAAGCTGAAAAGTCACAGTGTCTCAGCCTTTCCCCATATAAACATGCTCCAGTCCTTTAGTTACGTTAGTTGGAATCTCTTCGTATGTCCATGTCTCTCTTGTATGGAGGAGACCACGACTGGATACAGCAAAATAAATACAACCCAAGAAAAGTGCTAAAGGATAAAGGTGCTAAAGGATAAGGTAAAGCTTGAAGTTGAATATACAAAAATAGAAAGTAAGGAAAGTCTACTTTTCTTCAGGCAGTGTGAATTCAGGCTGAATGCAGGTGTACATTAAAGTCTTGAGTTAAATGTTTGCCTAATGCATCTATAATGAAAATAAAACCAAAAAAACCCCAAAAAACAAAACAACCAAAATGAAACAAAAAACCCCAAAAGAATGGCAAAATATAACTTGATAACAGTTTCATATTGTCATCCTATGCTACTACATGTCAAAAACTGAAGTAAAAATCAACCTAAACAACTTCTGTGGGCTTTTTGTGATATGTGGAAAATTCAAGAGTGATAATTATGAACTTCTGCCTGTGCTGTGTAGGGAGTATTCAGACCTCAGCTATTGGAACTTGTAGAAGAACTCAATATAAGTCTGTCAACCAATTTACAGATGAATACTATGCATCTCCTGCAGCATTTTGCCCCAAGTTAGTGCTTAGATTTTCTGTAAAGTGAATGGGTGAAAGGAGGTGTCTGAAGTTGTAAAAGGGGAGTTGTTCGTAGCCTGACTTTAGGCATTTGGAATTCCTTCATGCTTTCATCCGTACCTGTTTTCTTTATTTAAAACAAATTTAGATGACTTCAACACTTTTGGAGTGACTGATTCAGATACATGAAAGAAATATATCTCACTTACACTGCCTGGGTTTTATCCATAACTTTCAACTTTCCAAAGATGTTGGCTTAAAATTCAGTGTATCTATTGTTCAGGGGATAGGGAGGCTTGTTATTTCCTAAAGCAAATAGCCTCCAAGTTGTCTCAAATTGGCCATAAGTCTAGGAAGAAATTAATCAAGGCTCCAAAATATAACTCAAAGGAGTTCTCAGTTGAATTGTATCCTGTCTCTGAATGTCTCAAATCTGATATATAGTTAGAAACAGTCTGTGGCTGTGGTAGTGGGAATCTTGACATTTTTAGAAAGTTGAATGCTCAACATACACTTTGTCTTTCATTCCTGGGGCTTCAAAGAGACTTTCACCTCTGTCAGAGGATTACAATGATTTTTGTGTAATTTTATTCCAGGAGTGCAATCATATATATTCATATATATATATATGCATGCTCATACACATATACATACATACATAGTCACAGAAACACATATGTATGCATATGCATACGTTCATGTGTGCTTGTGTAAGGGTATATGTATGTATGAAAATATATATAAATAGCTTTACAAATAGCATTTTATTCGAATTTGTTGATGGCTTCAGTTAATGAGTGGTTGGAATTTTGGCAGGTCCCTATGGAGTGTGGATCCAGTGCTCATAAACCCAAGAGAAATCCTGGAATCTCATCTAAAAATGGACCTTTTGTGGCATGTCTCATATTATTGTTACATATGATCCATAAGGTCTGCTGAAAAAATCATAAAAAACTGGAAAGCTGAATTATTAATGAAAATCAGGTTCTATTTAAAGCTGGTGGTTTGGCATTATTGAAAAACTATGTGATTTCAGACTATAGCAATTTTCACTCTACCCATTTCGTGACAATTTCTTTTGATTATATTTAGTCAGGAGCAATTCCCATTTTTATTTTCTGACAATTTCTGTCTTCTTTTTTTTTTATTTTTTAACAACGATGTAGTCTGTTGGAATGAGCAATGGGCAGAATTAGATTTCTCTAAGTAGTCTGTTAACACTTTTCTATGCTGCTGCATTCAACGTTTTAGAATCCTGCCTGAGCAACACCATGTATAAGCAACTTGCTCTCCAATGCTCTCTATATTTAGTAAAGAAGCTTGTTTGGAACCCCACTGTGCCCATGTGGTTTCTATATATAATTTGGTTGTATAATGAGAGACAAAGCATCCCATAACGTGCCCGATGTTGTGCAGGACACAAATGAAGATGTTGTCTGCTGCCAATGGTTTAGTGTCCAACATCTCCAGCTTGAGGGTTTCTCTGCTGGATGGACCCCCAGCTCCATATGGAGCTCTGCAGCTGCCAGTGGGCTCCTTCATAGGCACTGCTCCCTGCACATGCAGCTCATTACAGGGCTGTGGCCCAAAAGACATCCATGAGAAAGAAAACAAAGACGAGAGGAGGGAATACACACATTTCAGTTGGCATATTCACAGATTGCTCAAAGCCATGTGATTTCCATTAAAACACAATTGAATGACACTTTTAGAAGGCCATTTTGACAGGTGACATAAAAAAGCAACAGTCCACCTGAAACAGGTGTTGGTAATATTCTTTGCTGTTCCTGTAAGGATGTTCTGTGCATTAGCACCAATGTAGTTTGCAAGGAAATAGATTAATATAAGGAATAAATTTAACCCTTTCAAGTCTTACTGTTGAGGACTATTGAGGAACTCGTAGCTCTATTTTAAAATTATTTGCAAATTAAGTCAGATCTTAACTGGGATAATGCCAACAATCCTAAATATTTTAGTTTGTTCTGTACTTTCAATGTGCAGCATAAAATAAACTATGTCATGTATTACTTGCAGTTGTACTTCAGATGTAGTCCAAGTTACAGCCATGGAAACAACTTCAGCAAGGCCAACAGAAAAGATTTTAACACACAAACAAAATCAGTGGCTAAGAAACACAAGGGTGGAATGAAAAATACACTTCAGCTAAGATTTCAGCTTCTGCAAAAAAAAAAAAAAAAGTCAAGTGACCTTCTAGGATGGAATTTCACTAGTACAGGTTGTGTTGCCAGAATAAGATATGGCAGAACTGCCACTGTTAGAAATATTCACAAATCTTCCAACTACAGAGTTTATTGAAGTAACTGTTAGAGAAATACAGTTAATTTTTCTGAACTCTAACCAAGTATTATTAATTTTTTTTTTCTTTTTTCTGGGTTCTTCTTGGCTAATCGCAACTGCTACTATAGCATGGGATTTGGAGTGAACAACAGGATTTGGACTGGACAGACAGTTGAACAAATTTTCACTGGTCTAATCATCTAATAAAATCCTTGAAAAAAACTTTAAAAAACCAAAAACCAAAGAAACGGAAAGAGGAATGGGACAGGGGGCACAGACACAGGATGGCAGTGTGGAAGAAAGAAGGGCAAAATGAAATACTTCTATGTAAGGAAAGAAGAGATTTCTTGACCTCATGACACCTTCAATACAAGACTGGATATGTAAGTAAAACTGAATATATTCTGCTAAAAATCAAGTCTATAGCTTGTGAAATGTAAGTGCTTATAATGCATGAAATTTCAAGGTAGGTAATAGCATTCTTTCTGCCCTTACTACCTTTGATTCAGCAGGATTTTTATGTTGTCAATAGAAAACAAAATTGATCTGTCTTTATTCAAGGATGATTTTGTATTTCCAGTGCAAATTAGTACACCTAAGATAAATCCACAAATTTGTTCTTAGTTAACTCCTTTTACATAAAATATCTGAAGAGAAGTCTAGGTAACAAACACACAAAACAGCCAACTCTTGCTAAACATTAGCATCATAGGGAAAATAAAAGGTGAAAACATAGGATTGTGTTCATAAAACGTAAGTGCAAACATTGAAACTGAAATGTCCTTTTAAAAGTATTTTATATTGTACTAATTTTGCCTTTCTTCATGCTGTCCCAGTAGTGTAAGTAATGTAAGATTTAAAATAGTGGGAAAGTGAAAAATAAAACCTTATTCAATGCCTAATCAGGGAACCATCTTTCACCATCCTTGTTTGATCACACGTTAAGGCACTGGGGCACAGAGATGTTAAAAGTGAATTGCCCATGGTAATACATAAAGCAGCAGAAAATCCTGGGAAAGTTCTGGCTCTCTTCTGGTCTAACAGAAACTGCTGTAGACTCCTTTGAGAGCAGAGATGCCTTGCAGAGAGACCTCAGCAAATCAGAGATGAGCCTTCACCAGCCCCATGGAGTTTAACAAGGGGAACTGCTGGATTCTGCACCTGGCCCAGGATAACCCTGGCTGTGTGCACAGATTGGGCAATGAGAGGCTGGAGGGCAGTGCCACAGAAAGGGACCTGGGGGTCCTGGCTGATACAAAGCTGAACACGAGCCAGCAGTGCCCTGGCAGCCAGGAGGGCCATCCCTGTCCTGGGGGCATCAGGGACAGCATCACCAGCCAGGCAAGGGAGGGATTGTCCTGATCTGCTCTGCCCTGGGGCAGCCCCACCTCCAGTGCTGGGGGCAGTTCTGGGGATCACAGTATGAAAAAGGTGATAAGCTATTGTAGAGCATCCAAAGGGGGCAAAAAAGATGGTGAAGGGCCCTGAGGAGAGGCCGTGTGAGGAGTGGCTGAGGTCACTTGGTCTGTTCAGGCTGCAGAAGAGGAGGCTTAGATGAGACTTCACTGCAGGCTTCAACATTCCCATGAGGAAAATGGAGGGGTAGGCACTGATCTCTTTACTCTCCTCAGTCTATATTAGATATTCATAAAAATTTTTACCCCAAAATGTGGTTGAGCACTGAAACAGGCTCTCCAGGGAAGTGGTCACAGCATCAAACCTGTCTGAGTTCAAGAACTTGGAGTTGGGACAATGCTCTGAGACATATGATGTGACTCTTGAGGTGTCTTGTGCAGGGCCAGGAGTTTGACTCAATGATTCTGATGCTTCCAACTCAGCATACTTTATGATTCCATAATTCTAGGATGTTAAACATCCCTTCCTTTAGAGTATAAGTGCAACTCATGACATATTTCTGTTCTTCAGGGTAGCCTGCTTTGAATTCATAGTGACACATCCTTAGAAGTGCATTTGCTCTGCTATGCAAACATGGATATGCATGAAATAGAAAGGGAGAAAAAAGGGAAAGAAAAAAATTAAACACCATTTAGTGGTTGGAAGTTATTTTCAGATTGCAACCACTGGAAGGGTTGCCTGGAGAAAACTTTTCCCTCTGTTATTACAGAATAATAGCTTGTGGATACTGAAAACCAAACACAAGTTGTGGTTTTCTTTTAAGTCACACTGCAGGGCTATCTCCCGCTTAGCATTCTAACATCCTGTTGTTTGGGAAAGGTCACGTTTTGACTTTCAAGAAACCATTTGTCTTCAGTCCCCTCTTCTAATCTGCAAATAGTTATGCAATAGTTTTGGGCCAGAAGCCAAGTACTTGGCTATAAAAGCTGCTTCAAGTGGCATTTTACTGTTCATGGAGGTCTGTATTGTGTTAAACAAATACAGGTAGCCTTCATCAAACTGTGCTGTTGCCTTTACTGAGAGCTGAAAAGATCAGCCCCAATATACACAGGAATATAGCAGACACTAGTGTTTGCAGTTTCAGGCCACAAATTCCGTTTTAGGTGATCATAAGTTAAATCAGTTACTTACTGTCACTGTTTTGGGATTTTTGGTCACCCAGAAATATCCAGTTAGTGCCGTCTGGAGTATATTCGTTTTTTAATTGTTTCAGCTAGAGCCAAAGTCTCTATTTAATTCACACCAAGCAGCCAGTGTCTTTCAATATCTTTACTGGAAAGATTTTGTACCACTGAAAATTGGATTCCATTTGATTTCAAGGTTGTGGTTATTTATGTATTTACTTATGATGTAGTTACTTATGATTAAATCAGCAAGGATTCTTTGTTGCAATGAAGCTGCTGTGTTTTTACAAAATGTGACAGATAACTGCACAAATACTCTGTTTAGGTCCATTCATCCATCATCCCATATATTAATTACATTAGCTCCTATACAAAAGTCATGGATATGGACCTTGCAGTCCCTACTTTTAGATGTGTTCAATATTTTATCAGATTATCATATATTCTCTTTACCTACAATTATATTGTTCTTTGCTGCAATTTAATATGTGATTAATTTTTCCATGGAAGAGTTGAGGACAGCTGCTGGATACTGCAATGAGAGATTTCTATATAAAAAGCAGGAAATTTATTCTCGGGTAACAAAATCCTTGACGACAGAATTAAAAAAAATAAAATATTTCTTGTGACCCATATTCAATCAAACTAGCAATTCAATCAAACTTAAGTATTACTATTACCCAAGGTCTTTTATTTATGAGGGTCTTTTTTATGTGAATATGAACTATCAAGCAGTGCAGAAACACTCTATGAAGGATTAAATCAGACCTTGAAGGCAGTTCTTGGGTTGTTGGGGTTTTTTTTCTGTGTGGAGAAATAAAAGTAATCTTTCCTCCTATTTGCTCATCCATCTGCTTTGAGGAATCTAAATGGAAAACTGACTTTCCAAAAGTGTTATTTTTTCTACTGAGCAAATCAACATCTAGAAGAAAGATGTGGAATGACTGGAGGTTCTCAACTTTAAAGTTGTTTTCACTCAGAAAAGGAAGACCTGAGTATTTCACATCCCAGCATCAAATTTGTCAACTCTTTCTGTAAAGAAAAAAAGCCACAATAACAAAAATTGACTTTTTATTTTAATGTTTTCAAAATAAAGTATTAAATATTTCTACTCAGAGCCATGATAATTTTGATGTATCTTGGAATCATTAATTGTAATAATAAAAATTCTCAAGAACAACACTGTACATTTTGAAATATTCTGTTTAGTCTGAATTTTATTTCTGTCTCATGTTTCTTGTTTTTAGTACTATTTTGTAAATAGAAATCAACATATTATCCATAGCCCTTGGGAATAGAATTCTCTGCACAACTGGCAGCTCCCCGGGATTTCAGTATGACAGCTCAGTTAGCTGTGCAATTCAGCTGCTTGAGAGACCTCCCAGGTGAAAAACATCACAGCAGTGGTCAGAGTGCTGTAAAATTCCTGCTCTGTTACAGGAAAATCTCTTCACTTCCTCAGCTGCAGAGGACTGAACTTTGCACCTTCCAGCAATAAAGGCTAAACCCATACTGGTCTACACTATGACCAGTAGATCAAAGAAAATTATTATTTCCTTTAATTCAGCATTCCTGAGGCTACAGCTGGAACAGTGTGTCCAATTTGGGTCCCTAAAACAAAAAGGAATCAGTATACAGGAGAAACCTCAGAGGAAAACCTTCAGGATATGCAGGGGTCCACAGCACTATACACAAGAGTAAAGGCTGAGAGAGAGGGGTTTGCTTAACCTGGAGAAGGTTAAATAAAAACCTGTTCATCTCCAAATATCAGGCAGATGTCGAGGAGACAGATCTAGAAATTTTTGGCAGGCAGACATTGAAAGAAATGCAAGCAGTGGACATTAAATTGCCAAAACTGAGATTCTGGATTGATATAAAAGGAAAAAAAAAATCATAACTATGCCAATTAAACATAAGAATAGATTTCATAAAGTTGCTGTGGAATCTCCATCCTTGGAGATACTCAAAACTTGAGAAGTCCTGCACTTTGAGCAACCTGGCCTAATTTGAACTCTAGCTCTGTTTGAGCAGAGATTCAGAATTCCAGTTATTTCAAACTTGAATTATTCTACATTACTGCAGTTCAAGAGATGTATTTTATTTTCAAAGAGGTACCCTTTAAGGAATTATAGTTGGTTGCTTCATGTTTCAGGTTCAAAATTATTGTTTGAACACAGACCATTGGTCATATTTCTTTGTGAAATTGATTGAATATGGGGATTTGTGGAAGATTATGGGAAAGTGTCCCAATAAAGTTTGCATCTTATAAAGTCTTTCCTGTGACATGGGAGAATGAAAAATTCATGACAAGAGGTTGAATCACTGATAATAGGAAATGGTTCTACATAGCTGGGATACACTACCTGACAGGTTTGATGGAGTGAAGACTGAGAAAGAATACAAAATCCATCCAGAGTTTGAAATATTTCTGAATTTCAAGACGATTAGTTGGAACTGGGAACCAGTTTCTTATTCTGGAATAAGTGCCTTCATTATTCTTAAGATGACACAGATGAATAATTACTATCATAGCTTGTGGAAGACAGTAAAAAGAGAAAGTACCTTAAATTGCACAGACAGGAAGATTGAATGAGTGGTAAAACAATGATGGTTAAAAAATAGCTTGAGAATGACAATCCTCAGGGAATTTTAGGATGTGTGCCTTCAAGATGACTTCTATGGATTTGACTTTCTCAAAGTATGGATACGGTCTAAGGAGTATCTGGAATAGGCAATATAGCATGAAACAATTAAATGGTAATAATATTATTATTATTAATAGTCAAGTGAATTTGGGGGAGGAAAACCATATTCATTTGGGAAGGAAAAAAATTATTACACACACACTAATAATAAAAGTCAGACAATAAAATTTCTTGAGAAATTGCACTACCCCAAGCTGAGGCACTTTGAGCCTGGGATGATTTTTTCTCTTCTCTCTCAAGAAATTACTGAAACAAGGAACTGAAAAAAAAGGAAGAAAAAAAAAATTAATGGAAGAGGTGAATATAGAAACTATGTATGGATTAAGAGAGTGTGAGCAAATTAAACTGATTTTAGAACTCTATACAGAATCTAATGTTTTGGATTTTAAGACACAAAAGGATTAAGCCAAAAATTACTACACTGCAAAATTACTACACAGCAAAAATTGCTACACTGAAAAGAGTAGGAATTTGAATGTGATAAGACTTTATCTGAAAATTCTTTCCAGGTGAGAGGAAAGACTAATAAAATAGTTATAGGGAATAGGAAGAATTAATATCTCTACAGATTGATAAGGTACCCAGTAAGTCATATAAAAATAATTTAAATGGTAGTAGGTTTAGGTAACATTTGACAGATGATTAATATAATGATGAGTTAACCCGATAAAAACAGAATTTTAAAAATCTTTTGTTTTGTCTTCTAAAAACCTCTAAGTTATGAAACCTTTTGTAATAAAGACATCTGGATCATAAATATGAAAGGCAAAAAATTGTTGTTTCATTTCAAAGATGTTATTGGTATAGAGTAAGATGATGGATTGTTGCGGTGCGGGATCTGTTGATTTTATGTACTTTTATATCAAGGATTTGTTCTCATGTTCAGTTGGTATGTTCCTAGTTCTTCCCCCAAGTTTCCCCCAGCTGGTGTATCCCTGATAGTCTGTTTTCTGTCAATCCCCCCCGTTGCCACACCACAGGTCTCTCTTATATGGGGTTCCTCCTCCCTTTATTCCAGCTTCTTACCTGCCGGTCATGCTCCCCTCCCACTCTGGTTCACCTTTTTCATTGACTGATGTTCCCTTGCCCCACCTCTGTTATCCCCCCATTGGTCTGTGCATTGTATCCACCCCGAGGTTGGTGGTTGTATAAATCCCCTGCGCAAGTGTGCTGGGGGCCTTTCGACCCTGAACCCTTCAGCTACAATAAACCTCGGCTGGAACCTCACAGCCAAAGGTCTCCTCCTTTCTCCTCTGCTCAACCCTCGTTGTGTTTTGTGACGCTGTGAAGTGGAGCAGCAGCTCCACAGGTTCTGCTTTGGGCACCCCCGTTCGCCTGGGCAGTTCCCCACACGTGGCGTGGTGCCAGAAAACCCCCGAGCTCGCCTGGCTCCGGCAGACCGCGTCAATGGATGAGCATAAAATATTTATAAAAAAACTTTGAGTAGAAATTCGGTGTTTTCTAGTTATCCACACTGTAAATTTTAAGGACAGTCTCCTATAGAAGATAGGTAGACATGAGGAACCTAAATTGTTCCAAGATGAACTCTGAAACTTTGGATAAATAAAAGATTCCATGACTGACTTAAGTGACATTATAATTAGAAACAAAAACAATGCAATAAGAATCATTTTTATATATTTTTTTAACATCCCTAAGGAACACCCTAAAGGTATCTTACTCACCATTTTCTGAGGCTGCATTTCGCACTTCATTTGTTCTATGTTAAACCTGTGCTTTGACGCTGCTTCTGATCCCACTTGAGGCTGGGAAGAAATACTTTTTTTTAAATTCCTTGTGTCATAGCTTGACTGTGCCAAGAAGTGGGAGAATGTTTTCCTTTGGAGACAGATCTGAAATGAATCTGCAGAGGGGGGAGGAATGTGCTGGTGTACCCAGAGACACTGCAAAATCTCTAAAGTTGGCCTTTGCACAGCTCAGCTTTTGCAGTCTTCTAGGGCACAGGACACAGTTCATTCTTCAGGGCTGCTTGAGCATATTCACCTCTGAAATTACATGCTATTGCTCTTGACAATGGCCTTTGGTTTTTTGTGTCTTGGAGATGCTTGGTAGCGTTTTTTGCACCTGATGCCTTGGAGTTTTGTGGCAACCTAGGGAATATTTTGCAGCTTGCAACAGGCAATTTTAATGGTATTGATTCATAAAGTTAGAATAACACTCTTCAAGCCTAACTAGAGACACTTTTGTGAGCTATCAATCTTCAATAACTGTTTGTTCTAGATTTCTCCTGCAGACACTGAAGTGAGATGAACATTACCAGGGGCGTTTCAATCCATGAGAGTTAGCAAATTTTTCTTTCTGCGTAAGTCTTACTTCTCTCTTTGAACTATGAAAAACAGAAACACAGGATACAAAGGTAGGAAGAAAAGAGTTTTCGGAAAACACTAAAGTTTGCACTTATGAAACATGCATATTAAGAAATTAGAACTACTCTACTTGCTGTATGATACCTCACACTTGTGGAGGGCTGAACTATATGGCCTGTTTCATATTTATCTTTATATTCATATTTGTCTGTCTTATATTTGGTAGGGTAATGATGACTTTAATTAAATCATGAGTAAAGATATTTTTCCCACACTGCGAAGAGACCAGATATACAAGTCACTCTTTTAAAAAATGCTAGAGAAAAACTGAATCAAAGAACTCCTGCAAATTCAAAGTTTTGTCTGAAGTTAACAAAATAGCTCAATTAATTTTAAAGTGATGGCTATAAAATTGCAAAATACATTCTCAAAAGAAAATAATAATTTCTTAAAAAAAATATATGAAATTAGCTTCCTTAATGAAGCATGTTAGTGAAGTAATCCACTTCTTGTGTTATTTAAATACTGAGCAATCCCACATAAAGTACTCAGTATAAAATTATGTGCAGATATCTGTACATACTATGATGTCTCAAACAGAGTCCTTGCCAAAGCTAAAAATAAAAGCAGAGATTAAGTCAATAACTTTACAGCTGTCACAGTAGACGTGTCTGTATCCAAAGGCAAAGTCATTATGGACTGGATTTGAAAGTGTAGGCACATGCGTTTGCGTGCCTGCATATGAGCATGCCTAATATGGCCACAAATATGTCACATATGCAGGCAAATCACATTTCTGAAAACATTTTAGTTATCCAGAAAAATGCCTGTTACCCTCAGGAACCCAGACTGAGCTTCAGCAAAGTTCCCCCAAGGGCTAGTTGGGAAGACAGAGCAGTATATGAGACCCATAAGGAGGAGGATGCTCTTGGAAAGTTGTGTCCTCTTGCACACCCTGGTAGTAAGAGCAGCTGTTCATGCAAACAGTTTTCTGTTGTCTTCTCTGCTTCCATTGCTTGTTTTTTGCTTCTGTGTTCCTTAGGAACACTGTCTTATCAGCCCTTCACTGTGGAAGAGCTCTCGCTTTCTGTCTTCCTTGTTGTTAGCCAAGTAACTATCCTTTACTAAACACAGATGTAGCATGGACACAGAAATTCATAAAGTATGGAGTCACTCACCTCATCTGAGCCACTTTCTTCAGGCATCTCTTACTATAGGCAAGAAGACTGTGCAGGCAAGATATACTCAGTAAAAGATGTACAGCAACTATTCATTAGCTGACAAACACAATAGGGGGAGGATTGAACCTCTCAAATAGGCTACTTATGTATATTAGCAAGGCATATTCCAGTGTACATATTTTAACTTCAAAAGGCAGTTCTGCATGCTTACTGTGTAAAAGGGAAAGCAAACAACTTTAAACACTGGAACACTGGTTTGTACACACTTTTTGGGTTGGTTTGGGGCTTTTTTTGTTGTTTTGGGATTTGTTTTTCCAAAATTCACCTTTTAAAGAAGTTGTTATGATACAAAGAACAATCTTTGAGAGAAATGCCTTTCAAGCAGCCCATATTTGCAATGATATGAGGGTGTCTTTGTAGCTAACCAATCTCCACTGTTATTTTTCCTAGTAAAGAATGGCAAGACATTCAGGAACCTGATTGGTTGGCATGGATATTGTTTGCTATAATAAAATACAACAAGGGCTGTCAAGACTTATTGCTTCAAACGAAGAGCTGTGTACAGCATGGTTCCCCATAGCAGCCTGCATATGGAACCCTTTAAACATTCTTAAGAGACCCATTGGGGCTTCTAATTATTGTGAAACATCTCCTGGCAGAACCATTCCTACCCTTCCAAGAATGCGCTGTAAAAATAATTAGATGATGAGATTTAGATCGAAACCGCTAACTAGTGATTTAAGAGTTTTGCTCGTACCATATAGAAATCTAAGGAAATGAAATGCTAAAAATCTTTTCACATGAAAGGAAAACAATCCTTTGTGGTTCATGTTTTGGGGGGAATACAGAGAACTGACTTCTCTTTTTCTCCATTCCTTCCCCCTCCTCAACTTTAATACTTTGTTTCCTGTGGTTACATGAGGGGGTGGAGATGTTTCTTCATTTTCTAAACATTAAACCACTTGAGAATCTCTCTCCATTTCTGGGGAGCCTGCTATTAGAGAACAACTTGAGGAGCTTGCTTTAATCAAGCTTAAAAGCTACGAAGAATAGAATCACATTTTATGGCTTTAGAGGCTAAACCAACATGTAGTCAATTAGGTGACATCACTTCTACAAAAAAAGCAGAACATCTTTGTTTAATCAAAACAAACAAACAAGATTAGAAGTTAAGTGCTGTGATTTAGGAAAGACTCACATTTTGAATTAAATCATGGAGCACTATGGACGTGGCAGTGATAAATATTAATCACACGAAATCTGGTGGCCAGCTTAACAATTGTGTTAGCTTAATTGTGAAGATGTGTATTTCTGCATTTTGCCAAGGAAAATTAATTCATGGTGTATACAGGTGTCAGGGATATATTTGGTTCTTTTCCTTGTTTGTTATTTTCTTAATTAAGTCTTCAAATTTAACTTTTCAACACCTAGATCCATAAAATTAATTTAAACACAGCTGAGGGACATATTTATATACTCTTATTTTCTATTAACTCTTTGCCACGATGGAGGAAGGGCCACATCCTACTAAGTGTTACAGAAAGTGCAGTGCCTTCCCTAAAGTTATAAAAATACTGACAGTTCAAAGAATAAGAGCGTCACCACACTGCCATCAGTCCTGTCATTTACGTTCACAATATACATGCAAACACTGAGCCATTTCTCTGTGGGTATTCCTATCCAGGCTCTATCTGAAATATTTTCCTTCACCACAAGGTTTCTAAAATACGACCTCTCCCACCAACCCCCATGGCTACTCCTCAAGGAAGCTCTCAGTACGTCATTGTTTGCTGAATACTGCTGTGACCTTCTTTCATGACAAATGCAGCCCTGACAAAGGGCATGTTTCCATGGGCCATCCTCCTACCCACACTGCTGTCCTGCTGCAGCTTTCCCCTCCTTCATATCACATGGGTGAACCTTCACCAGCAAGGCAGTTCCCAGATATTCTACACACTTCATCTTCCCGACAGCTTTCTTAGCACCTTTGTTCCGTGTCTCACCTTCTGAAGATCCCTACAGGCATGAAATTAGTAGGGTTTTTGTCCCCTCTTTAAGACATTTTTCTTGTATGATGAATACATACATGTTAAGGCCGCTTCTTGTCATTTAATTCTTGTTGTCCACCCCAGTTCCCTAGCTGTAGAATCTCAGCTTTTTCAAGTGGGAATTGCTCTCTGTTCTCTTTTATAGCACCTGGCACAAAGGGCTCTGGCTCTTAGATATACAGCCGTACAAATAATCATAAATGAAAATAAATGAGTTGAGATATTGCCTGCAGTCACACAGCTGATGTAAGATCAGAAATTTTGGGACAGCTGGTTGGAAAACTTGAGCCTTACTCATGTTTTTTTAATTGAAAAGTCATATTTGGGATGAAAATTTAAGCTGTAGCTGTAAAACTCAGGGACCTATCTTGCAAGGACAAGTTTCTATGATGTTCTTATAACCAGTAATGCAGGCAAGTCCTACAGAGTGATTTTGTGGTAAAACTGCACAGCAAAAGTTTTTGTTTCCTTCCTTTCTTCTGCATTTTTATCTTTATGCCAGTGTTGCACCTCCTCAACTCTTAGAGCTAAAAAGTTTTTAGTCACAGCTCTGTTTCATGCATAAGCCAAGCTTGCTCACAAAAGGCATCTTTTTGACCTACAGGTCACTCTCGCACATCAGCGGTTAACTGTTGGCAATAGCTGGGCCTTTGGGGATTGAAAGATAATCACTTTTGGTTTTAATACTGGGATTTTTTAATTTAAACTCTGTTAGCTTGTTACTGCATGAGATTAAACAGAAGTAAGTCTGACAATGTTATGAGAAGCAGAGGACTCAATGACATACCTTGAACCCAACAAACTGTACTATACACTGATGTGACGGAATTTATTGTGCAAAGGCTGAAGTTTAGTCCAGAAGTTACTGTTTGCAGTTCTTCCAGCAGCACTATTTATAGTTTCAATCAATTTGAAATGCCTCAGAGTTGGACAATGCTGCTGTGCATGTGTGCAGGTGGAGAACACATTTACATCCATCTAAAGCCTTTGCAGCCACCATTCCACAAATTTGTCTGAGCCAGGCCCTCTGAATAAACTTAACTAATATGCTTAAAGCCTCTTCATCTCCTGTAATTAAGAGAAACTTAACTGCTTCTTGGCTTAGGGATAGTGCTTTGAAACAACTTCCTGGCTGTTTGAGAGATCTCATCTCCTTAGCTGATAAGAGCAAATATACTGTCTTCATTTAAGGACAGAAAAAGCAAAATTTCAATACAAAATGTAGCAAATTTCTTAATGAAGTTTTATGACAACTTTCAAGCTGAAGTCTGAAAATTTTCTGCACAGTGAAATTACAAATGAAGTTACAAAGAATTCAGCAGATTGTGTATCAGACGTACCTTAAGCTAAAAAGTAAAAGAGTATTTGTAGATAGTTGTTTAAGTGACAGCAAGAAGATGTCCATCTCATCCAACCCGGGCTGTCTACAGATGCAGCTACCCCAGGTAAAACGATTACTCCAGACTTCTTAACAGCAAAGGAAGGAAACCAAAAACTTTTGAGGCATGATTCATGTCAACCGTGTTAGAAAGCCATGAGAAGATGACATGAATCACAGTGCAGAAGAGATTACGTTCTTCATTCATTGTAAAGGAAGTGTAGCAAGCAGCTCAGATAAAGACATCAAGATTGAACCTCAAAAACCTCTTTCTCTGAACAACTCAGACATGTGTTTGTTAGTACACAGTCTCACTCTATAAATTATTTTGTCCAGATGAGGTTTGCAGAGGAGGCTGCTCAGACTTTTAAATACATATATGTTCATCTGTCTTTTACTAGGAAAATCTTTCCATTGTTTTTATATAATTTTCTGCACTATATATTTTTTGTGTGCTCACAGGTTTTGAGAATTTAGCTCTTTTAACAAACTACACTTTTTACAACATCCTTTCATTAACTCAATTATTTGTAAACTCTAAGTTTTCAGGGAAAGAAATAGCTCTTTGAAAATTTTTATAATAAAACGAAGCACATCAGCATTGTCAATGTCTGTAATTTTCACAGACCTACATAAACTTTCAGCAACCCTGACCTGAATGTATAAGTTCATAATAAAGTATTTTGTGCAGATTTCTTTGATGAGAGCAGATGGCCAATTACTCACATTCCTCCTCAAAGAGAGAACACAATGTTATGGAATTGAAATCCAATTGAGGAAATCTAGGTTAGATGTTAGGGAAAACAGGATAAACCTGAGGGAAGTGGTGCACACTGCCAACAGAGGTCATGGAATCACCATCACTTCAGTATTCAAGACTGGGCCACCCATCTCTTTGGGAATGGCTCAGGAATAAAGCCATCAATCCTGCTGGGATGCAGGGAAATGGACTTCATGACCTACCAGCAGTATCTTCCAGGCTAAATGAGCCCATTATTCATAGGGCTAATAAAAAGACAAAGGGGAAGACTTCTGGAGGAAAAAAACCAAGCAACAAAACAGCAATTAAAATGTTTTGTTTTTTCTTTTTCTTTTCCAGACTTACTTTAAATACCAGATTAAATAAAAAAATTAAAAGCATTGCATCTAATCTTATTTGTTTGAAACTGTTTTTAAAGCAACAGAGAGAGAGCTTAGCATAGATTTAGATCCAAGTTTTACACCAGATATTTCCTATATAGAGGGATAAATCAAATCTTGATAGCAACTTCTCATCTTGATTTACACAATTTTCTTTTCTTTTGTCTCGGATCTGTCAAGTACAATTTGCACTCCTTCCTCCTATCCAAAAATGTGTATTTATTGTCTTCTGATTCCATCAAAAGTGCTCTGTGGTAAAATTCTTCAGTGAAATATAAAAATTACACACTTAAATTGTTGGGTATCACTCAGTTCTCCGGCAGAGCAATCACGGTGGTGGTATAAAACATTCCCTCATCTTTACAGACTACAAAATATTAATTCAAAGGACAGATCCTTAATTTTTTCCAGACTCCAAAGTCCTATTCAGTGTTTACCTGTGAGTGTCAGGACTAAGAAGTCTTAGCAAACTAAGTGCAATTTTATTAGGCAAGCAGAACACTCCTTTTGCCTGTAAATTTTACTGAAATGAGATAAAAATTAATCCAGTCAGTAGGTGGACTGTACTGTTCTGTGTTGTCTGAATTTCACAATAGATGCATACTTAAGCAATCAAATTTGAGGTCAGTATATTTCTAGTTCCTGACAATATGCCTCTGATGAAAGTGGGCTATAGTATTAATTATGTGAAAAAAGGGTCTTTGATTACAATGTTATATAATTCTAAATGTACAGTGAGAGGAGTTATCTGGCTTTATGCTGTCAGTCCTATTACATGAAGATATGGTACACGGGTGTCAGCATAGCACTCCTGTGAATTTTCAGAACTCCTAGGAAAAATTTTATTTCTGGAAATAATTGCTACAGAGCTGACGTGGATAGTGCAGATCAAATGTATTTGCAATTAAAATTTTAATCTTTTCTGTGATAATGTTGTTTTAACTCAGTTCCCAAAACTTCAAGCAGTCATTATTTCAATACAACTTTTAACGCCTACCTAAAGAATAGAATTAAAAAACTGCAGCTGTTACATTTATCGCTTTGTAAAACTTGCTTTCCAGTAAAAAAGTTATACAATTTTCTAAACCTTTTTAACCTCAGCAGCAATATTTCAAACTAACAGTTTATTCAATTAAAAAGGAACATTTAAAAACAGACAATATTTTTAAAGTATCTTAGCAACAGGTGATTGAATCCTTGCCTGGAACTATGAGACAAGTTTTGCCAAATGGGCTACATTCTAATGATATCTTTCATACAGCAAATGGAATAAATCTAATATTGTTTTGGACAAGTTACATAAATTACATCATAATACAAAATTCTTCATGTGTTTTCAACAACAATAGACGATGGACCCATGAAAGAAGTGAGAATAGAGTACATGATTTTGTCCTTTCCAGCTGTGGTGGTTAAAAGCAGGTAACAAGTTCAGATACTTGGCCCAAATAAATACTTAAATACTTCTCTCACCTTTCACACATACAGACAGCATGTTCCTGAGGTTGTTTCAAAGTTTAAGAGAGTCTAAGGAAAAATCTGTGAAGATTTTTGATAAGGTCCTTTGTCTCTCTGAGGGATTGTTGATTGACGACGTGACACTAACCTTCTGCAAACTCAGCATAGATTGTACATAGTCTCTCCTTTTTCTTTTTAGTTGTAGCCTCCTGCATGTCTATGACAGAAAAAGCATTCCTTCCAATACCAGTAAATAGAAACAAACAGTGAGAGTGGGGTTGAGCAATGGTCTGAACTCATTGCACTAATGATAAAAACACCTCCCTTTGGTGTAACAAATGAAAGGTTTTCCCCACAGTGGGCCCAGAGTGCAAACACAACTGTAGGCAGAAGGTATTTTTTGTTTCCCAGCCAATATTTTTCTCATTCTAATCACAAGTCTGTTTTCTGTTTCCGAAGATCCATGCATGCCTTTGTCTCCTTTCCAAGGGAACTCTTAGAGACAAACCCACAGCATGGGTTGTGGCCAGAAAGCCCTACCTGAGGAAAACGTGAGCTACTGAAGACATGAACATGTGACATGTCCACTCTATGGCCATGCACAAGCAACTGTCTCTTGAGAGCAGAACAACTCCTTACCAAGAACACCACTCCTGCACTCCCTCACTGAATTGAATCTTTATGAAAGTAATGAGATAGAATAGAATAGAATAGAATAGAATAGAATAGAATAGAATAGAATAGAATAGAATAGAATAGAATAGAATAGAATAGAATAGAATAGAATAGAATAGAATAGAATAGAATAACATTGTCCACTTGCCCCTTAAACATGAATGGGTTTGAGGCACTAACCACCTGTCTAAGAACCCTGTTCAAGAGTTTGAGCACTCTTTCAGTAAAGAAATGCTTCCTAATGTTTAGAATGAATCTTCACAGATGCAGCTTTGAATTATACCCACTTGTTCCATCCCTGGATACCAGGCAGAAGCTGGTATCTTTTTCCACTTCCCCTCCTCAGGAAGCTGTCAACAGCAATAGGGTTGCCCCTCAGACCTCCTTTTCTCCAAACTAGACAAACATTTGGTCCTGAGCTGCTCCTCCTAGGACATTCCTTCCTGCCCTTTCCCCATCTTTGTTGTTCTCATTGTAACACAATATATTAAAGTTTTTATCTCATCTAAGGAAATTTCTTCAAGCCTAAAATGGTGATAGTATGCAACTGCCCATCCCGACACTCATTTTTCTTCCATCCACTATGCTCATCCATCCACCATTGGCCAAGTCATGAGTACATCTAGTAATCTTCCAGAAAAGTAGCAGATATTGTTATGCCTATGTCTGTGCTGTTAGCTGTGAAATAGAATGTGTTCTCCATCCATAGATCAGAGAAATGGAATATTTTTGCCCTCCAATGTCCATTCTGTTACATTTCGCAGTGTTTCACCATTACCTACTTTTTAAATAAAATAAAATAAAAAGAAATTATACAGATTTTGCTGATTTAATTATTTCTTTTTATTATGAGCAGTATGGTTTAATAAAACGAATATTGGACTGCAAGCTAAAATCCAGTGGATTCTACTTATAGCTTTGTCTCTAGTTTGCAAAGGGATGTTGGCAGGTCACTTTTTTTCTTTGCACCTGTTTCCCTACCTTTCTCATCTCCATAAAACTTAAATACCACCATCTTTCATTAAGTAATTGTTTTATAAAATTTCAGTTGTAAAATAATTTATGAAAAATGCTCAAGTATATTATATTCTTGTATTTTCCCCTTTTTTCTTTTTTTAAAATTGAAAAGGAATCAGCTTAAAGTTGGAAAGGAAAATTAAGGATATGTATGTATTTATCTGGATCTTAATTTCTCAGGAGGTTCTAATATGAATGTATGTGGAATGTTACATATTGGTTATGCTGCTTAAAACAATGTAAGTGCTAGTTAAAGCAAGAGAATATTTGAAACAATAAGGTAATTCTATACACTTTAAAATTAAACCAGTATTATATATTCTTTTACTGCCAGATTCCTGTCATCCTTTAATTCAGCTTTTAGTCATATGATATCTCTAATGGATATTTTCAGACTTTTAATGCTGCGAACAAGTTATAAACAATATTCATACCAGCTGTATCATTGGGAGGTAAATGAATCAAGTATTTCAGTGCAATAGAAAGAAATAAAAATGAAATATAGTTGAAACTACATAAAGACAGTCATACCTTCCCTTCTTTCCACATCATCACAATACAAAAAGTTTCATCATTTTGGAGGTGAGTAAGGAGATTTCCCTGGACAGATAGTCTGTTTGTAATGAATCGAGTGTTTCCCACTTCACATACATGAAGAACACTGTGTCCTGCTGAGTGATGAGACATTCTTCTTTGCCACTGACAGTGGCACTGAATGTCTTCAAATGTACAGCAAGACGTGTTAATGTGTCAAGTCAAGCTTCCTTGGAACACCTCACTGGGCTCATAAACACAAGCTACTGCACATACACAGGGGAAAATCTGAAGAGAATGAAGCGGTGTCAGTAGAAGAGACCAAACTAGGTCTGAAGGTGATGTTGAGGGCAAAAAGGTCTGGAATGGAGACATGTAGAGAATCATGAAAATATCTTTTCCATTCCAGAAGTTGTTGCGGGGAGGAGCTTTACAGCTGGTATGCATCCAATAAAGCCAGAGTGAGTTATGATGGGTCAGTGGTAAAGAACCTAAAACAGATCAAAGAAGCTGTGTTCAGGTCTCTTCATGATCTGTGTTTGCTCATTTCAGGAAGATAATTGTGATAAATTTTTACAGGGAAATAGAAGAAACATCTGATCTTATTATTTTGAATGTCTATGCCATTAGAAAAGAAATGGAGCCCATGGCAATTGCCAAGACATCCTGTCAAGAATTCAGGGAAATTAAAAGTGAATCTAGAAATGATCAGCCTGATCTTACATTTAAAATGGTCAGGATTATGATGAGTAACCCCTCTGATGTAGCATATTGCTTTATTTTTAACTTTATTAATCATCTAAAGAGATATATGCCTGCTTACTGCAGTCCAAAAGCATTCCATCTTTGCCCCAAATATAAGCTGAAAAGGGGTTTTTTAAAGAGGTTTCCAGTTGTGCTCCTGTTCTGGATTACTTGAGTAGGAGATATGCTGATGCTTGTTCAAGAGCTCCCTCTAAAACTGCTCATACATTCCTACATGACTGTGGCTCAAGAAATACTCACTAGGAGAGACTAGTCAGAGAAAAGATAATGTCTACCAGATATCCAAGGTGGAGGTCTCTGGTTGGATCTGTGTATCTCCAGATGAGATGGACACACCTCCACTATTTCTCTCCTCTCCTTCTGTAGACTGAAGACTAGGGTAATTAATATTTTATTTTTCTCAGGATACAAATTTTATTGGTTGTTTTCCTGACTTCCTATAACCTTAATTATAAAATATTATAGAATTTCAACTAAAATGTCCCAGGTTGTCATGTGGTAAAAATGACTTTGTCAGATCTTAATAATTTCCTGGGAAATTGCAGGATTTTGGTTAGGACTGGAGTTAGTCTCTTGATTATACAAAAAAATTTAGGCCTATTGGTCTTCTTGGAGAAACCCTCATCCATTTCGATCCCTGTCCCAGACGAGTCTGGTTCTTTTAGCTAAACACTTTATTAGGGGTAGCCACCAAGAGAGAAAAATGCTCTAATCAATCTGACAGCAATCTCACATCGATGAGAGAAGACCAAAAAAGCCCACTAGCTCTGGACAGCTGACTTATTCCTGATTTTTTTTCTTTTGATAAAGAAAGCCTCTATGCTCTTTCTTCAGTTCTATCACTTTTTGCGACATTCAGTAAAATGGAGGGAAGATGAATCAATTGCTGCTTCATTTTCACATCTTGACCTAATAACAGAGTTTGTTTTGGAACATTATTGTGCTTCCTGTTCTTGGCACAAGTAGAGAAGTCTACTTTTGCTTTGTCTCATGATTTTGTTCAGACTTGTATTAGTGGCCACTTAAGTGAATTAAACACAATGCTTCAGAGTTGCCTCATGTAAAATGAAGGCTGTTTTCCTCAGTAGATTTTGTAAAAGGACTTTTCAAATACGCATGGAAGAACAATAGGAATTTTTAGAGTATAAACCAACGACTGTTGTTGTAAAATTCTTATTGTAAGTACACTCACAATGTCATTGGAACAAGCTGAAGAAGACCCACAGAAAGTATTCAATTATTTTTTTTTCTATAATCTTGTAGGATAATGTTTCAGAAATCAGAAATCTATATGCCCATGTTTAAATATGTTTAAAAGTAGTTGCATTCTACTTTTATATAAAGGAAAAATTAGAGAATCTTTCTCCTTCAGCAGGAGCAGTGGAATAGTCTGCTGGAAGTTTCATTCCATGAAGTGTCATTTGTTTTCCAAAATGAAATGTCTGAATGTTCTGCCAATCACACAGTCCAGTTGGCCAAACATTCGCTATTGCATTGTGCAGGAATACGGACACGTGTTCAGTGCTGGGCACTTCAGAGAAATTCAGCTTTGAAAATATCACAGACCAGTACAACAAATCACCATCTGGAATTTGCTATTCATTCCTTGTGCCATTTGTGTGTCAAGATAGTTCTTGATCCTAACATATGCATCTCTAAACTGAGATGATTTTTGGTAAATAGTCCCTTTTCAACGTATTTGTATGTAAATGTATTTTCAAATGCTCAAAATCACTGTTCTTTCTATGCCCTGGGAAAGTGCAATTTTGGAATGAGCATCAGTAAAATTTCTTCCATCATTCTGTCCAAGTAAATTATATGTAACAAATGCTTACAGAAGCCATGACCCATTCAGTTCCTTTTCAACACAGTTAGCTGACGAAGAACCCTCTCCGCTATTCTTTGTTCAGTTAAGGAAAACCCCAATCCAAAGAATATTTTAAAATTAATTCTTATTTACTTTATTTAAATTAGCTACAAAATACTTTTGAGTTGTCTAATATGGTGTAAGGAACCAGAGGACTCAGTAAATACATCTTAATTCCAGAGCACTGACTGTGGAGTAAACAGATCATGACATGAAAATACACGCTGCCTGTGAGACATGCCACCCTCAAAAGCTAACTGTGACACAGAGTAGAGTTCTATGACCCACTAACTTGCATTCTGGCAGGCACATGAAATGATTGTGAGAAACAGCTACTGTTGGTAGGCAATAGCAGAGATCTGGAAGGAGGAATTTGAAGGGGCAGTGGCAGAGGATGAAATGGCAGGAGGACTCTAGAGGCAGTCAGGAGTGACAAAATGTTGTTTTGCATTGATCAGTTCATGAAAGGAATGAAGGAGGAAACAGCAAAGCTTGCACAAAGCCAGGTGGGAAACCCAGTGCAATATGCAATGCCTGAATGTGGAGAAACCCGTGATGACAATGGTGTATGAGGCACTACATTAAACTCCAGCGCTGCAGAGAGAGCGCTAAGAGAACTGGAAGATCTGGACCCAAACACAGCAATGTGGTGGAGGCACTGCCTCACAGGCTCAGTTCTTGGAAGGTCTGTAACTCTTTTCAGGTTATATTGCTCTCTGTTTGTTTAGCTTGCACATTAGATGTGATCATCAGCTTTCAGCTTCATGAGTAGTTCATTCAGTGACTGTTCCAGTCCCACCATTTCACAATCAATTACTCAATGTAGGCAGATCCGAGTATTTTTTTTCCAACACGCTTCTTAGAGCTATGACACATTATTAAGTTTTGATATTTTAAATTCAGAGAAAATTTTCAAAAGTCATTCCTAGTTAGAAAAAATTGGTTACTTTCCAATAATTGCACACAAGAAGAATCTAAAAAGTATGTTTACATTTCATGCTACCATGATTTGGTTCATTTGTAACCTAAGTGTTCCATTTATATTTTGACTATCTGGATGAGTGTGGCATCTGTAATTACTGGGGCTCTGAATACAAGAGTGAAGAACGCATTTACAGGCTTCACTTGTAAAGTATCCTGTTCAATCATTAATTACCTAGTAAGCACCAGGTATTATCATTAACATATTTTCTTTAAATATGGTCCCCTGACCAAAACTCCATAGTCAATTACCTTGAGCATTTAAGGTTGTGGGAGAAAATGACACTGGAATCAGGATTGAGCATTTTACAGTAAATGCAATGTTTTTGAAATTACTAAGCTTTACAGTGACAATAGCAGGCTAAATTTGAATAGCTTCTAGCTGCCCGACATGATAGGCTGTCTTTGAAATCTACAAAAGAAACATATTTTAATATGCTTTTCTATTTTAAATTATACATGGAAACGATGATGAGGACATTAGTAAATGATACATTATGCTTAAGATCAATTCATCCAACCAGCTATATGATGTAATCAAACTGATGAAGTTTTAATTTGAAAGCAACTTGTTTACATAGCGGCTGATTTAAAAATGTCAGAGGCAAAATAAAATTTCCTCTAAAATGGTTGTATAGTTGAGGTATATTTGCAAAATACTTTCAGAATGAAGAAATTAATAAAATAACTAGTAAAACATTGTGATTTCTGAAATTAGTAAAACTACCTCCTGTCAGTGATACCTACTTTGTTCCTCTCACTTTGGACCTCACAGACTGATAAGAAAGGAAAAGCGTTATAACCCAGAAGTAAAACTGTTACATGATTGCAACCCTGACAACCTCCTCCTAATGAGCTTCCCTGCAGACAGAGAGAAGGAACAGCTTTGATCTCTCAAAGTGAAGGATCTGAATACACCACTGTTTTAAGAAAAGGAATCTGATTAGGCCTACTCTCCTAGTAATCAAAGTCACAAGCTACCATTTGAGGTATTTGTGAAATTCAGATAAGATTAGTTACTCTTTGGATAAGCCACTGCAGTCAGTAGGAGCTACTTTTGTCTGGGATGTGACCACAGAACCGACCACAATGGGAAATGAAGAATAATTTTGCTGAATATACTATAAGATAGAGCACCTTCTATTAGAAAATATAAATCAGATTTAAATGTTTGTAATCAATAACGTGATTAATAATTCCCTCTCATCAACAAATCATAATTATTTCAATTATTTGACAATGGGATTCAAGTTGTATGAAATTTTCTGGGAAAGACAGTTCTATCTCTAATTAGTTCAAATAATAAAAAAGAATGCTTTTATTTCTTATGACAAGTCCCCTGAAGTTTGTTAAACTGCTTTATTAATTCTAAAGCCATATTTCACTTGAGAGTGCCTCTTACATTTGCTAAACATGGATATTTAACAGATGTACAAATGTATATAATGAACAGCAGATATACTACTAAGTTTTATCAGTTTCCTCTCCCTTATCATTTCTTTATCTACTGAAAATAGGATAGAATGGCATCTCCAGAACTGTCGGCTGGGAAGCAAAAATAGACATATTGGTGCTTATTTTAGATTATATATGAACAGGAGCATCTAGAGGAAGAAAGGGATATCTCAATAAAGAGCACAAGAACAGCTCTGTCTGAGGAAAATGTCTTTTCTGAGCTGAATTAGAATTCAGGTTTGAGCCTCTATTTCCTGTGTCCAGCAAACACTGCACACAGCACATGGATTTGTTCTCATTGACAATTTTAGTCATGGCACCCTTAAAAAACAAGAGTGGCCATTTAGAAATAAAAAGGAAGCAAGATGTATTTTAAGAAGGTAAAAGAAATCAAAACTGTTAGTTTTAGATTATTCAAAATTTTTCAGAAGAAATAGCCTTTTGTAAAGTAATATATTTACAAAGTTGTTCCATTATGTTAAAAAAATATATAAATAAATCAACAAACAGATGAAATCTGTTCAGCAAAACTTTTCCCACTGCTAAACAAGGGTATGCTCCTGAACAGATTTTGTACAAAGGACCTAGAAATGTTTTTTTGCTTTTTTTTCTTTGAAGGTACTATAAAACACCTCTGCTACTTTTAATCAGATTTTGAGACCAATTTGTAGGGTATGTGAGGGCTGTGGAGATCAGTGACTCATTTGAAGCTGTCACTGTTACTTGTGGTGAGCCAGAAGCAACTGATAACAGAGTATTATCTCTTCAGAGAAAAGGAGGGCAAGAAAGGGCTTATGTTTTGTTGTTCATTTAAAACGAATTACCCCCATCAAAATACAGCCTTGATAACTTAATTAAGCAGCCACCTAAATACTGGTATTTAAGTATGTTAGGCATCTCATGTCAGCATACTAAAGAAATTGTACAATAAAGATGCAAACTGCTTTGTTTGATTGAAGACTGAGCCTTTTCACTAAGCCCTCAAACCATCTGGCTTTATTTGGAGAATGTGGGATGGTAGCTACTCTAACTCTTATCTAATGATAAGATTCTCACTGTCAAATGTGCGCCAGAAAGGAAATATTACATTTTTAGGCTTATAAAATCTTCTTTTTTCTCTCTGGTGAAAAAATGTATTTTGAACACAATAAATTCCAGGGCTTAGGTGATAATATTTTTCAGACACTTACAATTTCCAGATCTCTCAATGACAATTGAAATATATACTGAAATTGCTTCAAGAGGTCCTAGAGGTCCTATTCATTCAGTTATGCTCCGGGAGCAAAATAATTTGTGGTTTCTCAGTTATTACACAACGATCTCCAAATCTAAAGACGGGCTTATCCTCAAAGCTTTCTGAACAACTGAGCCTCCTTCCAAACTGGGATTTTGGTTGGTTGTGTTCTTCCTACTTTCAGCTGAGATACCTGAAATTAAAAGCTATTCATGACAAAATTGGCTCTAGGAACTCAGTTTCACAGTCCTTCATAAATTTATCACTGCCAAAAATCTCATATCACTTCATTTCCTTATATTCTCTCTCTACAGTACCAATCTGCACTGCTTCCACTTTCATTTCTAACTGTGTTGCCCACACTTCCACTTCAAATCAGGGCTTCTTTTTTCCCTAGCACTGCTCTTTATCTGACACAATTTCTTCATTTACTTCCCTTTCAACAGCCCTTTTTTTTCCTGAAAAACTGCTTAGAAGAAAATTCACACATTGTAGCAGCCTTATTTCTACCTTCTACAAGAAAAAAAATAAATTAGAAAACACTCAAATGTGCTGTTGAACCTTGTAGAAACACCTGGATACAAGGAAGAAGAGCTGTGTGAGCATAAGCAAGCTCTGGGTGACTTGTTTAAAGTTCTCGATGGATTATCAAAGGAACACAAAATACAATGGAGGTTTCACCAGCTAAAATTTTTTACCTTTATTTTCCTGATTTAAGAGAGAGTTTCAGTTTTAACAGGCATCATTCTTCAAAAAACTTGGAAGTAAAATATTAGTTTTGTCTGAATCTGTCTGTATATGTTATTTTCAGTGACTACTTCAGTGTAATACGAGCAGATATGTTTGTTAAAGCTGCTCATGCAGTGGTCTCTGACAATGCTCCTTAAGTCCAAATTTAACTGATACTCCAGAGTTCTCTGTTTCCATGATATATTCATGTCACAATTTCCTGGGAGAAATAGTGTCCAGTGGAGATCATAGATGACAGGTCCACACACTGCAAAAGTGAGCATTTAACCAAAAGTCTCTTATTAAATTAAAAAACAATGTAAAAGTATATTTAATAACCTGATTTTTCTGTTGAATGGGATTGACCTTAGCTGGAACTGTGCTTTGACTTTTTCCAATTCAGGCTTTTCTGAAAAGATTTCATTTCTTTCCCCCTTTTTTTTTTTTTTTACACTGCTTGATGAAGTTTGGAAGAATTTAGTTTCTTGAAAAGATGGATGTGCATGTGATGTTGACCATTCAGATAAAATCTGAGAGGATTTGTCTGTTGATTGCAGGAGCTCAACTCTCATCAAATGCTTCCACTAAGATTTTTTGTTGCTTTGGGTTTTTTTTCTCTTACTGGAAGAAAGAAAATGCTGTTTACTGTATTTCTGCATTTGGCTCTGATAAGGGCAGGCATCTGCCTTCAAAGGGGAAATTATTTCAGATTTTTTGTATTTGCATATAAGAAATGCTTGCTGGAATGAAAATATTGTGGTTCAGAAACTCTGCTGTAAAACACAAAGGGAGGCATCTAATGTCACTGGACAGATGTGTATATATATGGTTATTTTTTTATCTCCAACAAATGTTAAACTTATTTAGATATGAGTTCATTTATATACCCTTTCCTAGGGTAAGAGACTTGAATATAGCCCTATGTTGCAGTGATGCTGCCATCCAGGTGAATTCTGGGTGCCTGCTGAATGGCTGCACGCCAGCAACTGCAAAACCAGACTTTATGTCTTTCCTATATATAGTATTTCCTGATTTTAAGCATGAAATCAGATTNGAATTCTGGGTGCCTGCTGAATGGACCAGACTTTATGTCTTTCCTGTATATAGTATTTCCTGATTTTTAGCATGAAATCAGATTAAATACAAGATGAGCTTATCTTACAGGCACATAAACACAAAAACTATGCTCCAAGAATTCACACTGGCTGTAGTGTGCACTAGTTTCTTTGGCAAAAGTGACGGGAAAAAACCACAAGCATTATCTAGAGTATATGCACAGCAATATGCTATAAGCAGCAGAAGACAATTCTGAAAGCTGAAAGCATTACAAAGAAAGTGAATATTGAGCAGTCTGGTCCTAAATCACCACCTCATGCACCGGTTCAATTTCAGCAGTTATATTTCATGAACTATATCTGTGAACAAGTTTTAGGTGTAAAGCAAAATTCAGTTTCTGCTTCTGTTTTTTTTTTTATTTCAAAAAAAATACCCCAAATGTAAAACCTTCAAAACATCCATATCCAATACTGGCTCCTAAGAGAGCTGGTTTAAGAACTGATTGACCTGAACCAGTGTTGACAAATTCATGCTGAAGTGCTGTGGGGATTTTGATCAGGAGATCTCCTTTGACTCTTAAAAAAACCAATAAGATTTCAAACTGTTAGCTAAGCACCTTAAGAGGGATTTAGTTTTGAACAGAAAAAAAAATGCATACTTCTTTCCAAGATGAATATGATCATAATTTCTGAAACAGTCTTCAGTTTTTGTTCTGTTGTCCACAAGCACTTCTCTACCTGGAAAATTACATATTACATGCAGAATGCAGCTAAGTGTGGGGGGTTTACTTTTTTTTTCTTTCTTTTCTCTTTTTTTTCTTTTCTTTTTTTTTTTTGTNNNNTTTTTTTTTTTTTTTTTTTGTCAAGGGGTTAAAAACTGATCTTGCATTAGTAGGTTAAATGCATTCACTTCTAGAAGACATGACAGCCTGAAGTGAAAAAAGAATTTAAAGGTGAAAGGGTTATCAACTGAGGAAAATTATCCTGACACCAGTCTCCTGAAATCATGAGAGGATTGAATTATGTGATTCTAAATGAGATTTGAGGTTTTCCATGCTAAACCAGAGGAAAAAAAAAAAAAATAATTTATTAAGAGAATTACTCTTTTGCATATGTCTTTCACATATACAAAGGAGTAAAATTCCTTTGTATATTGGGAGAGAATGATTTTTACAAAAGTATTTTGATTTTTCCTGAAAAGAAATGCCTTTAATACATTTTTTTTCTAATTCTAACATGCTTGTAAATGTATGAATTTGTGTATCTATCTCTATCACTAGGTGCCAGACATACGTATTTTTAGTTTTGATGTCTTTTGAACTACAAACATTTTAAGCAGAATTCATCAAGGTTAGGTCGACTTCTTTGACCTGCACATTTTTAAACAGTAGTAGATCTCAGTTTTATTTGAGGTATTTTACAAATGCAGTGTTGCTGCTGTTATGTAATAGGTATTGGTTTTGTCTGTCTGCTTTAAAACATTTCAGATTTTCTTGCTATTATGGATAAACATTAAGAAGGAGAAGAATAAAAAAAATAATCCACTAACCAAAGCAAATTCCCTCTCTCTCTTCAGCATAGCTGGATTCAGCTGGGAATTCCTAGCAGTTTGATAGACTACCCATGCTACCATAGGTAAAGGCATCCTTCTGTGGCTTAATTTCTTCTTCCCTATGAAGAAGGATTAAAATAGAATTGCTTGTGGAATTCCATATCCATGAGCAAACTAAGAGTGGTAGGGATTGAGCAAGGGCACTGAACAAATAAAGCTTTTCCCTTTCCGTACTGAAAGATCCCAAGCTCCCAAGGCTAAGTGGGAGCAGGAACTCTGTAAACCCCCAGGAGTAATTTGAACCTCACAATTGCCCATGCTATGCCTTGGGTCTGCTTTATAAAGTCTCATCACATGGAAGAAGATTAGGAAAAGGAAGGAGGACAGCAGGAACCTGACTCCACAACCAAGATTAATGGATGCAACAACTAAGTGTTCCTGACAGGTAAAGAAAAATGTCACCATTTGTGATGATGTGTCTTTAATAAAACTGGAAGTCTCAGCCTTCATGTGGGCTCAGATCTGATCATTTGACCTCCCTGAATAACACCCATCCCTTTCTCTAGACCTGAGACAATATCATATGTTGCCCTCATCCCTCCTACTCCAACTTCCTACCCTTCAAAATAAAATAGTGCATTCAAGCTACCCACAGGCAATGGACTCTTGCAATGCAAGGCTCGTGTTGGAAATCCAACCTCAATTTAGTGTTGCATTTTCTGTTCAGTCCAGAGGAAATGTCAGAAAGAAATAAAGACAAGCCAGATCCTCAGCCGCTGGCTAACTCTAAGCTTATTTCTATTGCACAGAAGCCAACCCAACCAGTAACAGGGTAGTGCCAAAGAGCATCAGCACACCCTGCCAGAGAACAAGCCTTAGGCCTTGCTGCTGCTACTGGAAAACCCCAGACAAACGCCTGGCAAAGAGCTGGCCCCAGACTAACACATTGTTATTGTGGGGCAAGGAATGATGACACAATTTCCTGCACAATATTTATACACTTGTGCCCTGGAGCTTTGGCTTCTCTCTTCAGTGGATAAAAGAAGCAAACTAACTTTGGAAAGGCGTTTCTGTTGCCTAAGGTATTGCTGTGACTATGTGTCCTTTTTCTTTTTTTCCATCTATTTTACAGTTAGTTTGATTCTCATAGTGATCTTCAGCAAATGAGAGGATGTAATGACACAGAGTTTTCCACCAACAAGGGCAAAGCAGTCAACAGCTAATGAAGAAATAAGAGCACCAGAAAGGTGATATGAGGTGTCCCAGTAGAAACAGTACTGAAAATGAAGACTGAGTTTCCAGGCTCTCTCCTACATGGACTTCATCCTTCTAACTCGATTCAGTTCCATCCAGACAGATTGTGACATTTATTGCCGCGTAGTTACAAACAAAGCCAGACTTTCAATGCACTGGCATATGTAGGCTCCTTGTCTTATGGATGTCTTTTGGGATAAAGGCATATATAGCTGGTACAATTTATGTCAAACACATAATTCTGATGTAATTTCATATACACACTTGCTACAAGGTCAACAAAGGTTTTTTCTCCCAGGGCATTTCCTCATTTTCTTTTAATCAGTGTTACTGTTCCCAGACTAGTGTGGGGACTTAAGGGGTGAAGAATATTTAGGTTATTGTGAATAAACGAAGAGATTTCACATTATAAAGAACTTGTAAAACTCTTAGAGAACAAGCAAGATTTATTAACATGATAACTACTCAGATAAGTTTTTATAAAGGATTTTGTGATTATGCTTAAAACTTTATGGGTGCTTCCTCAAATGTGCAACAAACCTCTTGCTGCAGGTAAAACTTTATAAAACAGCAGCTCTTCAGATTTTCTGAGTAGTGAACTCGTTGGTGCTTATTTTTTTTAATTCATAGAATTCATGGAATGATAACTGAGCTTTAAAATCCCTCTATGCTAAATTCTCTGCATTGATATACTAGGAGACAGCTCAGCTCAGAAAAATGTTTAAGTCACATAGACAAAAGAGGTAAAAGGTGGAAAAAGTGGAAGATGCAATAGGTTATTTTCATAGATGATGTATCAAGGTGGCAACTGAGACTGGATATTTTTGTTTCAATCTCTGATTACATCATACTGTCTAGTAAAGAAACAGACATCATTTTGAATCCATAAAAATAATGAAAACAAGGTTAAGTAGTTAATGATCTATTGATGTATCAAGGCAAAGCAAATGGGAAAAAAATACTGCAATTTGCAGTACTGGCATAGGAGAACACTTCCTTAGGTTTGCTGTAACAGAAGAGCATGAAGTAGCCAAAATATATTCAGTTTAGCAGGACCAGACTATTAGAAGCTAAAAAGCATTTTGTCCCTCTCAAAAGTTTAACTGTTTCTACTACGGACCTGTCAAAGTGACATGCACTAGCTGTCAACTTCCTACTCCAGTTTTATATGAGCTGATGTGCACGCAGGTAGTGATGGCTGAACACCAGCACTGGTGCTTTTAGCAGACAGCTGCTGCACTCAGCTCTTACTTAAAGTGCATGAAAATTGGTGCTATGCTGTGAGCAAATGACAGCAGAGCAGAGGCCAAGAGAATGCTCTTGAATGAGGTGGAAATGTTATGTTTTCTTAGTGTTAGCCATGAATTTTGTCCTGGTGCCAGAGTGGTTTCTATGCAGGCTTCTTGCAGAGTGAAACAGAAATGATGGCTCTATTGCAGCTTTTCTTCAGTCTGTGGCAATTTATCAGCATGATATCAATCTCTGAAATGTCTAGCTGTTGTTCTTCTCTGAAAACACAATACAACTAAAATAAACAGTGGTGCTTTATAAAGAAAAGACAGAAGGATAAACACAGGTTCTAAAATGGTAATCACTTTTCTGCATTTTGAAAAAATTTGTTACTAGAAATGGAACTTCATGTGCAGGAGAAGAAAATAGAGTTGATGTAATTTCTCTGCGTTGGGACAAAAGAGGACGTTAGTTTTATCTTCTACAGGAAGAGAGCTGCTTTTTAAAGTCCAGCATAAATGAGAACACCTATAAAAATATGTATCCCTGTGAAGAATATCAGAGACTATTCTGCAAAATTTATTTTTTAAAATAGTTATTTTTTTAAATAAATAGCCCCCAGCTGAAATAGGAGTTATTCCTTCAGTGAGGACTGAAGGGTTTAGAATACATAAGAATGAACCATTTCTGCAGGAATTAAAACAAGAAGAAAAAAAATTATAACAGCAATTGGAGTATTTACCAGCTAAACCAAGAGTAACATAAGAAACATATAAACACCTTTCCAAAAACCAAAATATTTACCACAGGACAGTGGCTATTTGCCTCTGCAACATGTGAGAGCCTGGCACTAACTTTCCTCTGCAAAATGTTGCATTACCAAATTTCCTTTAAAATCTACTGGGAGTAAAAGGACTCTTTAAAATAAACTAATTTTTCAAGGTCAAAACTGAAACTGCACTCCAGCCTGTGCCCTTTTAGAAAGAACTGATATGCAGGGCCTTTCTTGCTTTATGCATCTCTCCCCCTTGGGAAATTTAGCTGTGCCATAGTCTGACCTAAATGACTGAAATTTTGTGTGATGATTTCCCTAAAAACTATTTTCAACATTTTTGGCCTCTTGCATTCCATGATTTACTTGAATTATGCCAGACAATTTTTACAATTATTATATTTCATGATGTAATCTTTGACAGCAACATCCATTACTCAGCATCTTGAAGACTTCTATTTATCTATTCAACTTCTACTCCCCAGGTGAAATAGATAATTTCTATTAGGGAAAATCACTGGCAAAATCACTTGGATCCACTGAAATTAAAATCTGCAAGTTTTACAGTCAGTAATTTTCTTTGTACCATGCGAAATAAATATAAAAGTGGAAAAAAAATAAAATAATTATGGGTTTAGATGTTCTTTATTAACTGTTTTTGTTTCTCTCATTAAACTTCATTGGGATTTCCATTCCAGGAAAACTGTTTAATAGGAACTCCCACTTTACTTATTAACTGTGCAATATCAAAGATACATGATTCAGCATAATGTTTATTGACCAGTTTTCCTACAAAAATGTTTCTTTCAGATTTTGAATGGNGGAAAACTGTTTAATAGGAACTCCCACTTTACTTATTAACTGTGCAATATCAAAGATATTCAGCATAATGTTTATTGACCAGTTTTCTTACAAAAATGTTTCTTTTAGATTTTGAATGGAGACTTTATTCACAGGTTACTGCAACTTCTGTCTCTATTGCAATCTGTACTGTTACACAAGACTTTGTATATTCTTATAATCTAGAATAAATTTAGATTTTTTTTTCAGCTCTCAATAAAACCTTTTCTTCATCTGCAATGAAAGGTAAAATTTTAGGAAAACTTTGTAGAACTAGCATAAAGAAAAAGTTTATTTTTTTGAAGAAGAAATATTGAAAATCCATATGTTCAGAAAGCAGTGGAAGGTTTTATATATATCTATACAAAATTTGTTTAGAAAATTCACAAAATTAATTTTTCATTAAAAAAAAAATGTTCCAGTTTCTGGTGCTCTTAAGAAATCATCAGGAATAAAATTATCTACTCAAGTCTGGGGGGTCAAACAACACCCAGAAAAATGGATACAATCCAGCTCAGGAATGATTCCTTTGAAACAAAATCTGTGGTGTAGAAATGAATAACTACTGGAGCATACAGCTGCCAACTCTGGAATTTAGCATTCCACATTTTACTTAACCATAAAAAATGAAGAGTACCCATGTTCAAAGGCAAATGTAGTAAAACATTAAATTAATTTTATAGTGTGCATATTATAGGTCAAGCATGTCTAAAAGTTCTCAAAGCAAACTGCAACAATGTCACTGAAAAATATTTACCATGGAATAGCATAAGTAAAACATGCTAATAATAAAAGACATTTCTATTGTGTCTCTCTTCTGCCTCCTCATTATATTTTTAATAATACAGATGGTATTTTTGAGCATATATTAAAGTCTTCTCTTGCTTTTTCTGGGCTAAGTTGTAATGATTTAAAATATTACCCACAGCAAGGACTCACGTAGTTCCATTCTACTTTCTTTGGGATAAACTTGTTTTCAGCAGCAGCTTTTCCTTTACACCATATCATCATATTTTGCTTTCAACTATTCTTCTTTTTTCTTTTAAAACTCAAAACATTTATTGGTGTATTCCAATTTCCAAACTCTAAGGGAAGGATCTTCAGCTATGGTACAGGAACATGGATCCCCTAATTCAAAGAAACCAGAGCTATAACACCAGCAAATACTGTCCATGATTACAAGATGGAAAAATGCATATGCTTTTGTGAGACTAATGATATGAGCAGAAAAATAATAATTTTTAAATCATCACCTTTTCTGAATAAAATCCCTGTCCAAAAGAGCTGCAAGCATCCATCTTGCTTATGAGTGTCTTCATCTGGCTTCCTTTCCTATTGTAATATTAAGAAAACAAAACTCCTGTCATAGAAGATATCAGCATTTATTTATATTTTATATTAGCTAAGTTTTTTAAAGGTACTGGAATATCAAAAAATACCAAAAACTGGATATGTGGAGTAATACTAACTTGATAGGCTATGCATGCAGATGCCCTTGTTATGACCCATTTTTTCTCCCTGAAATTTTATTCTTTATAGACTTTATATTATTGCCAGTGGATCATAGCTGCCAGTAGGAAGAGGATTGCATATTACACCTAATCCAATACTCTGAAATAATCCAAATTAGTTCATAAGACTGAAGCATAAAACCAGGGCCAAAAAAAGTTTAGGGAATTGTTTGGTTCTGTTGTGGGGGAGATACAAATCTGAATCCTGAGACACCTGAGATTATCATTGAGAAGAAAAGTGAAGGTTAAAACTTGGGGAGAGCAACCACTTTTAGTCTGCACAACCTTTCTTGCAGTGAAGAAATTATAAATCAGTCAACAGCAAATTCTAAGCACTGCTGACAGCAAGGACAGTGATAATGGATAGAAAGGAAAAAGGAAGAGGGAGAATGAGAGAAAGAGCATAGAAAAAGTGAAGGAGGTCATGCAGCCAAGGGACTTGTTCAAAGTCATTCAGTATATTTTCAAGTATTCTCCTGCAGGATAGTTCCATGTAGAAGACTTCAGTAACTCTCAGATCTTCTTTTTCACTTAATTTTTACATCAAATTTTTACATCTGTGAAGAGAGATCTCCTTAGCCATAGCCAGATGAATGAGAAAAAAGGCAAAGTCAGCTACCCAGATCTGTAATAGAAATCAAGGGAGTGAAGTAGCTGCTAGGCACTTGAAGCCTGTTTCTCTCATCGCTTAGTAGGTGGGATTCAGATAGCAATCGTTGGAACATTACAAGATTTCAGAAGGGCTCAGAATTTATGAGACTCCCCACTAATGCCTAATTGAAAGATTGTGAAAGTTAGCCTGGATTCCAAGATCTGCGATAGTAATCATGCAAAACTCAGTGGCTTTGGAACTTGTGAGTGACACAGACATTTTCTTCATGCAAACCAATATTCCGTAATTGTTTATCATCTCAAAAAGAGATCACAGCACAAAGGTTGTGTTGTATGCATCCAGACCTATTTGCACTGATGATTCTTTGCCTTTATTTAGCCTTTAGTACAGCAACACAGAATGAATGAATTCACGCAACACATTCAGTTCAATTTTGGTTTTTTGGTTGCTTTTTTTTTTTTTTTTTAATTAGTAGCTCCACCAAAAGCTGATGTAAAGACCTTAAGACTGACAGAGAATGCTTTATCATGCTAGAACTCCAGCAAGTCATCACTTGAACAGTGGTATTATGAATGAACCATAACATCAAGTACATTCTCCAAAAGAATGAACAATACACTGCAATAACACAACACAAATGTCACTGCTAGAAATAAAGTATGGAAACAAAATAAACTCTCATGCTTCAAGGCATAGATCAACAAAGGCTTTACAATCAGACTAGAAGCTGAAAGGATTAAATCTTGACATTCAGTGCATGCACACTGCTCTACACAATGGGTGCCTGAGCTCCTACTGAAGTACCACACTTCTGTAGTAACAATCACCACACAAATCAACATGGGGTAGTTGCAGCACTTGATATTTTTAATTAGGGTATAAATAAACATTTTTATGTTTGTGGGAAAGCTCAAATCATGATATCTTGCGTTGCTTTAGGAAATATCAATCATTGCAAAGTGCCTCCAGCAGCATTCTCAAGTTAGATTCTCAGCTTTCTACACAAGCTACATTCACGTTAGCAAGGTTTGATGGTAACATATCTTTTAAGTTAGAGTTGAGGATGCAATAACTCCTTTATACACACTTCAGGAGCTTGTTTTTCAACCAGCTCTGGTTTAAAACTGTAAATTTCAGCCCATTATCACTTGCTGCGGGTTAGGTCCAATGCCAAAAAACACCTTTTGGTTTATGTTGACCTAAAAAGTATTGATTTCCTGTGATTCAAGACCACTCTATGATGCAATCCAAGAAGCAGTTGGAGGGGTTAACTGGATGATTAACTTCAGAAGCTGTTCCTGACCTGAAGTAAATTGCTGTTGTAGGCACACCAGTGTTGGCCTCAGAGCGCACGCCAAAGTACCACTGAAGTGCTCCATCTGGAATGCCCGAAGGGAAACCCTAACAAGCCCCAGGTGTCACACGGCAGTTCAGTGCACCCTTTGAAGCCATCAGGAAAAGCTACACCCTGCTGCCCCGTGACATGAAGCAACCTGAAATGCAACACAGCTGTGAGCATGTTCCAGTGCCGGATGTCTTTTCCAAAGCTGCGTGGTGGAGGTAGCACAAAATGCTTTCTCATTTTTTCATGTCTCCATGTTATTTCACTAGCAAGGCAAAGCTAGGGCTCAGGATCTCATCCATACAACAAAAGCTGTGCATGTGACCTAAGCCACTGACTCTCTTGCCAGCTCCTGTAAGTAGCTTTGTCTGGTGTGTGCTTGGACATGCCAGGCTGCCAAGACAAACCAGGCAGACATACCATTTCTGGACACATGATGGATTCCTTATGCAAAAAAACCCCAAAAAACACAGAGGTAGGAATTAAACTGGTGGGAATAGGTTTGATTTAAGAGGAAACCTGTTGCGGTGCATATACCATACATCATACCACTGACAAATGTTCAGCACATNATAGGTTTGATTTAAGAGGAAACCATACATCATACCACTGTCAAATGTTCAGCACACCAGGATTTGTCTGCATTTTTACTGGTATCTTTGGATTTGAAAATTTGAGAAAGCCTGAAAAGCTGTGGACACCTTGTGATGATCTTCCAAGCATCTGTTGTGGTGATGGAGAACCACCACACAGAGAGTAGGTTATGGAAGCATAATTGCTTTTCAGCTGCCTGCATAACATGCCTACTGAGTCCCATTTCACACCAGCTACGTTTGCTTAAGAGACCCTTTCAAGTGTCCTCATATTGTCTGATTTTGTGGAGTCAAGCTCAGAGTTGAAGATGACTGTTTGATAAATGTCCTTGTCTCCTCCAAGGAGACAAGCCCATGTGTCTACTCTCTCAAGACTAAATTCTGGACAGCTGATGGTTAATGTGTATTGTAATGCTCTTCCTTGGTATGCTGCTATGAATGTTTAGACACCAGACAAGAAAAATTGTGACACCATATAGTTGTGTTCTCTCTTATGATGAAATCTGTAGGTGAACTAGATGTAATCTGCTAACTTGGTTCCTGTGGAAGAAATCCATATATACAAAATTTCCAAAAGCTATCATATGAACATTGACACGTGTTTTAACAACATTAATGACATATTAACAACTATAGTTTGTTCTCTGTTCCTGGAACATGTGAACTCTCTAAATGCCAGACTGGCTAATGAGCTCCCTCTAAAACTAAAATATTAAAGCCCTTAGCCCCATGCCAACAAAATTAAGGGATCTATCATCACAATAATGTTTGCTGACTTAGAAATCAAGCCAAAAAGAGCCATCTTTCTTTGCCTGGGTCAATAGTTAATATCATATCTTTTATGGTTTGCCAGTTGCATATACAAAATTGTTTATAATGGATTCAGGTCCTGGTAAAACCTTTATTTTCCCTCTCCAACTTTCTTTTGCTATGAAGTACAGGTGGATTACATCTGAATTAATCTCATACTTAGATACATTGAAGAGTATTGTGGTACTCATATTTACTATATGTGTACACAGGTAAACACGCACACAAATATGTACACAAAAGATTTGAGTATCAGAAAACTGAGTTTTGAAAGGATGTGCACAAAGGTAATCCCAGCCCTTTGCTCATTAGTGTTTTCTCAGTGTGCCTTCAGACCCTTTGATCTCAGTCTTAGCTCTAAAATGAATCTATAACCAAGCTAGGAACAGGGAGCAGAAGCATGAGGTAAGCAAACAGGGTGAACACAAAAGGGTGTTGCTCAGGTTTGAGGCATTTGTTTGCATGACTACTTGTAGACCAAGGTGAAAAGTGCAACCAGCTTTTTGGACTGAACAGAGTGTGTAAACAAGCATGAAAAAGAGGTTAACTCTCACACTGAGAAATGTTTGTGCTCTCAGAATCAATGGGTGATTTGTGACAACAAGGAAAGGGCAAATATTGAGGACAAAAAGGCTCCAACCTGTGGTTTTGTATTCAATCTGCTCTTAATATCAGGTAAACTTGTTACAGATCCACAAATAGCTCATGTGCTAGGCTGTGTTTTCACTGAGGTAGGAAGACGTTTTGATGTAGATAGAGTAAATATCAGCAGCAGACTGTCTTGAAACTGATCCTTCTTTAATCCTCCTCAATTGATGACAAGTTGCTGTGTACAGAAAGCTTTGTGAGAATGTTAGCCTTCCAGATAAGTGAAATGCACAAGGCAATGATCTGCAGCAAATGTGTCATATTCCCACCAACTAACCAACCTCAACAAACAAATAAATATTAAGCACTGTAAATGTCAGCAATCTTTTTATTTTTCTCGCAAGTATAGCTATTATGATCTCCGGGAAAATAAAGTTTTTCTATGTCTTTCTTTAAACAGAGATTGCTGTAATGTTGATACATTGGCCTAAATTAAATACATGAAAAATGTTTGCAGAGGATTTCTCTTTTTAAAGGTCTGATTTTACTACACATGCAAAGATTCCCTAAAATCACGTCAGCACAAGGCTGCAGTAGGAACTTACTGCCTGGAGAGAGGTCATGTCACTCCTGAAAGTAACAAAGGCTTTCACGAGGCTTTAAATATACACCTGTTAGTCTTCAGATTCAGTCTTTATTAGCATTCTTTTATTTTGAGAGGCTGAAATGGCAAAATCAGTCCTGCTAAAACATTGATTCAAAGCTCAGAACTCCTGGTCTTCTAGAAAACCCATTGAGCTCTTCCAGAAATATGCACCATATGACTGGAAAAATAGGTAGAAGAGGAACAAAGAGAGTGAGAGTGTTAATGAGTTAAAGATAGCAAATAAAGCTGGATTAAGTCTGAACTCTTGTTTGAGTAACATGGTGTATATGAGAAATCTCTTGCAGTTTTACAGTGAGGAAAAATACATAGTATTAACAGGGAACTCAATGGCTCTAACATGGTCAGGACAATTACGTGTAAATATTACTGTTTTATAAAAGGCCTGCATCCCCATTGGTTTTAAAACAATATTGATGTCTGCTTTGTAGCAAAAGAAAAAGGTCAAGGTGTTTCTCTCCCTTCTGCTCAAGACTTAGATGGTGTGTAAATTGATCAAACCCAGATTTTAGCCTGACCTTTACATACACAGGGGGAGGGTTAGAACATATTTGTATTGCTTCACACTGCCTATGGTAACCATGAACAGCATGACAAAGAGGAATACAATTTAAATGAAGCTGCTGAGCAACAGGACTCAAGCCTAGATTTTGTACTTCACAGCTGATGGACATGTCACAAGCTACATTTGTGCTGGTAATGTGTCAGGTTCATTCTCTGTACATGATAGTGAAAGTCTCTGCATGTTGTGCCAATCTACTTAAATTCCGTTTTTACATATCACAGGTGATTGAGAATAGACATTGGATCAGGAAGAACTCCTTCAATCACTTTATCATAAAATTACTTGGTTTGGAAAAGACTTTTAAGCTGCTAAGTTTAATTTAGGCATACAAATTTGCTTGGCTTGGTCATGCAACCTGAAAAATACGTGTGCCAAGGCCACAGGACAGAGTGCCAGGGAGTAACCAGGGAGTAAGCTGTTGGAGACATGAGAGAGCTGAGAGGTAAATATGGGCAAAATCACTGCTTCTCTGGACACATGGAAACTCAAAAGCAAAGAATTGCTCTCTTCCAATCTGCTCCTGAAAGAGAAAAGCGCTGTTCTACATACGGGAGTAGGAGGAAAAAAAGTAAATTACCCTTTTACTGAATAACTTGAGGAATTCAGTGTAAATGTCTTTTTGGCAATCATTTCCTCCTATTTTTCTCCAGTGTTTTGGACTGATTGGAAACAGTAGGTTGGCTATAAATAAAAACATCTTTTAATGTAATTCAAACGAAATAAAAAGCTTCTGAATCCCTGGATAAGTGCTAAGTCTGTTTAATATTTTTGTTATTAATTTTTAAACTTGGAATTTAGAATTAAGCTGATACAAGACCACATAGGCAAACTCTTACTTTGAGAACTCAAAGACAGCACTGTTAAAAGATTAATTTAAAAGATTTTCTCTTTCTTGTCTCTCATTAAAAGCAAGAAAGACATAATTGCATTTTTCTTCAGGCTTCTGAGGTACAGGTGTCATTTTTCATTCTGTTTTACTACCAGAGTCACCATAGTTGCTTTGCTACCAGCAAACTTGTAGATGTCTCTGTTTTTTGAAATTAAAATATGTCTGGTTTTATTAAAAATTTTCTTTTTGGTTACTCTACTTTACTAAAGCAGGGCAAAGGATGATAGCTCTAATCTTTCTCCCTTAATTTTTGAAGCATCTTTAGGTCTGCTTCTACACTCACCTGATAGCAGCCTTCCAGTATCTGAAGGGTGCCTACAGGGCTGGACAGAGACTCTTCATCACAAACTCTTTGAAAAGAATCTCTATGAATCTGACCTCATATAGTGCACATGAAACATTTCTGTATGTATGTATTTAGAATGGTTTTTAAGCAATATATAAATATGCAGTTAGGAAAAAATACTTTCATAAAAGAGCTCATATTTTACATCAATAAGATGAAGAGAGTAAGGGAATATCTTATTCAATATCTTGGAAAAAACGAAAAGCTTTTCCAGTCACAAAAGTAATAATCTGCTACATTTAGTAAATTATTCCAGGATTTCTGAGCCTTGGGCCAATGTAAAATACTAATACTAATAAGTATTACGTAGTAAATCCTCCTTGTTTCTATCTACAAACAAGGAATTGAATTTTCAAATGTAATATCCTACCCATTTCATAATAATGATTAGTAACATAGAGAGGATAAAATCTAAGGTCATTCAGAAGACCAAACCCAGAGGAGACCAAAACCAAATCATGGCAGTCAGCTCAAGAACAGGGATATGAACAAGGGATATGAACAGCTCAAAACAAGGGATATGAAGCACCTAATTACCAAGGATACTTACCACCTTTTGAAATGCCCTATATATTGCTGTCTCAAGGATATCTATACGTATTCTTATTTACACCTCTAAAGAACTACTATATTTATTATTATTGATGTACTAAAGCATTACTTTTAAAATGTTATGTGAAAATTATTAAGAATGAATGAAAGGCCTATTTCTAATAATTACAAGATTGCTAAAAAATCCCCAAATCTATCCAACTTCATCGGTTTAATGCTTTAACTACATAGTTTCTTCATTGCTCAAGTTTCTATGGAAAAAAAAAAAGAAGGACCCAAAGATTATCCTGGTTTTTTGAGAATATTTGGGCTTTCAAGCATATATTTAGAAGTTCCAAATAATTTTCTTCCCCCCTCAATCTAAAGAGAACATATTTCGATAAAATCCTCATGAATAGAGCAGAATATTTGTTATTGAACATTAGGTACAGACCTCCACAAGTGAAGATTTCATAACCTGTTTGAATGTGTGAAATTTACATTTTACAACTCTAATTCACTGGCAGACTTTTAGTTTGGAATCTATTATAACCTCAGATAATTTTGTTTAGATTAGCTGTCTAGTTAAAAAATATTATTTTTAGGCAGATTGTTTTTGTAACACAAACATAGTGTTTGCAGTTTTTTTATTGGATTGAATATTCTTCAATACAGATTACTTGCCATTAAAAAAAACCAAGAGAAAAAGTCCATCTTTCTCCAAACAGACTTTAATAAATCTATTTCCATTTATATTTTATATGTGAGAATATCCTTGCCTTATCTTTCATATTGTTTATTTACCTTTTTTTCTTTACTCTGAGAGCAAAACCAGTCTTGTTGTATTAAACTTTATGACTTTAAATTAATTTCAGAGATTTAGGTTCTCATGGGCCAGCAGTGATCAGCACAACAGTGTGATGTTTACATTAGGAATACTGTAGGTCAATGCTTGTTAAAAAAAAAAAAAAAAAAAAAAGGGAGGGGGAAAAAAAAAAGAAAAAACTCCCCATTAAAATTTNAAAAAGGAGGGGGGGAAAATAAAAGGAAAAAATTCCCATTGGAATGTTGAACAAATAATCATGTTAATGTTTCATTTTTAAGACTTTTACAGGCTTCTCTTTATCAAAACAAAATCTGGTACCTAATTTGACCTGACAGTCCCTTTAGTGCATGGAAATTTCATGCAATTACCAATTTTGACATCATATTTAAAACTGTGGTGTCACTCTTTTGTATGTCCTTCACCTTAGTGTTAACACTAAGCACTGCAAACAAAGTAGATATTTTTCTAGTACGTGAGGAGTGCAATGTTAATACACTTACAAGCAAATCTAGAATGGATGAGAACAAGAAAAGTCCTTATCAACTTTAAAAATGTATATGTATATATATAACCAACTATAAAAATTTGTATCTATATATATATATTTATATTCTCTAAATAGATATAGCTGGGTTCAATTTGGATGCATTTCCTTGTAAAAAAAGAGTTCTATTGATATGGAAGTTGTGACTTAAGATAGTATTTTAAAAAATCTACCTAAAACAAAATACTTCAGAGTCTTTTTAAGAAAAGAATCCCAAAAAAAGACATCATTTAAGCATGTTGTTAACTAGTTTCCTGAACAGAGATGGACTGACATGGTATGCTGAAGTGAGTTTAATATATATTATAACCCAGAGTGGTTTTTGTTGATGCATTGGTCACAAATATCTATTTTGGAATATTTAATTCTGTCTCCCTTCGGATGAGAAATTTGGCTTGTCCCAGAATATCAATAGCAGAGTGGATGAGCAAGAAAATGTTATTGCCATGAGCTGTCCCTCTAGGGACAGAAGAAAAGGACCAGAGAAGGAGTTTTCCAATGTGTGGACAAAGCTAGCTTGGCCAAAGAACTGTGGGATGAAACATTATGTAAGAAAAGAGACAAGCAGATCCTCTGTTTCTAGAAATTTAGATGAGTTTGTTCCAAGCTTAGATTTTCCCTATTTGAATGACTAGGTTACCAAAAGATAAAGGAGAGGTTGACAAAGAGTGAGTTAAACAGAAAGGCATAGTTTTCACTAGAGCACTTGCTAACTTTGCTGTTCTGATGATTCCTATTATTTTACCATCCTTCTTGGTGCTGAAATTATTCTTTGGGAATACTTCACCCCTATTACCCATGAACCTTTTCAGAGAACAGAACCCTGCCCTGGGTACAAAGACTTCTCTAAATGACAAAATGGGAGTTTTAAACACTTAAAAACAGCACTCAAAATCCAGCCTGCTGGATAGGAGATCACCAAGGCTGGGACAAGGGAGAGAAGGTCATGACTGTCATGTGGAAGGGACAGATTCAAATAAGTCCTGAGCTCTGACAATTTAACAAGCTCTGTCTCACAAAACACTTTTAGGACTATTGGGGCCTAGGTTTCTCCTAGTTTTCAAAGAATGTTGTCCACACTTATTTTCCCTTGGGCAGACTGAATGTATATTTACCTTTCCTCAGAACTGTGCCATCTGGGTTAGATGCTATGCAGGGAGGGAATTTTCCTTTTCTTATTTTGACACCATCACTTTTTATAAGATCTCTGGATTCAGATCTCTTGTCTCCTAAAATATTTCCTTATTGTCAGCCATAAATTCATACGAGAGTTGGGCTTCCATCTCTTAAAGATTAAGAAAGGGTTTGTTTGGGCAAGGAAAGAAAGGATGTCCATACTAGTCAGGAAGTCCTGCTAGAAACCCAGGTTTGGCCTTGAGGCATAGCACAACACAGTTTGTGTTCACACATCTCATTTCTTTACCTCAGGAGCTTAGTGTTTAGATCCATGCTGGCTTTGGCACCATTAAAGAAAGTTCTAGAAAGCACCCAGATACAAAACAGGTTTAGTCTTTAAGAGGAATATAAGATGAACTGGTGAAAGAAAAGAAAAGAAGAAAAGAAAAGAAAAGAAAAGAAAAGAAAAGAAA
>VYXF01006145.1:0-90767 GCA_013397295.1 Polioptila caerulea | reverse complement strand
AAAAGAAAAGAAAAGAAAAAAAGAAAAGAAAAGAAAAAGAAAAGAAAAAGAAAAAGAAGAAATAAAAAGGGAAAAAAATCTTCTTTTGTGACAGAGAAGCCCAACAATACTTTAGCTACAAAACTCCAAATAGGATGATCATCAATTAAATGGGTTTTAGCATTTAAACCCATTTAGGCATGCCTACAAGTGTTTGTCTAAGTAAGAAGATAATTAGACAATATAATGCTACAAATTTGGAACCTGGAAAACACGGGGAGGTAGGCAACATTTAAATGGCACTTTAGAGCTTTCATGAATTTTGTCATAAATTTCTTCCTACTTTGATTATATTAAAAGCATTTAACAGATCCCAGTTAAAATGAGTACAATGATTCCACCCAGAAGTTGCAGAGCTTTGAACTGTATTTCTGCAGTGAGAGTTCCTCTTACATTTGCAGAAGGAAAAGAAAGGTGTCATATTTCATGAAGCTCATATTATTTTCTGTTTCTGGCAACCAGAGAAAGGTCATGGGTTTAAAACTCTGAACAGTTTGTTCTAAATAATTTCCAATTTTATATATAGACTTTCAATAACCCAAGTTTGGACTCAGATGGGATGCAGTGTTTTCACATTCTTGAAAAGCTCTTGAAAAATATGACAGGATTCAAACATCAATTCAATTCAGAGCATTTCTGTTGGTTTCTGGAGAAAAGGACCATCATGCTGCTGAGCCAGATTGCTCTATGAAACACATCCTACTTATGTCTTTCATATTTTTTGTTTTCTTTTAGTGAAAGAAGGGGAAATAGTGACTTAGCTCTAAATTTAGAATTTACCAATACTGAGTTTTATGTTACTTTTTGAAGAATCATGTTGACCTAAGTGAAACAAGACCTTTTCATTTAAGCTAGTCACTGTGACAGGGAATATATCAGTCTGGTCTTTAGCAATGAATCTAAACAAAACCCTACCATTTGTTCCAGCCAAAACTGTTGATATTTAATAATTTGTCATCAAAAAATATAAGACATTCCTGAGTTCTTTGTTGTAAAAATTACTCATAATTATCTTGAAAAATTCCTGTACGTGATGTGGTTTTAGATCCATCAAAAATGTTAGGGTAAATAAGTAATTTTCACAGCTATTAGCACCATAATTAAACATCCATGTTGGTATTTAATTTCAGTCATGAAATTTCTTGGCAAAACCTCTCCATCAGAACCTATTTTGTGAAATTCCATGACTTCTAAGGAAAACAAGACTTTAAAACACAAACCTCAGTTTTAATGGGAAACATTAATCTGCCTGATATCCGGATGGACAACATGGAAACAAGGATGAATGTGCCACAAAGGAAAATTTTCAAAGCTGTCCAGGAATGCAGCAATGGTGGCAGGTAAGTCAAAGCTCACTTAGAGTTGAACCTTTAATAGTAAAAGACTGAATGAAAACTAAATATGGCACTGCTGCTAAATGGGGCAAGTGGCTTGGTAACAGCAGCCATGGATAAGGCTGAGATGGATCAATGCCTTCTTTGTCTTAGTCTTCACCAGGAGAGTTTCCCAGAGTTTTGTGGTTACAGGAAGGCACAAGAGGTACAAGCAGTGAATGAAGATCAAGTCAGGAACTCTGGGAAGAAAACTCAATCCCTGTGGTCCTTGGGACAATTAGGCCTTTCTCAGAGTGACAGCCAATGTCAGAGCAAGATCACTCTATCATCTCTGAAATGTCATGGCAATAAGGGGAGGACCCCAAAGATTATGAGAAGGTAAATACTGTGTGTATTTTTAAAGCTAAGTGCAAAAAGGTTATCCAAGGACTACAAATTGCTACGTCTCCTTTTGGTCCCTAGGAAAATCATCAAGCAATTCTTCTGGGGATCCATGTGCACATAAACAACAAGATGTAACTTGTTTTCAGAGCAGGTTTACTGAAAAAAAAAACAACTCATGCCCAACAATCTGGTTGTCTTCTGTGAAGAGTAAGTAGATGAGGTAAGGGTTTTGATGTCCCTGGATTTTATCTGAGCTTATAGCATTCCAGCTAGGATGACAGGTTCTGTACTGATGAATAACTATGTGGTTAAAATTTGATATAATGCCTGGGCCTAGAGGATAGTGGTTTAAAGAGCCATATTCTGATTGTAGGCTAGTGGAGTACAGCAGGAGTTTGTCACAGGGCCTGTCCTGCTTAATGTTTTCCCTGGTGACCTGGTGGAGATGTTGGAGAGCAGTCTCATTATTAAGTGTGCAGACAATACCAAACTAAGGGGGCTGGCTGACCCTGAGCAAGGTTGGAAGAGATGACAGAGCCAAACCCTTCAAAATAGCACACAGTGAGGAGAGGAAGAGCAAAGATAAACTGAAACAAGACAAGTTCAATCTTCATGGGCACAGTGAAGCAGTGGACCAGATTGTTAAGAGAGGCAATGAAATCTCTGTCCTTGGAAGCTGTCAAGATCTGACTGGATTAAATATGGTCTATCTCATAACTGATCCTGCTTTTATTATTGGGTTATACTAGAAGCCTCTAGATGTCCTTCCCCATCTAAATTATTCTAGATTTTTACCAGTAGAGCAGCAATACTGAATTGTACATTGTTTTTTCACATAATTTATAAAGCAAGAAGGGTGGTGGCACAAGTTTGTTTTAATTATTTCTGCTGAAGAATTTTTGTGTGTGATGATCTTTAGTTCTTATTATCTTCATCTTTCCACAGTTTTACGCTCTGCTTTGTTTAGTTAGTGTAATTGATTCTAGTTACCAGCTTGGTTAATGAAAACCACCCTGCTAATAAGCCAGTTTAGAAGGAAAAAAAGCAAAATGTTATTAATCAAAAAACAGGTTCCCTCACAGATACTACTAGCAGGGCCAAACACAATGCATGAAAGAGAATTGACCTACCAAGAAAGAGAAACAGGGATTTCAAGAACACAGCTGTTTTCTTTCCCAGTGACAAAATATACAAAGAAAGTACAGGCCCCAAATGTGTAAGGAGAGGAAAGATTTTTTGTAGCTTGGCTTTATCCTGCATTGGCTGTCCTGAGTCAGGCTTCTTTGAAAGTGTTCATGGCCATAGTGAAAAAAAAATAATTCAGTGCAGAAGGCTGCTTTGTTGGTTTTTTGTTTTTTTTTGTTTGGGTTTTTTTTTCCCCTGAAGTGAACTGATTGTTTCAAAATTTCCAGTGAGTATGGTCTCTTATTTATTGTTTCTCATAAAAAATAAAAATAACTCCACTTCTGGCTATTATCATTTCTGCAAAAAAAACCTCAGAAATATTTCAGGCCCAATCCTGTAGCTTTGAAGTCAGTGGGAACAGAACCATGGCCTTAAAACATAATGTTTCAGTTAGATGTTGTCACACAGTTGCTCACATTTTTATTTTCTATCAGTAAGATTAACATTGCCTACTTTATTAAAAGAGATTTCTATGGCTTCTGGAGGTCCTTGGAAGCTGGAGGAAGGGATTTCTATCCTTATATCTCTCTAGAGATTGGCTCCTCTGAAGTCTGTAGGAAAGGGTGACTTCTGGAGCTGGTAAAGCAGGTTTGACAGGAGTTGATTGCTGTAGGTACTAAGCCTATGTGCACACTGTAAAATTAAATGCACTCACAGCCATGCTCTGGCACTGCAGCTAACCTGCATGGAAAGGCCTGCACCCATTGTATGGAATCCTCAGACACCGAGCAGCTGCATCCAAACTGCTCACAAACCTCTGGCCCCACCTCACTCCAGGACTGGTTTGAACAGCAGCAGCACTCCTGGGTCAAGAGCAGCCAGGTACCATCCAAACTTGTTTGCCTGGCAACAAAGTGGCAGGGCATGCTCCTTTCTGCTGTTTAATTTATTAGCGTGCACAACTTCAGGGTGCAATTCATCTACCTTAATGTAGACATCCAAAAGTTCAACATTAAACCTCTGCTAGTTACCCTGGCTTCCTGTTATACACAGTGGAAGCAAATCCAGGCCACAATTCATCTGATCTGTCTTGTGTACTTAGCTCTAATAAGATGGATTGCAATCTGGGAAAGCCCATTTTTTCTTCTGACTATAAAGTGAGTCTGAGGTCTTCAGGTCAGACTTAGACCTCTAACTATTAGGCACCTGAGATAAGGTGAGAGATTCCAGGCTAATACATATTAATAAGTTCATCAGTGTATCTTTCAGGTTAAACTATACTTTTAAAGACCTTGTAGGTTAAATTATATATTTTTAATCAAGAAAAACAGTGGAAAAACTAATGGAGAAAATGTCCTATCAGAAAACCTAAACTGTTCTTCACAAAATAGAATGTAGAAGGGTGAAAAGTTTGCGGTTTTTTCTGAGTGTGCTGTCCAGAGCAGTAATGTTCTCTCACATGTCTCTCAGAAATATGATGTAGTTTACCAGCAGCCATGCTATCTTCATTCTTGTTCTAAGCATGGAACAGTACCCATTTCATTCATTTTTTTCTCAGGGATTGACTGTCTGGGAGAATCTACCTGAGCAGTAGGATTTCATTTCTCATCTGCATCTGGAGGTCTGGGGAGCTGCAGAGGAGGACGAGGTCAGGTCTCTGCCCTCCAGCAGCATAACTGAGACAGTTTGCCTTAAGTCTCATTAATAACCCCTCTTCCACTCTGACCTTCAGTCATAATAAATACCTGGGAACTATAGCTGTTGATTACATTTACAGTTGATGCCAAGTTATATCATTTCTATTACCATTAATGTAAAGAAAATATTTGTGTCTGAAAATGTCACACTGCAGCCTATACACATTTTTTTTTTTGCAACCCTTAGTCCTTGTTACCTTCATTAGATATTTTTCTAATGATAATTAACTAAGAAAACATGACCTAAGTAAAGTTATCAAAGGAGAGCAATTATGGGAACATGTGCCATATTATTCCAATTAGGTAACTGCTCATGGTGGTTTCACTTGGTAACAGCACAAAACTACTGTTCAGCCCACTATTCCCACTGTTGCATTGATAAATTATCCCAAAGCTGCCTTTCATTCGACAGGTCTGTTTTTGGACAAGGGCCAGACAAAACAAAATCACAAGATTTATAAGTACTGCAGTGGGAGGGTAAAGAGGATCTGAAGGGCATGAGCCCTGCTCTGTCTTCTCACAACTAAAGCTTAAGAAAAATACTCCTGGTGGACCAAATTGTAAGGATTCCATTCAATCCTTAGCCAGACATCATTCAGTCAAGCTCTTGAAGACATTACTCTGGCTATATCTGCAGAAATACACAACTGAGTGACAAATTGTGATTAGTGCATTATTTACTGGAGGACAAGAAAGTGCCAGCACTGGTGGTACAGATTTTCCCTACAAGAGCTTTGCTATCTGTGAATGGGTTTGTGAAACAAGCAGAGCAGGGCAAGTATTGCCTTGACTCCATGACTCCCTTCAGCTTTGGATTCACTGTGAAACTCAGGGAACCAGCACTTTGCACCTTCCTCAGAGCTGGACAATGAACACTGAAAGAGTTTGTGCTTCCCTGAAGCTCCCCTTCCTTCCTCCTTTGTCCCTAGGCAGTGAAACAAATAATATCAAACTCAGTCTGGAGAAAGATTTTTTGACCATGGACTTTTACGGAATCTGTTGATTGAAATTAAAGTGGAAGACTTCATCCTCTGAAACCAGGTGGAGGGTCACTCATCACCAAATACCACATTCTCACACATAAGATGTCCTCAGCAGCATAGTACTATTAAAAAATGTAGCTTCCTTGGAAGAATATGATCTCAAAGAAATAATAGCAAAGACAAAAGGAAGGATAGGAAGTTAGCACTATGGCAAGAGGTTAACAGACATGATCTTACAATTAAAGATATTTACCAGAGAAATTTGAACCCCATTATAATCTGGCTCATGGTACATAAGGAAGAACTGGTTTACATCATCAAAGACAAAAACCAGGTCTGTAGGTAAGCTTTAAGAATAATAAACATCCTGAATTCAAGAATAAGTCTGTCAAATGAAGGGATATTGATTTTGGAACAAGGAATATTATGTCAAACAACATTAGTTTAATTGATCTGAATTTAGTTTAAGTACTAAAAGCATTTATATACAAACAGCAAATGAAAATTAACTGCAGCTGAGTCCCTTGATTCTCAGATTATACAATATGCACAAGCAACTGAAAGTTCTTGTAGGAATCCCAGCAGCATGGTCTGGGTTCTATTCCCATAGCATGACTCAATAGAAAAGCAATATGCTTTCTTTCAGAAAATATGAATATTTAAAGCCATGTTTTGACTTTTAAAAATACACAAAACTTTTCCTTTCCCAAAAAGAATTTATAATAAACTGCAGAAAAGACGTTAGAGCTATGATCATTGCTAGCATGACTTAGTTCAGATATTTCCCCTTCTGGAATGAACCATTCAGGAAAAAAAAAACCAACCAAAACCAATCCTTCTGAAACAAACAGATTTTTATGCTTTTGTTTTCCCTTCTATTCTCACTCAGTTATTTACTTCACTATCTTAGGTATCTCTGAGCCGGCATTTGTTGGAAACAATGCATAGAACCTTGATATACTGACTGTTACAACATGCTGCTCTTACCATCAGGGAAAATGCAAAGTTATTTCTGTTATTTATTTAGTTTTAGGACCTGATTTTTCCAAAGTGGGAAGATTTTCTCTACAACTTTGTTATGTACCTTTTATCTTCTTGAAACTTATTTGGATTTCCTAGAGTAATGAGACTTTAAAGAAATTATAACAATATAGAGTCCACAATATAGGCACAGAGGTAAAGAATTTCACTTGCCACTTCTCACTTTCAAGTACTTAATTTACTTGTTAGTATAGGACTAATGCTCAAAAATTTCTTAAACATATTTACAGGTGATCTAGTTCTCACTTGTTTTTTTTTGTTTGGGTTTCAGGACCAGCCTGGTGTCTTGGCTATGACTAACTAGAAGCCATGGGTTAATCTCTGAAGTTTGACCTCTCACATGGAGCAAAACAGGAAGCATCCAGAGGCACAAAGAAATCCAAGGAACTAAGGCCACATCACTGAAAAATGTGCACTAGGAACTTGTGGAATGGTGGTGCTCTTTGCTGCTGAGAAAGAAGCAAGAAACTTGTCAACTCTAATTTTGCCCATATAGAAATTGTGGGGTCTTTTGTATGGGATTTTCCCTTGGTTTCAGAAGCTAAGCTGAAGAATCCATGGACTAAAACATCACAGGGGCACATGTAAGACCTACTCCTGTGCTGTGCCTGTGATGAGCTTGGCAAGGTTCTAAGGTATATCAGAAGTCCAGCTAAAGTAACTCTGCGCACCAGCTTCTGAGAAATTCTCTCATTTAATTCAATGGAACACCAGCTTACAAGTGTTGTGCGTGCAGTCTTTGCTGATTGGTGAAGAAACCATCATTATGTAAAAAAATCTCTGCAAAGAGATCAGTCGGTATAAGGCAGGATATCTGGTTTTTTTCCTCTTAATACTTTACCAGGATTTTGTTGAAGTCTTTCTCACTGTTAACTTCTGCCACCTCTCCACCACTGGTTTAAAAAGAGGTGAGTTTCTTCTTTCTTCTTTTAACAACTGCTCCCTCCAACACTGCATCATATTTTATTCCAAACCTAATTTATGTGTCATTCCTGAGAAAGTTTCTGTTGAACAAACAACCCACTGAAGACATTTATTATTTTCATGATTGACATTTCCATGAAGCAGCATTTAGACAAACATCATCTTGTGAATATTAATTGTCTGAAAATTGTTCTAAAAGAAATTTTTGCTAAAACATGGCATATTTCATACTGTTTCCCTCTCTTCCCTTATTGGCCCTATATCGTTCTCCTTACTTTTTTTGATTTCCATGTCAATTTTGTGTTAATACAGAGACTATTAATTGTCACAAATATACAGGAAATTACACAATACAAAGAGAACTGTGCTGAAACAGTAGCAGTTCCACTGCTATCCCTAAATTCATGATGAAGAAAGATGACTGGACAACCTGGAAATGCTCACTGGCAGGCTGCAATTGTTCTCATGGGTCAGTGCAGATTGAAGAGAAAGAGCTCAGGTGGACTCTGAGATTATGACTCTAATGACCAACTAAATGGTGATAGGATGCAGACCAAGGTGCAAGAACTAGATTTTTTTGGTTGCTACTGCAAATTTCAATCGATATTTTGTCAGTCTATATACCATATTCAAAAAAAAAAAAAAAATGTACCCAGAACATTTTGAGAATCTAACTGTTTACACTGGTCCATTTTAGCACAACCACAGAGTTTTCAAATGATAAGATATTTTTACTGCATGGACTAACAAGAGTGTGCAAGTTGGCTTCAAATCCTAGCACTATTAAGTGACCAGTCCAGGCATAAATAGAAAAGCTGTAACTACAGTCCAGTGAATTTTTGTTAGAGTTAATGCAGCTTCAGGGAACTGCAAAGCTTGGCTGTAAAGGTCTTGGTACAAATTCAACGTGTCTGGCTTTCTCCCTGTCACCACATCATTGCTGGATGTGTAGTGCAGGCAGGATACGAAACCTCCAGGTTAATGTTAACACAACAAAAATTAAGTTCTAGCCAATGCATTTTTTAAAAATGTATGTGTAGTGAATAAACCTGTCAAAAGTCAGGATAACTAAGTATGAATTACTGTATAGGATGCATGCTCCTAGCTGTCATTCTGATGATGAAGGCTTGGCACTGGACATTTGGTCACCTTGAGCAAAGTGTTCTTTTAATAGGATCCCTTACAAACAACAGGGGTGGCAGGGAAACCACTTGGCAAGAGAAATACCTTTCAGTCTCTGAAAAAAATTTATTGCACAGAGGCTGACTTATTTACATTCCTTTTTTCAGGGAGAAAAGAATTCCAGAGACAGGTAGGGAATGAAACTCACACAAATTCCTGAGATATATCATGGCATGATGAACAATTATGCAGATTGAGTGAATCCAAGTGTCCATAGGACACTTGCAAAATGGTTTAGTCAGAGTTGCTGTAACTTGAAAAATATGCCTTTAGTTTGAAGATAACAGGATTAAGGAGATATCTTCACTGAAATAATATAAAACATTTTTATAACCAATCCAATGGCCTTTTTGTTTCTTTAGTGCAAGATACTCTTTCTGCATTTTAAGCTTGAGAGAGATAGGAATAGTTATTTATGAAGCTATGTTGGATGTTAGGAGAAACCTCAGCAAAGCTGGTAGGTGTAAGAGCAGACCTTTATTTACATAAATGGAGCCAAACAGCTGAAAGAATAATCACTCAAATACACACAATGCCATACTAGAAGTCAAAGGGTTCACATGGGACTAGTAGCATGCAAAATGACAGAGATTAGAAGTAAAGGAGCAGAGAAACCACAACATACATAGTCCTGTGATGAAAATTAGAACTGGGTGACAGTAGCCAGAGTTTGCATGTTTGCATGTTACATATGTTTCAGACTAAAACCGCCAAGAAAAACTTGTGGATTTTTTCCCTTTAAATGTCCTTCTCAGGTAAGAAAATTGGATAATTCTAATTAATGGTAGAGAATATAAGTTCAAGCTTTCTCAGTACTCCTGCCCACAGGGTTGTACACCTATCTCACAGTCCTAGGAGGCTTTAGTTTCCCTCTGTCAAAGTTTCCTCATGCTAAGTAAAAGAGTTGTTCTTTTATTCTCATACCAAAGTCCCATTTTTGTGTCATTATGTGAAGTTCCATTTAACTCTTAATTCATATTTGGCTGTATTGAGCTGGTTCATTTATATTTAGAGGGAAAAAAGCTTAAGAAGAATTTGGATAACAAGCAGAAAGGAATGTTTCATTTTAAATGATTTTTCATTTTTAAATGACTGCTATCTGATGTAATAAAAACGGTTGAATCAAAATATCTCTGTTATCAAAACACAACATTTCACTGGCTCAACCCATTTTTGTTATGGCTGCTTTCAAACGGATTAAAATGAAAGCATATTTTGGATGGAAGAATTTGCAAAATTAGATTTCCAAATTCCTACTCTACTTAGAATGATAAATTATTCATCTTCAGTAAATAGGGACTCAAACATGATCTACACAGCCATGACTGCAAGCTATGCAGTGTGCATAACATTTCGATCTTCCATCTCTACCTTTGTAACAATGAACCAACAGAATAACTGTTATAGATCTTTTAATTGCTCAATCTACCTTAGTAGGCAGAAAGTCAGGTTTTTCTGCCCAAAGAGAACCTTCTATTTAATCTTCTAACAGTATAGTTTGATCTTTATATTTCAACCTAGTAGCCTTTGCTCTGCAATTCCCTGTCAGGTGGATGCAAGAGATTTCAAAACATTCATGAATGTGCATAGTTCAGTAGCAGCAGTAGTCTTCAATCCACATCATGATGCCATTGTGGGCTTTTAAGCCAAACAAATACATATCCTGAATGGCTTACAGAGAAATTTATTCTGACTCCTAAGTCTGGAGATGGCCAAAGGCTCTGATGAGCTCACTGCTGGTAAAGTGCTGCTCCTGTAAAAGCAAAATACCTCCCCCCCGCCAAAAACACACACACATGGATGCTCATATGTATAATAACATCTCAAATCACATAGAAAAAGATCTGATATTTCCAACAAAGAAAGCCAGTACTGTGCCTGGACTTTCTCTTTTCTCCCAGGTCCTTTCCAATAATATTTGGCTCAAGTTCAGCATGTTACAGGGCTCCCAAGCTTCTTTCCCAGATATATCTGTCTTGTCTCTCTGGGTAAAAGAAACTTATTTCTGGCTCTCTGTCAAGCTCCCCACAACCTTGTATTACCAAACAACAATGTTGAAGGCAGGAATGCATACTTTTGCTTTGATTTCCACAGAGAATCATAATTCTTCTCTGCTTCTTTCTCCCCTCCTCCCCTCCCCTTTAGGTGACAAATGGCTCTCTAGAAGTCACCCATTTCTTCATTTTGACCTTCTGTTCACCTCCTCCATTTTTTTTCCTCTGCCCTGGCCGATTCCAATTTGGGTAATTATTCTGTCTACAGTACGTAAAATTCTCTCTTTTGTTGTAGTCAACGATAATATCCTTCTCCTTCTGTTCTTAAATGTAATGCTATGCCTTGATAAATCACTACTGTGGTTTACCCCAAAAGGGAAAGAGTGAGTGATTCAGGACTAATATCTTTTTATAAAGTCATTCCAGTGTTTAGGAATACTTTGGGATGAGTGGTGTTATATTATTAGTCCTTAATCCCTAGATGATTTTCTTTACAACTATTATTCTCTCTATTGTACAGCTTTTTAAAGCGTGCCTATTTATTAAAGTGAATTGACACTAAAAATATGTAAACCTTTGCCCGTGGAAAAATGAAAATAGCCATAGCTTTGGAAATGTTTTAGCAAACTGAAATTCTAGCTGTTCTAAATACAGCACTGAAGGGACATGAAATCCAAACTCTGATATTTTTTTTTTCTTTAAGCCTCCACTTAGATCCATAAATTCTTATTACCAAAAAAAAAGCCCCAAAAAACCAGACACAAAAGATGTAACAACCCTTTTTTTCGTCTTTCATCTTTAGATAGGAGCAATACCTTTCTGAAAACCTGAGTCCATCTTAAAAATTATATCTCTTATTACGCACATCAAGTCATGTCTTGGGTTGAAACAGTTTGTGGATGAAGACAGCTGTTTGCTATGAAGTACCCATTGTTATTTTTGAAGCAGATGCTTTGATTTGTTGGAAAGAACTAATATGTGCTGATTTTAGCCCCAGTCCAGTATGACACACAAGCATGTGCCTAAATCTATCGTTACTCGGAAAAGCACTCATACATATGTTAAAAATTAAGAATGTGCTTAAGTACTCTGCTTAATGGGGATGATCTCGAGCACATATTTAAGTGCACTGTTGAATCAAGGCCAGAATGACCAACCTTAGTTATTGTTAAGTTTGCTATCTTTTTACTGCTTTAAGTTCAAACAACATAGCAATGCTTTATTTCATGTCCTTTGCAAAGGAGGCAATTGCATACTTGACAAGAAAAAAGAGTTTGTTACATCTTGCTAGCCAAGTAGTGGGGAGGATGGGAAAGCCTGCATAAAATTACCAGGCTCCCCTTTCTTATACTGGTAAGCATGTGAGATGTGATTCCATCTGTGGCTGCTCTTCGATGGCTGTGAATCTGTTTCAGATCACAGTTGGTTATTTATACAGGAAGAGCTCCAGTTTTTGCCCTGCTTCACAACCTGACAGTGGTCAAAATGACATTTGCCCCACAGACTGCAGCTAATGTGCCCTGGATTCCTGTTTCCAGATGGTATATAAAGGAAAAGCAGGTGTAGCTCTCACTTTTTATATGAAGATATTATGTCATCTGTCAAAATCTCTGCCCAATGTTTTGATAATTCCTTATTTGAGGAAAACTACCAGATTCCACACCAATCTTTTTTTTTTCTGTGATATTTCTGACATATAATTCCCCATGAAAGCCATCTACATCCCAATATTTTGGGAATATCTGGATAGATGGTTTTCTTCTGCTTATGAGATTGTGTAGCATTAGGGCTTTTTACAGTCATTTACAATATCCATGGTGTCAGACTCCATGTAAATTTCCCAATACAATGCATAAGAAAAACTGGATGCTTTTTGCAATTTTAATAACTCTTCAAAATGAAAGAGGATTGAAAAATTATACTCAAATCTTTACCATCCTTTACATACAGATCTGAACACTTGGGCTACTCTGAAAGAAACAGCTAGACCAAAATCTTGGTGGTTTATTTTCTTGGGTATAGTTAGAAACTCCCACTTTTCAAAGTTGTCCTGAAAAATAGCAATGCAAATCTGATATGTGACAAACCTCAACTCTATCTTCAGGTCATATCTGTTGTCAGCAGTAGAAAGAAAAAGAATCTGTGTGGGGAGCAAGATGGATTCCCCTCTGATTTGTGTGTCATTGAAGATACCAGTTATGTCCTGATAATGGAATATTTTTATTAGTTCTTATGATGAAAGGGTGAAAACTAAAACAAAGCCTCTCTCCCATGTTTCAGCTTGAGTTTGCAGTCCTAGCTGTCAGAAATATCTTTTGAAGTCCTTAATGCCATCTATACATGTTCATGCATAAAATTATAATTGCCATTTATCTAATGAAAAACGTATCCTGATAATTTTCCACATTGCCTACCATTTATTGTATGTTCTGTTCTGCTGTTTCTGCTAATATCCTCATCTTCACTCATATTGTAGTAACAATATACATCAGGCTTATAATTAAAACATTATGAAAACTATGAAAAAAAGAAAAATGTAGAAATAAAGATCAATTACATTTAATAGTTTTGTGATGAAAATGCATATTCAGAGCTCAAATTTACTACAAAGCCACAGTCAAAGTATTTCAAAGCTATGGATCCACAACAAAAAAAACTGCTTCTGTAACTGCCAGGAAAAAACCTAGCAGTGGTACTGCTTCAAAACATCAAAGAACCACTGTCGTCTTCTTCCCTACCTCTTTAAAGGAAGGGATTAGTTGAAAAGCAGTTCAAAGTGTAAGCCAGAGATGTTTCAGGGAACTTTGAATTTGGAGCAGGTGTTTTTGCCATATGTGTTAGTAGTACATCCAGTAGCAGCGCGAGTCATCCTGGCTTAAAGAAGGAGAAAACCTTACTCAATATTCCCAGCAGATCTCCCAGACAATGAATCACAGGTTGAGGAATCAGAAGATAGGGACAGGCAGAAAAAGGAATATTTTATGAGTTACTGTGAAGATGAAAGAAGCAAAATCATGCTTAAAACATATTACCAAAGCAAGTAAGAAAAGTCAGCAGTTTCTTATTTGTTAAAACCCCATTGATTCTTAGCTAAATTCACAGAGAGGACATGTTTTCATGACAGACCTATAGAAGACTGACACCTGCATTCAGGTCACCCTTCTCTAGCAATAAAACACTGTTTTTTCTTAATTGTTACTGCACACACCTGAGGTAATTCTTTCCATAATTCTCCTTTTTGCAGTGCACTGGACTGTTCACTGAAGATTTCATGGAGAATAACTAGAGAATTTGCCTGTTCCAAGGCAGTTTGGGAACTTAAAGATGGGTACTAAAAGATGTCCAGCCTTTAAATTCTTGCATAGTTAGGTGGTTTTTTACATGGAAAGAAAATCCCGATATTAGTTGGATAGTTCCAGACAGCTCAAGTATAAAACACAAATCATTTCAAGTGCAAGAAGCTGCGGACAGAAGGGGGTTTGGGCCCCAGCTAGCATGCAAAGTTATATGTGAGTATTGCTCAGATTTCATACAGAAGAAGATTCTATTCAGTAGAATAAACCATGAATAACAGGCCTGGAATCTGACCTTTTAAAAATATAAGCAAAGGAGTTGTTCCACTTGCTCTGCTCTGTGAAGCTTCACAGATAAAAAGCACAATCACTCCCAACTTCTTGTCCTTATTAATATCAGTTATTGCTGTGGTACTTGGCTAAAGAGACAAGTCAAACCTTCAGTCCGCCCTTACCAGAAAGACATCAAAATCATAGTTTCAGCATACATAAACCAGTGCTCAGGGGAAATTTTTTGTACTCAAAGCAAAGTAGGAAAGGCCAAATAGTTTTGCTATGCCTACTCAAATGAAGAGAAATTTCACTTGCAAAAGCGACATAGATACATGTCTTCTTCTTAGCATCTCCTCACCAAGGAAGTTAAAGGAAGATGGGGAAAAAAATATGACTTTGTGTCCAACTGTATCATTTATCACACACACTACAAATCACTATATTCAATCCAGTACCGTTATATACTGGAACTGTCTCCAGAACCAGGCATCTTAATATTTCCCATAAATTCAGTGCAGAGGAGATAAAAATCCAACATTACTGTCTATAGGGCAGTCATGTCATTTCCTCTCTGGAATATGACATCTGCAACCACCAAATGTTATAGACTGAATTTTGTAGAAGGGCTGCTGATGAGTAAATATTCCCAGTGGAAGCCAACTGAGCAGTGTCCCACAGTGTCATGAATTGTTTCTAATTGCTGAACATCCCAAGCCTCTGCACAGTGTAGAGCAGCACCCTACAGAGAAGCTGTCCTATCTTCTGGGAAGAGATTAACTTAGCTGAGCCCATCCTATTTGATTAAATTCTCCACTAAACTGCTAAATCACTTTCAGTCTTGAGATCGTATTCTGAGAGCTGAGAAAGGAGGTAGTTTACATTTTCTTCACCCAATGGATAGATTATGGTCTTGCAGTGAGGTACAGCTTACACAGTTTTAATGTCAACATTTTAGATAACTGTGTGCAAGCAGGTCACTATAGATTGCCTGCATCACCCATGAAAATAAGTCAGCAATTTTGGAACACAATTCCTCTGGCCTATATTAAATGACTGTGAGCTGACTCATATCCCAGAAATGCCTGTTTGTCTCATTTATGGAAAGGGAGTTTAGAGTGAATTCTTCAGAAAGAAAAAAACCCTTATGTTATAGACACCTCCAGGCAGTCAGATGAATCCGGTGTAGGGAGACTAACAAGTCACAGAGCAGATGAGACTTAAGCCAAATGTACTGAATATTTTTCACTCTGATTCACTGAGAAATTGTTCTGCAACCTACTCAGCGCAAAGTAAATGAGTGTGGTACAGCTGCTCTCCAAGAGTGCACAACAAAATATTGGACAGGCTGAAGGAATGATGAGGCCCACAAGGAATTATTCAGCTTTAGACAAAACCATTCCTTTTAGTTTGTCATTCTACTCATTTAGGTCTGCATTTTTTCTTACCTTCCTATCTTTCAGAAGACATATTCAGCAAAAAATTCTGCAAACTTTGTGAGGAAACCAGAAACCATATTTTCTCTTTGTTACTCGGCAAGATTGGAATTTGTTATTGATCTCACTCAAACCAGCACAAATCAGGAGCAATTACATCAAAATTGATGGTAATAATCTAGTAGGAAAGGAGAATCTGGACTTACTACTTTAAAAATGGCAGCAAATCTTACCTTGCATGAAGATGGAATGACGCAGTTTGCTTCTAATGAAATGGTGTGGTCTTTTTTATGTAGCAGAGAAACAGCATTGTAGCTGAACTGTTAAATAAAAGTTTTCACTTAGCTTACAGTACATTTTACTGTCATCAAAAAAGCATTTGGGAATAATAGTTCCCAATGAGTCTCTGTTGAAATTTTGGGATAATAAACTTTTATATCTTAATATTTATGATTCTAATAAACTACCACAATATTAAAATGAAAGATACAAACTCTGAGGTCAAAAAATACAATTTGTTGTAAGGCAAAACAATTTTGAATAATAAACCACTATTGAAATCTAATATCACTTCCTATAATTTAATAAGTAATCCCCTTGGTGATATATCCCGGATATTAAACTGGTTTAGCTCACTTGGACCAGCTGTTTTAAATTGGTGCATAGCATTCTGCCAAATGATAATGCAAAACTAAGCATGAAATGACACGATAACCATTTATGTTCTGATTTTTACCTTCATTGCTGATCACAAATTGCTAATCGGGGCAATTAATTAATTCATTATTGTTAATAGTAGTGAATGGCATGTATAAAGATAACACCTTGTATATTAGCTCAACTATAGCGCTGTGGGATGTCAGTTGACCAGATGCAAATGTTTCATTGGATAATATATCTCACAGATCCCAGTCCACCCAGCACGTGCCAAAGCAGTTAGTGTTTTTTCACCACAAGCATCCAGCTGCAGACTATAAGTGTTTCCATAATGAAGTCAGTATAGCTTGTATTTTAAAACTTATTCAAAGGATCCTGTTTGAGTCTGACAGAAAAAACATTTTTAAAAGGGTCTGCCATATACAACCAAAAATAGTCTATAAATGTCTCTTTCACTGTATTTCAAGGACACTGGTGTTAGACTGGTCAGTCATCAGAGGAGATGACAATTTATCCATTCTTGTTCCATATGAATGTCTGATGCTGCTGATGCACCAAATTCAAACTTTTCAGTCCTATGTGTGATTCACCATTGAAACTGCCCTATAACAACATTTTGGAAAGACTCTGAGCAGAGGTCAAAATCATGACATACTGAGTCTTGATACTCAGTGGTTACAGTTTGCCTTATTGCTGCATGAGGAGGTTCCCTTCCCACTCCAAACGAGTGTGTGCACCCTGTTATCTATCAGAAAGGGAAAACACGCTATTCCATTCTACAGTACGACACTTTGCTCAAAAACAGGGCTTTGAAGTTATGGAAATATAAGCAGCAGCCAGCACAGCTGACAGAGTAGAAACTCCTGGTGTCTGGGTCCCAGAGCAGGTGCTGCTGTTGTTGGGCACTGTCACCTTCTCTGGTCAAGGAACTGACCATTGTGTTGGTCATGCAAGAGGACAGGCTGCAGCCACGAGGATGTGGAACCACATCCCACAGAATCTAATGGGCTTGAGAACTATGTTGGCTTGAGGTCTATAAAAATGACAGTTTTACTTACACAATTGTTCCATTATGCTTTACTGAAGGGAAAAGAGAGAGATTGCTCAACATGCTTCCAATTTGTTTATTTGTTTTCCTTTATTGGGTAAAAGTAGTGCTCAGGAAACAACTAATGTAGCTGACAGCACTGACTTGAATGAAGAAAGGGTGATGAAAATCACAAGGACAGCTCTGTTGGAGAGTGGTGAATGACAGGTTCTCTACCCACCCAGCAAATCCTTCTTCAAAAAAGTGCCCTTTGTGGGTGGGGAAAGATGACCAAAAGTAGTTCCATTTGTGAACGAATTGTGGTCTAACCTCAGATCAACAGACCTAATCAACACTAATACAAGCAAGCGCTTTGCCCTGTTGCAAATAAGCATACACTGCATTACTTTGGAAGCTCAGGAAACTCAGCTATGAAACACAAAATGTAGGTCTACCTTCGACATTTCTGACTGACTTTAATGGAAATGACAGTTTATTCCCAGAATAAAGATAGGCTGTGCTGGGGCAACATAACAATTCCCTAAAAATTACCTCTTGATAACTTATTGCTAAACCCTTTGCAGCATCAAATATTCCACAGAGGTCAGGAAAAAGCTATGTAAAACTGTCAATGCTCCTAAAAGTTTGTGCCAGATCATTAGAATGTGGCTTGTGGACTGAAGTGGTCACAAAGAAACAATTATTCTTTGCCTCCCATTGAGGAATGCCAAAGACCTTCTGAGTTTTGTGGTAATTGATGTAACTGAGGCAGTGTGCTGAAACAGCCCTGCCCAATCAGACCAGTGGAACAGCAATAGCATCTCTTCTGGATATTATATTTGTGGTTTTCCTCCTTCATTAGAGTTGACCAAGTCAGGGTAAGATGCTGAAGCAAATGTAAAACCCACCATTCTTAAATATGACATCTTTGTATCTGATTCCCATCTGACTTAGATGGGGAATAACTCTATGATGATAACAAAGTTGTACCTCTTTACTCCAGTCCCTAAAGCAGCTGGGTTTCTCCATTTCTATAATTTAGAAAATACAACAAAATTCTTTAGAAAGAGCAGTTAGAATTTCCTCTGTTTTACAAAGCTCCAAACACGCTGGGGAGGCTCAGAAATAATTCTCAAGTACTATTTCAATGTGTTTGAAATCACTAACTATTCTCAACTATAGGGGAACACACACACATGCACACACAAACAGCTCTTGAAGGAGATCAGAGTATCTGATGGAAAAAGTTTACTTTACTCTGGGTGATCTCAGCTACATTATTTACACACAAAATCTCTTAAAGGGAATAATTAAAAACACATCAAAGTGCAGTGACTTTTTGTGTCACCCCCCTCCACCCCCCAAACTCTACAACACATTTTGCAGCTTATCTTCTCTTCCTGGTCAGTCTCTTCCAGATCTCATAATAAAACAAAAAACATGTGAACTGAACCTTTTCAGGGAAGAAAATGTTCTTAAATATTTTCTTTTAGAAACTGATTCTCCTCCACTGGATTTTTTGCATTTTTTTAGAATGTTTCGTTCTTCTTGCTCTGTAAAGGTCTCCCTTCGGAGATCCATGCACTTATGAACATGGGGATGAAGTCAGACCCTGTGTGTGCCTCATGCTTTGGTACCACTAAACTAATCCAAACCACCATCTTTGCATTTTGTTCCTCTCCTGAGTGCAGAGCAAGGCTATTTGCAGAACTACCTAGCCCCCTAGAGTAGGTGTAGTCCTTCAGAAACATCCTAGGATGTTCTTCACAAGACCTGCCATGGCCAGGAAGTATTTGGTTTAATTATGAAAATTTAGTCATAAAATTGAAGCAGGGCAGCTTGCCATATTTGCTAGAACTGGACCTGTGTGTGACGACCTGTACATAAGAAATCAGGACTCAGGAGACTCAAATTCCACTAAAAAAAGATTTTATGTAGACCTGAAACTATTGACTCACCCCTCCACACCTCAGGTCTTTCCTCATAACTTTGGGATATTTAGTGTAAGTAAAGTACCTAACATTCAGGACAGGGAAGCAGCCAAATATTGTGATAACGAGGATTGCACAAGCAGTTCAATTGAAAGAAGATTGCACACTTTGCATTTCGTTTTCTGGACTATCAGTGGATATCATATACAGAGAACAGCTGGGCACACCAACACTTCATCTCCTATGTGGGACACCTTCTCTTGGAGGCTGGGATTTAATTACTGGCTGAATTCTGGTTATACAGAGGAATCATACTCAGGAAGAGGTGGAAACATGACTCAGGCCCAACAAGTCATCTCACAGCTGCAGAAGGATGTCAGAATATCCTGCTGTAAAAAATCCTTTGCAATTTCTCATACCTACTATCTTCCCTCTTGGAGGGGAGGAAGGAAAAGTCACAGTTTCATTCTATAAACCAAATGCCTTCTATGAACAAATTTTTTTTCTTCCATAACTGATAGCAAATCCACAATCCGGCCTGAATTTTAAATAATCACATACTTTCCTCCTTCTTTAGCATTCTTGCTATCTCTTTCTCTCTACTTGCCCTGCCTGTCATGTCTCCTCCAAGATGCATTCAGTAAAAGTTAAAATTTCATATTTCAGTGAGATGAAAGACTGTTGTTCTGCCTTGCATCTTCACCATAGCATGACATTTGTATTGGCTGTTGCGCTTTCAAATTTCTGAATTACCCTTGAGTGTGTTTTGGCTATTTCCATCATTTTAAGGCCTCCCTTTTCCTTATGAGCCCACCTGGAAAATGGCAATAAAACTTACAAGCTTTAGGGGGCTTGTTTTCCAAAGTTCACTGCAACTTTAGTTGCTTTTAAGAGAGCTTATCACTTTATCAGGCATAAAGGATTGTTGTTATTTGGTATGCCTAAATCTAAGCAGTTAAATTAAGAAAACAGTTTGATTTGTGCAATATCTATTCAGGATGGGGTCTATTAAAATACAGGTGACAAAACTCAATAATTTTAATTGCTTCCAAAGTATCTTACACAACCCAACAAAATAATTCATCTTGCAATGTGAAAGCTCCAACTTGGAACAAGAATATTGGAAGTTCAGTTCAAACAGATGAAAACCATGACTCTTAAAAATTTAATACATGGTTATTCATCTAAAGATGTTGCCTACGACAATTTTGTTCTTTCTTGTCTTAAATGCAGCCTTTTGGTGTTCAATACAGGTGAATTACTTTTCTAGGCAAAAAAATGGTCCCTAGACTGAAGGATGGTGACAGCCTAGAGACAAGCAATCGTGAGCAACATTCTTCTAAGAATGTAAATGAAGACAATTCCCAATGAATGGCATGTTTTCTGCTTTAAAAAGGCATAATTTCTAAAAGGTGAGGAATGTTATGAGCAAAATTCCTGGAAACTGAAATGTAAGCAGAGAACATCGAATGAAACTTGGACGTCCTTTTAGAAGAGTTTATTAAATGGCTAAACCCCTACAATTTCACAATCAAGAAAGAACAAACTTTGGCTATAAGCTCAACATCATTTTGTGGAAACTGTGAATATAAAAGCTATGTATAACATGAAAATGAAAAAGGCAGATTTAGTTAGCAGTAAAAATGAGAAATCATCAACAAAATGAAATATGTGAAATTAAAAACATGGGATAATAATTCCCGTCTATATGAAAAAGAGGAATAATTTAAAAATTTTTATTAAAGATAAAAAAGAGGTAGAAGTGTTATAGTTCTGACATTAGATAAGAATATTAAATCTGTTAGTAATCACAGAGAAGGATAAGGTTTCAGTAAATATTGCCTTGTTGAAAAACAGGTTCATTTAATCACTTCACATGAAGATGATCAAGATTTTTCCAGCCCTTCAAGTAGCAAGGAGGAATTTAGGCAAAGTCTGTTAAATATTTTTAAATCAGTAAGCTGGGTAGCTTGAATCCAAGAGCCCTTATTTTCCTGAGAAGTCAGCTGAATCACTAATGTTGCTCTTGAATAAATGCTGAAATACTAGTGAAATTCCAGAAGACTTAAAAAAAGGTACAAATCCTGAGCCAATATACAGTTATTTTGAATTAGGGAAGTTTTTGGATAGCAATCCTAGTAAAAAAAAAATAAATGAATAAGCTGATAAAGCAATACATTTATATGGTTAAGATAGGCTGAGAGTTCCCTAAAATAGCCAGTCATGGGGTACACTTCTACCCCTAGTCTCAGCTCTCAAGGATTGGCTGAAGCTTGACCACATGCAATGTAAATATTCCTAAAATAGCAGCAGAAGACAGTTGCGAATGACAGATGTAAAAATCAGTTGAAGAACTTATAATGATACACAAAGTTAGCTGACTTATTAAGCCAGATGAGACAATTTCAACAAAGTACTACAGTCAAGTTTCTGCAGCAGTTCTAAAATGAATCTTTAGAAATAAGCAAGAGAGCAGAAATTCTTAATGTAATTCTGAAAATATATGAACCTTTTGTTGTGTAAACTGAGTAGCAAAGACAAGAAGGGTGTTGATTTTGCCTCTGTGTGTAATATTGATGAGATTGATACTGGAATATTGCATACACATCTGGTGTCCACATATGGGGGAGAAAAAAAAAGCTGGAAAATTGAAAAGGATGCAGAAAAGACCTGAAAAATCATTTCAGGATGGGGAAAATGCCTTACAGTGGGGCACTGGAAATCCTCAATCTATCTAGATTATAGCAGATTTAAGGGTGACTTGAATATGCATGCACATATATACATTAGAAAAAATTCTGAACACTTACAGGAGTTTTAAACCAAAGCAAAAAGGCCTAAAGAAAATGAGTAGATACAGGCTGAAACCAGACAAGTTTAGTTTGGAAATAAGGCACATTTTTCAGCAGTGAGGGAGATTAGTCAGAAAAAGAATCTACAAGGGAAAGTAGTGAATTCTCCTTCTCTTCATAATAATATTGGCTGAGATACAGAAAGATGTGCTTCAGCCAAACAAAAGCTATTCTTTAGTCAGAGATTTTTGCTCAGCTTAACATATTAAATTGTCCAATTATTTCTTCTGCACTTAAATGCTTTATGTAGGATACAAGTCATTTAACTTTAGTTGTCAACAGTGTAGATACCTGAACCTCAGGTAGCCTGTGCAGGATTGCTTTAGAATCAAAAGACACTTTGAGGGCTGGATTTATCTCACCCATTTTAGAAACCTGCATTACTATGTGATTAATCCTGAGTTCTTCTTTCTCTGTACTACAAAAGAGATGTTATAAAGGGAACAATAAGAGGCTATAAAGGCAGTTTGAACAACTAGCTCTGATTAGAGGTTTCCAGTGAAAAACATGCATTTAGTCAGGTGAATCCTGAATAAGTTTTGTGTCTCAGTGTCAAGAAGGCATTCTGAGCAACATATCTAGTTCAACATGAAAGGCAGTGCCTGGATTTCTTGTTGGATTAAGTGAGGCAGAGGTTTACGATATTTCTTCTTTCACTACTGTGTAGCTTTTTACATACATTTATTTAGATTTTGTCTGCCATTTTTTTCAGTATGAGATGTAATTTGAAGCCAAACAATAAAAAACTAATCTTTCTCTACATTTCAAAAATAGATTTTCAAAAGGGAATTAAAGACAAAGAGTTGAATGTCTGTTTTGCTAAAGGCCAACATCTCATTGCCACCCAGTAAATGCAGCCCCAGCAGGAGGACACAGAACAAAATGCTCTCCAGTGTGAAATAAGAACTTGCTGTGATTCTGAATTTTAGGATGTTTTCCTGTTTGCTTTGAACTCCACATTAAACAAGGTAGAATAAATATTTCCAACAACAGAAGAAAACTTGAGAATGAAATATAGCTCACAACTCTTCCTGGGCAACAAGCCTCATTCACTGGGAGCAGGCACACGAACACACACAGAGTTAAAGGACTCATGAAGATTGAAAGAGTTTGAGTTTGGAAATAAGCAAAATCTCCCACACTAGTCCTGGTCAATTTTTTACACAAACAACATGGCTTGAAGTCAAGGGAAGATTTGCCTCAGGAAGGACTAGAGGGTTGGATTCAATGTACTGTTCATTAGGGCTATTTTCCTTTTCTTTATGACCCACATGGGAATCTATCTCCCTGTTTCAACTGACATGAACCATTTTGTTTCAGCAGTTTTTTACTGTTCTAGCCTGTACGCTTTATTGATGTTGATTATAATTTGGTCGCTCACCAACTTATTTTGAAACAAAAAACTGCAGTCCAAACCCATTTCTGTAGTGATTTAAGAACAGCTAATATGTACGATGCTTGGACCAAACTTTCTCATTAAATAGTTATTACTGAAGTTTTTATTTTTGCTAAGAAACCTTTTAATACCAAAGCACATTTAACTTACATACTTTTTAAAGTGTATAACACTTCTTCTAGATAGACTCTTAACTTAAATGAGAGCATTAGACAAGCAATGAAAATGATTAAACACTTAAAAGAGGTACTTGTGGAACATCTGAAAAGAGTAAGATTCGGCTTGGACGTTATGCCTTAACCATGTGCAATAACTAATATTATATATATATGTATGTAACTTGAAAAATCTATTTAGCCTTATTGAAAACAATGAAAATATTTATACACTGAAAACAAAATTAAAATTTCTCCCTAAAAGTCACTTCATTTGTTGACTTCCTTGCTATGAGACAATAGGGGAAAAAATCTCAGCATGTCTTTTTTAGATCATATTTTTAAGATTGCTCAGAGTACAATTGTAAAATGAATGAAAATTTGGAAATGTATTGGTTAACTATTTAATTAATGAGCTAACACACACTTTAACATTTCTCAAAATTCAAAATACATTTCTATGTACTTCCATTTGTTTTTATTTATATAGATCAAAAAAATGTATAAAAATATTATGCCAAACTCTAAAACCACAATTGCAATCTTACTGAGCTGACACAATTTTTTCACATATATTTTCTTTCCCCTGGAAAGAGATATGAAGCAGAGAATGGACAGAGCATTACCCAAATCAGTGTATTGCTACAGGATGGCTTTACAGTCCAAGATGAAACAAGACCTAAAATCCTATCTAGAACAGATGTGAACTGTAGACTACCCATGGTCAAGGAGAAAAATTTCATCTGGAGCAACTGTTTCTACCATATTGTCTACAATGAGACATCTCTGGAGCTTTCTCATAAGTATGTCGTACTCCCTTCTGTATCACGATCTGATTTAAGAATACTTTCCTGAGATCCTGCTCCAACTTTAAAATGCTGCCATGGTGGTGCCACAGAGAAAATTCAAGCTCTGGAATGTGACTGTCAACATGCTTAAAATGTTAACACACCTGTGGTCTATGCCAGCTACCATTTCCCCAGATAGCAGCTGAGCTCAGTTCAAGGTGAGTACATAAATCCCAATAGATTCTTTGGCTATGGCTAACTTGTGTTACAGAGAAAGGGGTTAGATGTATGGATGTGATCCATGCTGTGCCATCTGCCCTCAGGCCCAGAAATCAGGCCCTGTACCATTTTCCTGACAGCACATGTTTAGTCTTTTTGTACAAGAAATAAAAGTCGCGGGGAAATCATGAACTCTGCCCTTAGGAGGATGTGGGGAATTGTCGCGCTGCGGTTTCCCCGGCCAGCTCTTGTGGTGGTTGTTCTCTCCACCCGGCCGCGCAGCGCGTCACGAACAGGCTGCTCCAGGAGAGGCTGTGCCAGCTCAGTCCCGAATGCAGCCAAGGCTGGGGCGTCAGGGTCACACCGCGCCTTTCACGGGGTTCATGCAAGCGTCAAGGGCGTGCGGCAAGGAGGAGGGAAGGAGAGGCACCCCGAGATAATTCCAGGAAGCCACGATCTTAGAAGGACGAGACTTTAATGAAGGGAGCTCCAGAATACCTCTCACCAATCCTCTCTTGGGAGGGGAGTTTTATACTGGCTCAGGGGAGGCCGGGGAGACACAGNACTGCAACAGGAAATCTCAAGAATATCTCTGGGAAAGATTCAGGACCACAAAAATTTGCCAGTCAGAGGAATGAGGATACCTATAAACAGCTGCTGCTGAGCAAGGACAAAGAGCAACGCCAGCTGCTAGCAGAGTGTACTGCTGGGGACACAGCTGGCTGTGGTGAGGACAGCAGGATGGAAGGGTTGAATGGGGGGTAGGAAGACGCAAATGTTGGAGCAACAACTTTGTGGCAGTGTCCCTACGGCCTTTCTGATTGCTTCCTGATCTCCTTGTTGGAAAGGTCATGGGCCCAGAATTACTCACATCCACACTGTTCCTATCTTGAAGTGTGTAGTGGTGTGTTTTTCTTAAATGTGGGCTTGTACTGTAATTTCTTTAATAGATCTTCCTGCTTTCCCCCAGGGTGGTTGGTTTGGTCCAAGTTTTCTCCTCCCTTTCCCAGTTGTCCATCACTTCTTGATCCACCTGCTAAAGCTGCCAATCCTGTGTTTAATCCACCCCTTGTTCTCAAATATCCCTTTCTCAGAGGTCAATCCTTCCCTGTGCCAACCCCTTGCTTGTCCCTCCTCTTGGGAAATCTCCTAAACCTGGATGCCCTGTTGGTTTGTTCAAATTATACTTTTCCCATGTATCCCTCCACAGGTTGTAATATTGTATACCCTGCTTTGTGCTCCCCCCCACTCCTTCCCCTGTTGGTTGAAGAATTGTACCCTTTCCTTGTACCTCCACTGTGTAAAAGGCAGTGCACAGTGCTGCTCTTGGTCTTTTTGTCCCTGTCCCTCTCCTGGGATAAACCCCATGAGAGACCCTCGCTGTTCTTTGCCCCGATCCTTGGTGCAGACACACCCGGTGTTGTTGAGAGCACCTCACTGCTGCGATCTAGAGCAGCCCTGCTCGACTGCCACCCGCTCCAAGGTCCAAGGGCAGCCACTCTTGGTGCTACCCGGGAAAGAGCTAGCTGGGGTTTTCCCAGTGATAGTGTCAGAAGTGTCTGTCCTACATCTAACAAAAAGCTCACCTAGGCTCAAAGACAAATACAAAAAGTAAGTGCCAAGATAAGAGCATAATAACAAGCTAAGCAGCCAGTAAAATTGCATTACCTCCAACTGCTCATGATTTAGACACTTTCTGAGCTCAGTAGGTTTCTCTTGCTTTGTCTGTTTCTCCTCTTAAATTTTGTTCTATACAGTATCCTATGCCAAGGAACTCCACCATATAACTGCACCCCAAAGTGAATGAGCTTTCTGCCTGGTTTTATGCCTTCCTTCTATCTCCTGCTAAACAATCAAGCCTTATGACCTCCTCAGCATCACTCTAGGCTGGATCAGTTTTCCCATGACTGCCCTCCCCATCACTGCTTTACTAGACCTAGGAGTCCCCATTTCTTCAGCCTTCAGAAAGAAGTTTTTCCATACCCCTGCTTTTGCCTAAACTTTTTCAGTGCTGCTGTTATACTTGAGCAATTGCAGCACCATGCCCAACTATTCCAGTTTTTGTGAATTTATATAGTAACACACCAAGCTCTCTTTTAAAAATCTCCTATTCCATTCCTAATTTCTATCAATCAGCTTATGCTTTTGTACACTCCTGGTAATGTGAACTGATTGTGTCCACACATCGAAGCCCTTGGAGCAAATCCTGGCTCAGTACTTGCCCCATGGATTTGGCACAAACCGATGCACTGACCTCACATGATCTGCACAAAGTTTGTCTATCACACTCTTCCCACTGGAAACTCACAGCTGTGGCTGCCCTGCCACATCCCTGTCAGCAGCTCGGGATATTCTCACAGTCTTTTTCTTTCCTCTCATGTCCTTTCTCACCTCAGCCCAGAGTAGTCTGAGCTACCCACTATAAGGGCTAGATCTCCTCCTGCCCCCAAGTGGCCTAACTTTAGGATTGAAATTCTGGTATTTAAGATAGCTTACCTTTTCTGCTTGCCCTAGATGTGAAGAAGGCATACTTTGCCATCTGTCATATTTATTATTTTCTTCACAGTGACAACATGGGTGTAGATTGTGGGCAGAAGGATGCAGTGTGAGGAAAAAAGTGTGCAGCATCCAATGGGGTGAGTATAAGTTGAAAAACAGGTTTTGTGGATAGATGTTGGATGCTTGACTGATTCACTGGATCAGTCCTCAGACTACCCAAAAAATTAACCACAGGTTGTTCAAGAAGACACCTAATTTCTCAGCACCAGAATGGATCCTGGAGGTGGCCTGGCATAGACATGGCATAAACAGCCTGGGGAAGAGGGCTGCAGCGTGAAGCAATTGAAAGGTTGCTGCAAAGAACAGAATAGTCTGTACTCCAGATCCCCTGACAAGAGGAAGAAAAACAGTATGTTTAAATTGCAGGAAGGGACAATTAGGTTAGACAGTGAAAAGAACTTTCTAACGGTGGGAAGAGTTAAGCCCTGGAATAGCTCGCCTGGCAACTGGTGCTGTTTTTCTTGTTGACAGGTTGTAAGAACAGGTTAGACAAACATGCCAGGAATGGTTTAGGTCTACTTGATCTTTTCTTGGGTGAAATGGAGAGATAAGATCACTTCTGTTCTTCCCAGACTCACCTGCTACAATGTTATAATTTTTAATCCCAGATTTCTAAAGATGAAAATGGATCCTTTTTTCCCATGTTTTTCACTACTGCAGAGTACCTTGTTGTATCTGTCTAAAAGTTCTGACAGACACAAAACCACATTCCCTGCTTGTAAAAGTCAGAAACCCCACAGTTAAATAAAGGATCTCTGTCCAGTTCTGCCAGTTTTGCTTCATGTGTAGAAACTAAGTATGACATATTTCTTTTAATAATACAATATTTACTCATTAAATATATTTACCTACTCCTTTGGAAGTCCTTGCCTTTTATCTGCTGATTATTTCACAAGCTGAAAAGTAAAATGAGTGTTATGGTAGACATCTCTTTTCAGAAGTTGTAAATAGAAACCACTTTAGAACACCTCTGGTCAGAGTTCATATTTGTTTGGCTTTGATTACAAAATTACAGATATCTGCTTAAAGTATTACAGCAGAATACTGGCCCAGGAGGGATTATATTCCCAGTTTTGAGATTAATGCATTGTACAGCCCTTGGTCATGAAATTTAAAAGCATTCTAAATAGTGGCCACTGGCCGTTTTATGTGACAGCCTAAATAATTAAAAAGGTCTGTTTCAATCCCATACCCATTGAGTACATTTTTGTAATGTTTTGCTGCCTAGAAATGGTCTCTACACCAAAATGTAGCACTAAAATGAGAATTTAGCCTGTATCAGCTAGGAATCTGGAATCTGTTTTATGATTCTACAAGGATGTATAAAAGAAATAAGCTATAGCTATCCAGTAGAACTTTTCCCCATTCAGAGATTATTGCTGAAATTTATTCCTTCGGCTTCTGTCCAAACAATCCACACTTAATATTTTCCTCGGTTCTTTGTTGACTGCTTATAACCTGTGTGGAAATCCTTAGTTTGTTAGTTGGAAATCACCAACATTACATTGTCTGAATTTACAGGCTTCACTTCTGGCTTTAAGAGAAGCCTTGTGTTCAAGATTGGTTAAGCATCTCCCCGTGTCTGTGGACACCTACTGGGGTGTAAGTAGTCACTCCCAGAATTGTTTCTGCGATGTCACCTTCTCCATAAATACCCAGGTCTTTGCAGTCGATATGTTTAAGCCATGAGCATGCTTTACATGCCACAAACTGCTTACAGATTTTACTTCAACTATAGTCAAAGGCTTCACAGTTTATGTTCAAGCTTTTCTAGGAAATTATCTCACTAGTCAAGTGTAATCCTCTAGGCCTGTCCAATTTAAGCACCTCTAATTTAAGCTACCAAAATGTGAAGGGACAACTTGTTTTGAACCTGAGTTGTGATTATGGGATATACACCTACCTGAACAGGACTCTCATCTGATACAGGTGATAAAATCATCCTTCTTGGACCCCAGATGTGCAGATTTAATCTTAAATTCTAAACTGTCAGTTGGTGCTTTTTCTGCAGGGAAATCATATGTTAAATATCTATCTGAGCTTAAAAAACAAGATCAGGAGAAAACTGATGGGGCAGAGGGATTGCTATGGGACAGTCATGTCTTTAAAAGGTTATTTCTGTGTGTTTCTCCCTAAGTCAGCTGCTTATGCATGAAAAATCAATCCTCATTCTATTCACAGAAGCTCTTTTCTATCAGGTGCTTCAAGCATGTGTCCTTTTGGAGTGCTGCAAATCACCTCAGGAAACAGTGCTTTCCTTGCTCTAAGAAATGTGAAAATAAAAACTGTCAGTGTTATAAACATCATAAATAAACAAAAACATCTTTTTTTTATCTATGAAACACTATCATGAGGGACTGAATTATCCTTGTCGACAAAGGCTGATTTTCTAGAAAAATTTGCTGAAACTACAGAAAACACTGAGTAACTCTCCGCTGACATCCTCTGTCAGTCTTAATGTAATGGCAAAGGGGTTGTTAATAGCTCAGACATGTAAAGCACTACAGGTTTTTTGAAATAACTAGATATTGATTCTGTATATTAAATACATTTATTTCTAAAAATATTACAAAATCTTTCATGTGGAAATTGCATTAAAAATATGTACACTCAAGATGTAACACTATGGTAGTAGAGCAGGTGGGGGTATGTTTTCTTTTGAAGCAACAATAACATTTATAAACTTTGTATTTCCCAATTTTTTTCTCCACACAAAGTTTTTTTCCAAAGGCAGGAAAGTGATGTTTTCTAGTTCAGAGAGGATGTGTTGTGACATTGACAATGTCTTGACTTTTTTTTTCTTTCCTTCCTCTTTTAGTTCTTTAGAGCTAGATACACAGAAGATAACAGTCCTATGGTTTATCTATAGTCCAGAGACTCAAAAACAATGAGGCAAGGTGAGTGAAACTTCCTGCTGATGACAATGTACCATAAAGAGAAAGAAATATAAAGAGAAGGGAAGGTGACACAAAAAAATTACAGTCATATTTGAATCATCTGTGTGATTGTCTTTCATATTTAAAAAGTTTTTAAAGATTTGTGTGACTAAAAAAGCAAAGGATATCCTGAAGAATACCGAGGAATTTCCACTTATTGTAGTTCACATGGATACCAGATCCACACAAGAGGAGCAAGATGTGCAGGCCAGAAGGACAGTGTTGGATATCCAGGAAAAGAAAATAAGCCAGAGTGGATATCACCACGTTGCATAACTCAGTGGTGCCAAAGAAAAAGTAACAAAGAAGATGTCAGGTGTGTGGCTAAAGTGTGAAGGAGCAGTGGGGCTCCTGAAACAAAAAAGCACATTTACATCTGACTCCTGCCTTCAAAACTCACCTCACATTTTAGGAGGTCTTTCAGAAGGATTAGGAAGACACTGAAGAGGAGCACCAATTTGAACTCATAAAAGTAGCATTGCTCTTATACAAAACAATGGAATAGTAGTACAAGAGGTAAAGAGTAAAACTAAAAGTAATTCATGTCTGTAGTTAACAACAGTTAAATGTAATAGCTGGCTAAACAACATACTATACATCTTCAGGAACCCTAAAAATGCATGGAGCTATGGTAAGGGAGACACTTTGCCAGATCAGCATGGAAGATAAAATCTCACAGTGAAACATTTGGCTGAGTTGTAGGATAGCATAAATAACCAGAGCAAAGAACAAACTGTGCAAGAGATCACTGGGACTGGTAAGGAAAAGAAATCACTACTTTTTTTGTACAGCTTCTGACAGCTTCTAACACTCCAGAAGTTAATGCAGTGGGGTTAGCAACTCCACAGGAAGATGATTTGCCTGTGAAATATCCTTTTACTGTATACATCACTGAAATACCAAGGAGGAAGAATATGTTAGGTGGCAAACTGAGCTGATACATGAAAACAGCAATGGCTTATGTAGAGAAAAAAGCACTGTTCCTGTAGGAAAATCAGTCAGAAGAACCACACTGGATGAAGTCTGTTTCAATTTGAATGGCAAAATTTGTATCACAAACTCTCATTTCAACTTTAAATGTAATTATTTTAGTCATAGCCACTCTTGATTAATATCAATGGATAGTCCTGTAAAAAGACTTTATGTTATTCAATATTTTCAAGCCAGTGCCATAAGCCAATACACCATGTTAACATCCTGGCTCTTACACACGCACTAAAAAGGGTCAATCATTATTTGTCTGATATTTTAAGCTGCAGTCACCCAACCAGACAGCTGGACATGGCCACCTTTAAATTCAAGCTGTCACTCACACTTTTTTGTATTACAGCAGACGCTGTTAGAATATTGCCCATGTGAACCACTGGGCAGCACATGGCAGCTGAAGTCAGGAACAGAACGACTGGCAAAGCAGGCAGTGAAGCAGCCTCATTAATGGACAAAGAGGATTAATAAAAGGCTGGATTTACCCATCGTTTATGGTAATAACCTATGTTCATTCCTCTTTTCTTATGCATCGGCTGTTTCACCACACACCTTTCCACTGAGCAGTGGAGTAAATAAAAACTGGTCATGCTGGCTGACATTGATAAAATCAAGTTCACAGGCAGATATTTCAAACCCTTTATTAGCAAGACCATAAACTACATATGCTGTTTGATTAGGATATGATGAAAAGAATTTATTAGCAGATGTGTATTCAGCTACACTGTTTTACTGGCAGCTTTATGAGATTCTCTCCTAGGCTGACAGGTGCGGCTTGCCAGCTGCCTTGTACAGCAAACAGGGGATGGAGACCATGCCATGTGCAATGATTTAATCAGTTACCATCAACTGCTGGAAAATAAACAAGGTTTTGTGCATTTCTTTCAGTCCCATGTATATTAATTGAAACCAAATATTACAAATGACACTGAAAAAGAGTATCGCTGATCAGAGGAAACTTAAATTTAATACGACACAGCCATGTAATACATAAATATAATAAAGCACAGTCATGTAATACATAAATATTTAGTTAAAAGATAGCAGAATTTTGTTAAACTTGGCAATGGGAAGTCTTTTGAAGTCTCATTTGTCAGTTTCCATTCGTGGGACAGTCAAATCTAGTCATTTGGGTCACAGCTGGCAAAAGAAAGATGATCCTCTTGGTTTATTGTTCTGATACAAAATTGTCATTACAAATTGAAAACACAGAGCGAATAAAAGAGGGCAAATGGGGAACTTGTGTGGTTACATATTTTTAACTGTTGCATCTGGCTGTACTTTGCTTAATAGGGGTTGCAGAATTCAAGATGTCTATATCCTGGGTCTCATTACTATTGTTTAAAATTTCTATACCACTAGTTTACAATTAAAACGTTCTTTCTCAATTCAGTTCTCATATCCCGCGTTTTCTGTGCTCTAAATATGTGTAACCTGAACTAATATTTTTATTAAGTATCTGACAGCTGCACTGAAACATTTTTATTTTAAATATTTGCATGTCAAAATACAGATATAGAAGACTTTTTTCCACAGCCAAAAGAGAATGTTCATACAATGTAAAGAAAAAGTAATATTGCTAAACTGAAGAAAGGACATTTTACACAAAATCCTTTAACTTTGTTTTCTGCATGTTTATGACAAAGAATTGTCATGATTACACTGTAAGCAAGGACAAGTTAAGAAGAACTGCAAAACAGATAAAAAATTTGCCAAACCGATTGCATAAATAATTATAGCAGTGATCTGTTAAAAATTAAGAAAATTGAAGCCATGGCAGCATTATGAAAAAAAAATGAGCTTGTCTTTGAAGTGTCAGTACATTCAAATTCTTTCTCTCAGCCTGAGCATGTATCCAGATTTTAGCAGATTTTCTGTCTTAGTTTAGAGTCAAGCTCTTGCATAGAATTTGAGGTGCTAGAGAAGGAGCAGCACCAGTAGCAGAAGACTTTATTCTCTGTCTGGTTTTTTGATCATAATAATTTCTCTGAAAGAGATTGTTTTTGTTCTTTTCTATTTTAATGGCTTGAGAGAGATGAGTTTCTAGAAGTGAAAGCCAGAGGATCCAAAATTGCGATAATAACTGCAAGCTGCATTAGGCAGAAATATGATATTTTATAATCGATTAGGAGGTTCTGATTTCCTTTCATTCACTCCATTTCTCTTCCCTTGGTGTATTTTCTTGCTGAAGCACAGAACACAGCTCAGTCTTTTCAAGATTTTACAAGGAAAAGTGTACCATCAAGAACACGTGCTCTGCAACTATTAGAAAAATGTTTAATACACACCTACCCTTGCAGTCAGCTTCTGGGGATGTCTCAGAGAATTTACCTTGAGAAGGTAGTAGGCAGTAACTCAGCCTAGATTTTTCCATGCGAACATTCTCATCATAATGCTGTTCTGTATTTCCAGTCTAAAGTTTGTCTTACAGCATGTATATATGGAAACACTCCTTGCACCCTTCCTGTGGAGAGGCTTTCTATCTTCTCCCAAGCAACACAACAGCCTCTCCATCAGCTTGGGCCACGTAGGAATGGGTTCCTCTCAGAGTCTCTGTAGAGAATCTATACTAGTAAAATAAATTATATTGTGACCCTGAAGCTAACTTAGCATGATGTGGTTATCTGTCTTTACCTCCAAAAGAAGGTGGCCACACTCAGACTCAACATTGGAAACATCTTTATCCCATACATTAGCCTCAAACCACACCTGGGAATCATCAGGGTGAGTGCTAGTTATCTTGAGTCAAAATCAGGCAAGGCACCATTTAACATTACAGATAATGGAGTTTTAGTGTGTGTGCCTGTGCCCTGTTTAATTTGCTGGTAAAAATGAAACCTTAGGATACAGCTAAAAAGTCTGCAGTCTGGATCCACAACCACAACAGACTTCAGGATGTTATAAACCCATCATAGGATACATTTATATTGCATGTCAAGCTTAGGTCAGCATTCTGGATCTGAACTCCAACTTACAGACACTGGAAAAATTTACAGCCCTAAAACAAGGTTGCAATTCCCTTGATGGCAGGGGTTTAAGGCCTTCAGGCTCCTAAGGTCCAAGGTGAGCTGGCATATGATGTTCAGGTCTGTTTTGCAGGCTGAAATGATCAAGAGCAGTTTGAGGAAGTGTCTCTAAATTATTTCCCAACATCTGGGCACAAGCCAGAGTTTGCAGAAATGCCCTCTCAAACCACCAAGGAGCATAAGGGAGTCCTACAGGGCTGTGCCTCAGCTGGCAAGAGGACTATTCACCATTGCCTGCTAACCAGGTCTCACACAGTATCCACAAGGACATAGATTTAAGCCTGTGTTGTGAGCATTGCAGAGTGAAAATATAATCTTCTGTAAAGTTTTCTGACTGTTCTATTTGTTTGCAGCGTATCAGGTGTATCATCCACTGGACTTACTTCCCAAGCAACCTAGATCTTCTTCTCTGTCTAAAAGAGAACTTTGCCATCCTTGCTGTATCTAATTAGTGCAGGCACGGCATGATTACCATATCAGAGATATCCTGTTCTGGTTTCATTAGCAATGTTTCTCTCCTGTACCCCATCTTTAAATTTCTCCTGCAGGCAGACAAAGGCTGCCTCTACAGAAGCAGATGGCTCTATTACATGCCAAAGTACAACTTTAACCTCTCCTCCAGTGGCTTTGGGACTTTTGAGACCATGCATACTCTTTAGTGTCTACATGTACAGATATTAAGAAGTCACAAAACCTACATAACTGTCAAACAACTCTGATCAAATGTCTGGAATGCAAAATATAACCTAGTTGTAATAATTGATTGAGATAAGCAGATTCACTGCATCTACACAGTTTTGGTCAATATTTCTGAGATATTTCTGGTTCCCAACACCTGCAGAAAAGGGCAACTTATTTCTCCTTTGTGCATTTCTGCCTTCTGCTCACCTCACTGCTTCTACAGACTGGTGTACCTCTAGAGAAATGCAGCAATTATTAGGGTCTTCTGATTCCTTTCGGGCCTTAATGGTTTTCAAAACAGACAACATTTCATCTTGGGCACAGAGCCCTACAGAAACATATTCCTAGTGTTATTTATATGGTATTTTTGTATGGAGAGAAGTTATCCTCTGGGACTCTGGGAATTGCAAGGAAATTGCACAAGTAGGTGAGGGTCTAGAAACAACTACTAATCTCAGAGATGGCAACATGCTTTCATCTCCAGGGTCTTTGTTTAAATTCCTTATTGTAGATTATATACACCTCTGAACATAACTTTACTTGGAGAGATTAATTTAACGACCTTGAATCTTGGCTGTCAGTCTTACATCAGGATTGCTGCAGCACACTCTAGTTACAAATGCAAGTTTACTGAAAAGAAGCAATGGGATTCTATGATGGAATTAACAGTAAATTTTCAACCTCAGAATTAAAACTGCCTTTGCAAGTTGGCAGATTTCACAGTAAAATCATGAAATATTTTTCAGCCTTGACATCTGTAAAAATAAATGTGGGGTAGCAAAAAATGAACATGACTTGAGAAAATATTTTCTGAAAGTCTTAACAAAAGTGTTGCCACTTTTGCAGATAACACTCCTTCATTTTTAAGCACGTTCTTTTTTGCTACAGGCCAATGCTTCTGACCTGTCTCCATCAATTTCCTCTAGATATGTCCAGTCATTACACTCATGGTTTTGGTGTAGGTCAACAGAATGAAGACATGTATAAATTTCCAGACTCAAATATGAGATGGCATCCAGCCATGAACAATGTGTGATGACAAAACACACTGCTCACCCTCCACTAAGGCTTTCAAACACTTCTACATGTCATTGAATTCATACTGGTCACAGAAGGATTTTCTGACCATGTAAACTTGGTGGGAACTCACATGAGTGGTAACAGATGGAGAGTGATGAGGTTTGGTGTAACTACACTTGTAAGACACGTCCTTGGTGCCCGCCACTCCTTGAAGGGCTGGGTTGGAGTTTTGATTCAAACCATGGCACACTGGAAAATGCTGTTCACCTTCTTGGCACAATAGCAAAGTGTACGTCATGTGCAAAACATTTCTCCTAGAAAGACAGACTTTGGGGCAGCAGTGAAGGGCGACCCGGGAATTGCTGATAAAGCAGAGGTGTTTTTCTCCTCCCAACAAAGATGCTAGAGTTAATTTGTTGCGGTTTTGTCTGCACAAGACCTATTATATGAGCTGTAATTTCACGGGATGGAGACTGTGAACTCCCAGGTCACTTGTAAACTGATCACTCCCCAGCCTCTCCTCCTTGTGCTTTTAAGTGTTTTGAGCCTGGTAAATTGAAACCTGAAGAAACACAGAGCTCTGATCTTTGGGACCTCTAGAGCAAACCTGGACTTTTGCTGATTTGCTCTAGGAAGTAACTGCTTACTTACCCCATAATTAACACCACAAAGCTGATCTTTGGAAGATAAAGTATGGGAGGTCAGAGACAGGATCAGGGGAAAGGGTTTCATTAGAACTGCAGCATTTGTGGCCTGATTTTCTTCTCATTTGCATCAGATTGATCCTGGGATTGTTTCACTGAAGTCAGAGGTGCTAACAACTATAAAATCTGTCTGGATTAGAAGCAGGTCATTACTATCACATCTAATGGATTTTAATCCATAAACTTTGTAAAAACAGCAACAGAAATTGCTTGTTAGCTACATGACTAACCACACTTTCACTCTTATCTTGCAACAGAGGCTGCATTAGCACTTCCTTACAGGTTACAATTTACAGCAATGTTTCAGGCACATAAATAAATCTTCCAGTTGATTGACTTCCGTTAGCCAAGCAACTAGGTACGGTAGCATTCATAACATTGAATAACACCTCTAAACAGCTTTGTATAAAATAACTTGTTTACCTGTTTTTATTTGCATTTTGCTGCTGGGAATTTAAAGTGTTACCTTGCATTAAAATGAAAAGGAGGAAAAAAAAATAAAGACAGAAAAAAAGAGAAAATAAATTTTTAAAAAAAAGAATAAGGAAAATCCAAGCTCTCAACTGGTGGAAATCAGAATGGCCTTACATGTCCCTCATTTACTCTTTGGCAGGTTGATTTCAGATTGACATCCAGTTTGTATTAATGAGGAGTCAATGAAAATATGTGATATAATAAGTAAAAGAATCAGTTGCCACTGCTAAACTAAGACTTTCATGAATAATAAAAACAACTAAATAGGTATTTATATATATATATATATATATATGTATATATATATATACACCTCATGTATTTAGACATTCCTTTCCAGCATCTAGTATCTAATTTTAGACTCAGATTCCTGCTTTCCACACAAATGTGGTTATACCACAATTTTTTTGTTGACAACCATTTATATCAGAAATAATGAATCATTATTTTGAGGTTAGAACAAGACTTATTTATACTACAGGACTGGATTCCACCACATTTTAAATTTACTGGATGAATAGTTTTTGTGTGTCCCTCATTTTGCATGTTTGTCACACACTGCATCCCACATTCAGTCTTTGGCATGTGATAGTTGTGCATCCCAAAGACGTCTTCCTCATAAAACTGGCTGTTTACTTTTTGTACAGCAATACCACAAGCTAATGTTCTTTCTTTTTAAGAGGGTCAGGGTCTTTGGGTCTATTTTAAAATGAAAAATGAAATAGTGCAGATCAAATAACTTTAGAACATAAATCAAACCTCAAATAATGGAAAGGGCAGCCTCTAATTTCTTACACAGGATGTGTGAATACTGAAGATGGATAAACAGTCTGTTAATTTGCCTTCTTGCTTTAGTCCTTATCTCAAATGTAATTCTAATACATAGGAACTGAACTGCCAAAAATAACTTCTGGCTTGCAAGCAAGAAGGCATCTTATTGCCAGTTATGGACACGATAGTCGTGTTTTATGACTATGCCAGGGAATATTCTGGGCATTGCAACTCTACCACTTACATGGTTAAACTGTAAGAATGGTCCCTGACATGGTTTTGTTATAATCACCTAGCATTTCCCAAACAATTTCCTGGCACAGTGCAAAAGTTAATGAGGGGGAATGACCACTCAGAACAGGCAGATTGAAATAGTCCCCATTTTGGAAATAAAGAAAACTTAATAATATGTAAATGTCATGGCAATACCAGCTGGCTCCGTGGTCAGAGAACAGGCACTTGCACTGTTTGCTCTGTGGTATAAACTTAGCCTGTATGACTAAGACACCTCAGCACTGGAACACTGTATTTCTGGATGCCTCTTCACAGAAACTCTACTAAGTAAAAGGAAATCCATGAAAGAAAAGGTAACAGAAATATCCAGAAGGGATTTTCCCCCCACATAAAGCTCCACTTTAAAAATTTAGAAAGATGTGGGTTTTTAAAAGCAGTTAAAACTCCAGAATGTTTTGTAGCTGTATGGGAGACAAGAGTAACAGTAGGAATAGCAAAACTTTGTGTGCAAATTCCTGATTGCAAGTAGTAATTGACCTGTAGATGTCATATGGCTTCTACACAAATATCCTTTAGTGCTGCAAAATTGTTTGAGGTACTTCTGGGACATCCCAAACAATGAGCAGACCATCCCTCTCTAGGGCTCACACTGTCTGAGCAGTGGATGGGGTGCAGAAACCCCTGTGAGGTGGAAGCACACTGTATTGGGCAGTGTTGTGCAAAGCACCTGGTAAAGACACAATGGCATTTGTCAGAATGCTGAATTTTGCTTCAGTTCAGGGATCCCTCAGGCTTTTGTTCTCCAGATCTTCATTGCTGTGTACTCATTCTTTTCTGTCATATGGAATCAGAAAATCATAGCTGGAAAAGACTGGGCAATGTCACTTGTCCACATTTCCCCTCAGGTAAATGTGTCTCCACCTGGGGAGGGCGGGTCTCCACCCAGCTTCTCAGCTGTTCAACCACCCCAATAGAAATTGTACTTGTAGACCAATGTTGAGGACACTTTCCTGGATCTTCAGTCCACTGACAAAGTCGGCTTTTGTTTTGCTAAAGTAAACAGGGATGTTTTAACTAACTCACAAGGTTAATTAGCTGGACCATTAGTAGAAAATGTGGCTCTGGAGCATCCCAGGTAGGAGTGAGAAGAGAATGTTTAGGGTATACATTTTCCATATAAAAGGTAAGATTCATGTCATGCAAGGGAAGCAAGTTTAATATAAATTAAAATAGCACCGTTTCTTTCTCATGTAACCCTTCCTCTAGATGTTCAATACATGATCTACTAGAACAAAGTTGATGTGCAAAGGACCTATGTTCACCTCCCAGAAGCTGCAGGTCTCAGAACCAATTATATCTTCAGCAGTGTGGCTGCTGCCATTACAGCTCCTAACATGAAACAAGCAATGAAGGTCCATATTCTGCCATAATTCCCACAGCCAGCCCATTGTCATTCATCATGAGCTTCTAAATATTTTACTAAGCAAAAGGCATGAAGCCATAATCAGTAAAGAAAGAATGTAAGAGAATTAGAGAACCTTAAAAGAAAACTGCACAAGTGCTATAAAGTATTCCTCCATTCATAGGGTTTTGTTGTGGGGATTTGTTGGTGTTTTGCTTTGAGGGGGGTTGTTTGTTTGGGTTTTTTTGCCTTGAGCAGAGTAAATTAATAGGAAAAAATTCTTGGAGAATGATTCTATTTTTAAAATAAAGAACAACAGAGAACCTGTCAGATCTTGGAATCTTTGCTGTCCCTCATTTTAAGAACAAAATGCGAGCAATATAGTGTTGAAGACAGCTAAAGAAGGGGATTGAGTGGGAATGTTACTTGATTCAAACCTTGCCGTTAACAAAACTCTCCAGTGTCAAGAATCTGTCAAGGGAGTTCCTGTATTCAAACAGACAGCAAATTAAACATATCACTAACCTCAAGGAACCTAGGAATACCAAAACAAGGGATATTTTTAGCCCATTTGGCTACTTGGGGGTGGTAAGCGTCTGCTCTCATTAAAATCTTACAACTATTTCTCCCAAATGTCAAAATTGTAAAGCTGTTGACTGATGCAGCTGAGATAATCCAGACAGTGGTATCCCAGTGCTTTAGGTGACAGTGGTCTCACCATGGCAGTGTGAGGGAGCTAATTTAGCTTTCAGGGAAATTAGGAATCCTTCCAAGCTGGCTTAGGATACCTTCAGAATCAAACTCATTGTTTTGAGCTTCAAGCTATGTACAGTGGGTGAAGAAATCCACTGGTCTGATCTGGAAGCTCTACTTTTGTCTTCATTTCATGAACTTCCTCTTTGCTTCATGAGTTTCAGAGCTGTGGAAAAACCCAGGCCAGGATTTCTAGCTGAGTAAAAGCTCATGCTATGTAAATTAGAAGAAGAAAAAAAAATTTAAAAAGAAGTTACAAAGTCAAAACCAGCAGTGCAAATAGACATCCACCATGGGCAGGAAGCCAACAGCAATGTTAGAAAATACAGAACATGTACAAGGCCAGCTCTGTCGTTTTGGAAATGCATATCAGAACACAGAGAAAATATACATCTGTGTTACAAAAAATAAGGTCAGTTATGCATGTGCACGTTTTTGCGTGGAAAGAGGAATTTAATTCCTTCTCTGAGTAAAGAACTTTACTCTTCCAATATTATGACTTTGTCATTGCTTGCATAGGAATAGCACGGTAAAATACACTCTGGACTCAATTCATTTCTACCTCTGCCTCTCTGGTGACTTCTCTGCGTTGATGAGGAAGAACTTCTCACAAGTCACTGTACCATTTTAAGCTCCTTTTAATTTTGGCACATAAAACAACTACAGTGATATAATAGACCAGAGGAGCTGTTACTGCTTCTGGCCCAACCATTCTCAAAGCTCAAAGAACTGAATGTGTCTGGAGAGACATCATGAGGAGAAGACAGTAAGCAGGGAAGTCTATTTAGGTTAGTTATAGCAATATAGTCAAGAAAGGCTTTCTTAGGAACGGGGCATTTACATGAGATTAAGAGGATGGATGAGGAAGGAACATGTGTGCTTGTCCTTCTGCTCAGCTAACCCAAATAATGTCTGGCAGAGCTCAGCGTGTACAGCCCACAGCAGCCAGAGCTGGCACGTTCTCAGGCTTGTCCAGGACATGAACCTAAAAAGTTTCAGATTCAGTTCAGAGTCTCAAAATGTGTGAGGAGGCTCAAAACCACCACATCTAGACTGCACTTACATAAGACTATTAAATTAATTAGTCTTGCAGCACAGTACAAAGTGTAATTCAATCCTGGTGATAGATTGGGAGATTAATCACAATTTACAGCCTTGTGAAGGCAGATACGCAAGCACACACACACACACACACACACACACATAGAAGTGTGTAGAAGGAAAGAAAGGAAAAGAAAAATATTCAAGCACTCAGAGACTTTAGCTTCCAGTAATAATTAAGTGTATTGATGACATTTTTGAAAGATAAACTATTTCTCCCTTTTTTTCAGTTTTCGTTGATCATAAAACTGGGGTTTGACTGCTTTCAGTTTCTAAAAAAAAAAGGAAGAAAAAACAAAAGCAGACAACTGGGCTTTTCTTTTTGAAAAGTAACCTCGATACTTAGAATACTTTCTTTTTTTCTTGACTTCTTTTTTAACATTGAAAAATGTCGACAAAATTGACTTTTCCTTGAAAAAAAAAAAACTTCAAATGAAAATTCAACAACCTTTAGTGCTAGCCCTAGGTTAACATTCTAAATTAGACATCAACATTCTTACAGTGGTTTTGGGTTTAGGTGGTTTTTTAGTTTGGTTTGGTTTGGTTTTCCTTTTTTTGTTTTTGATCAGGAAAAAATAGCTTGAATTTCAAGAAAGTGAAACTCCATTACAATCTTGAGAACCTACAAAAACCTTTGTAGAGCATTTAAGAATTTAAAAGTACCATTTTGGGCCCTAAGCCTTTCACATACTATTCAACAGTCAACATAAAGTCATTTCAGTGGCAGATCTCCAATACTGTATAACCTGTATATGTTATTTGAAAATCATGTTCATGACTAAAACGTGGCTGTATGTGTTATTACTTCTTACAAAAAAAAAGTGTGACATAAGTACTTTCCTTGAAATGCTTTTAATTTTTAGAGGATATCTATAATTTAAATTTTTCTTGTTGTTTTGCAATGATGTGCTATTTCTCCATTTTGATTGAAAATCACATCAATAATAAGACCAGCAGATTTGAATTCTCATAGTTGTTTACTGCAGTGACAGAAATCCCCTGAACACAATTATCTCGGATGAAGATTTTCATGTCCCTCACTCAAAGCCTTCCTAAACACAATGTGTTTTGCCCTCAGTTGACTGAGAGGGCCTGAGTTTCAGAGAATAGGGCTTCAACGCTTCCTGAAAGTGTGACAGCTTAAAAGTATGTCCAATGAGACCCTAGAACCACCAGTCATTTTGGAAAAATGCTGTCGTTCTTTCTCTGATCCATTGTCTTTTTCAGAGTGGCACAACTGTGTTTGCTGTGCACAATTCCCAACAAACTGATTGATGTGGAAGGCAAGCCAGGAAAATCTCTGCTCCACCCCACTTTGCGTGTTCCACGGTCAAAAATGTTCAATAACTGCCCAGATGGGGAATATATTTTTTCCTTTCTGTTCCTGTGCATACTCCTTCTGCAAATTGCATTATTATTGGGTCTCTTGCAGGCTGTTGACTTCATTCTACAGCTTGTAACCCTTTGCATAGTCTCCCACCTACCACATTGCTCTGGAAATGCCACCAGTGAGCTCCTGCCACGAAATGTTCCTGTAAATGGGAACAAAGGGAGCATATGGATCCTTTGATTAATCCTTGTTACACACACATACACACACACTATTTTTACCGCCCGAATGAAACCCGCGAGCGGTAAGAATGCTTTGTGTGCTGCCCTGGGCTGTAATGACATTTGTGTTATATCTTGCTCTTCTTGGGGTGTTTTATAACCATCATCACCCCAGCCTACATCTTCATTCCTTCTTAGGTTACATGACCAGCACTGAGATTAGGAACAGGTTTCAAAGTATGTCCACATACTGGTAATTTATCACACACACGTTACACAAATAAATAAATAATACACACATATATATCAACTTAATTGCTGCTCATGTAACTACCTGATTTCACATAATGAATATTTCAAGGAAGTCTATACCTCAATAGATATTAATTACTCTGTCTGAACTAGAGGCCCTACTTTTCTCCTAAACATGTTGCATTCAGTGAACTATTGGATTTATGCTGTTGCTCATCATTGTGCTGCCTTAACAGTTTATTTTCTAAAATAAAAGCAAAAATGAAATCCCCAAAGGAGAGAATTTTATTTTTTTCTTAAGAGGGATATGGAAAGGGTAAGATAGTTTTGGAGCAAGACTCAAAGAAAATTACCTTCCCAGGTTTCATTTACATTGTTTTATTTAAACTATTTTGGTGTCAAAGGATAAGAGAGTGGTGAGTATTATCTTTGGAGAAAAGAAATCTTTCTGCCCAGGTATACTTCTGGATAATTTGCATGAGTCTTAGTTTACACCAGTGTGGTTAAGAGATTATTATTTCTTTTGTGTAGTTAAGAGATTATTATTTCTTTCTGGTAGTAAGTTTGTGCCATCACACAGAGTTAGGTTTCTCCTCAGGATCAGTCCCTTCTCCCCAGCTCACCATATGTAGCACCAGTAACAACAGAGGTACCAACACTTCCTCACAGGAGTAAATTCCAGATTATACTGAGCCACCCTCAATTCCAGAGGAATTTTGTATGATTTATGACCACTACAAATTTCTAGTCCCGATCACAGCAAGTCTGAAAAGGATGCAGCCTTGCAGGCTGGAGGTATGTTAGATACAAGCGCCCTGCTTGTGTTTTGCTCTGTTAAAAGGACACCATTATTCTAAGTCCCAAGTAATTGCTAAGCAGTTACACTTCAGCAAATTTCCATGAAAGATATACAAGTCCCCAGAGATGTTCTGGCACAGGAGTGTTAAGTGCAGCATCCTTATATTTTAAGTAGGTGATTCTCTGCTACATAAATGTCCCGGCCTGCTGCATGCACAAAGGTAAGATGACCCTCCAGAGACATTAACAGGCTTTTTACCCTCTTGGTGCCTTTTTCACAGGCAGGCAGCATCCTACCTCCTCTCTCTGCTTTGCTTATTTGTGTTTATGGTACACAAGGCAGTAGATAAACAAAAAGGAGTTTTAGACACTTTCTGTTCTTAGCTAAACCTTTTAGTTACACATTAGGGAACAGAAGTGTGGTACGACCCTCTGTTTATTTGTGGTTCTTTTAAGTGATGTCCAGAGACCTACATTTCATGGTTGTTTGAAAGTTTATATAACAGTGGGAAGCTGTTAAACAGCAGTTTACCTTCACTTTTTTCTTTTTTCTTTTTTTTTTTTTTTTTTTTTTGTCATGCAAAGGATTTGAAATTAACACACATTCTACCATATTATTTTATCTATTATTCAACATTCTCCAGATTTTCTCTTCCTTTAGAATTTATATTTCATGTAAGCAATGATAAGAGCATTCATGTCAACAAATCTAAAACCTATTTGATAATTATGCACTTTAAAGTAGCCCTCAAAATTTCACAATAAGTTCCTGTTCAGCTGTCTAGGGAAAAAAAAATTGTGATTAAAAAGAAAAATCTGCACTCTTCACATCAGACCTAAGAACAAGGCATAAACTACTTCCAAAAAGAAATCCTTTCTTTTTTACTCCCTTGCATTCTATTGAGTAATACGTAATTCAATCTTTTAAATTAGCTGGATATGTTTGTTTTTTTTAAATGCTCACAACGTCCTTACACGTCTCCTAAAGTTTGTCATGTTCAAATACCCTTAGGATCTCTCTAGCACTACAATGCATTCAGGAAATAAGTTTGTCTTTAGTATGTCTAAAATCTCCTCTTTTTTCTTTAATTTGACCTTAATTCTGTTTCTTTAAGAGTCAATGATACTTTTGCTTTGCTATAGGATCCACTTCTTTTACTGCCTTATATAGCGGCAGCTCCTTCCAACACAAAACACTTCATTCATTTTAGAAAATTAAAAAAAAAAATCCAAATTAAATATATGCTCTATTTTGTAACCAGGTTTTAATGCAAAGTCACTTTGGGATATTGGATATGTTGTTTTCCTTCAAATCATCTTAAACCTTCAAGCTAAGAAAAATAAAACAATTTCAGTGTAAATCACTTAGCATATAAATTTGATTTGGACTAAGAAATAACTGTATAAAAACTGCCAGAATTTTAACACAAAGTATGCATTTTTTTGGCTCCTTACATTAGGATGAAAGAAAAACCACTTTTTAATTATGAATTCAAGTGTTTGGAAAATAATTTTCAGCCTGAAAGACAAGCCAGTTTTGTTGGTTTTAAAATTATTTGTGTCCAAGAATTTTTCTGGGAGAACATAGATGGAATTCATAGTAAAATAAATTTAATGTAACTCTATCATTTTTTTGGAAAGCTCACATGACAGAGTCATATCCCATTAATTCACAGTGATCACTAGAAGGCCAACTGAAAACTACAGAATAATACAAACTAGAGCCAAAAAATTTAAACAGTTCACTACACAAGACCTCATTTATTTTAGATTAAAAAAAAAAAAGACATGTTGTCTTCCCCATGATAACTGTGCAACAACTCTGACTTAAATGACCATTCTGTAATGAAAACAATTACCTTTTAGGGTTATGAATTCTCACGGTATAATGTTATGTGTTTGTATTTTTTCTGGAACACTTCTGGATGCAGATTCAGACTCTGCTACAAACATGTAAAATATTCTGCACTGCAAGGCAATGACTGAAACAAAATTTCCCTTCTAAAATGGCTGAAAATTCCATAGCTCACAAAGACAAATTTGTCTTATTATCATTACTAGTATTTGTCAAGCTATAACATATATATTCTCTCCATATATAGAGAGAGAATATTCTATTTTCTAACTCTTCCTAAAAGAAAACCTTAGTGAGTGACAGACCTGCAAATCCAATCAAATACCATGAAAACTGGCCATAATAAACTTTGCTATAGTGAAACTCCACTTAAGGGTGCAGCAAAATGAAAATCACGGAGCACATTTATGCTTTTTGACCGAGAACATTGCATTTACACAGCCACTTGAAACTGCTGACAGTCAAGCTTTTTAGGGAGGGAAAGAGTCACATTGAATGTCTTAATAGGTAATAAGAATAATAACCAGGATATCTGAGAATACTCCCCAGTACTGCTCTTGATAGAGAGTAATCAAAGGGACCAACTGTAACTTTTGAACATTTAACCAAAATTTGTCTCGTAGTTAAAAGACAGATGTGGTGTGAAAGCTCTAATTTACAGTTATTAAGTTCCCCCTCCTGAAACACATACAATGGGAAAAAAAAAAAAAAAAAAAAAAGGTATTTAGAAGATTTAAAGCCTTGTTTAGGCCAACAAGTTGTTACTTGAGCAAGGACAATTTTCTAAGTACAATCATTTCCTCCAACAAGGTAACTCATGTAAACACCATCAGGGTCGTACTGTTTGTTCTGTGCTGCCAGATGGGGGATATAAACCATACAGAAACAATTTCAGATTTCCACCCTGATTAGTTCATCTTGAATATTTTCACAGTGTGAATCTGGAAGTCAGAAGTTTACATAATGGTTATAAATTAGGAAGAAATCCTGCTGCCAAGAAAGTCACACTCAAGCAAACAAACTGTCTCCTTCCTAACATGTTTTAGGTGTTGCTTATCAAACACATTCTCAGCGGTAGGTGGAAAAAGACCTTGAATTCCTCGTCGGTTTTTGGATTGCTGTGTTCCCACCGCGGGCTGTTTGGTCACAGCGGTGATTTGCCCGCACCGTCCCCATCCCCATCCCGCGCCCGGGGCCCGGCCCGGCGAGCGGAGCTTGCGGCAGCCGGCAGCTCCCTCCGGGGGCCAGCGGAGCGCCCGCAGCCTCCCGGAACCCTCCAGGAGCGCTGAGCCATCGGCCAGAGAGAAACTGCCCTGAGCAAAACATACCCCCTGCAAGTCCTCGAATCCTTCACAACAAAGAGTTTTGCTACCAGGCAGCTGAAGGGGTGACTTGTCCTGCACCCCTGAACTCCTCTCATCCGTGTTGTGCCTTCCTGAGCTTCTTCAGAGCATAGCTTTGGCTGGCTTTTGCTGTCATCCCTAAACATAAGCCTCAACCCCAATATTATTTTAGAAAAACTAAATGCCAGTTCTTATTAGACTCGATAGTGGCTGTGGTTGAAAGGAAAATAAAGATCACAGTGTGCCTGTAGAGTAGATAACAAATACCCAAGTAAGGTTTATGCAAAGGCAACTCTCAAGGCACAGGCAGATGGAGTAGGCAAAAGGTAAAGTTTACACATTCTTTCCAATTGGCTTGGCTGAGTGCTAAAGCCAGTAAAGCGCTTGCTTTTATTCAGAAATCAATTTAAAATCCGTCATGTGCCAGACATATAATTGAAATTTCTGGTTATTGTAAGTACAGGGGTAAATTCTGCCCTCTGATACGTGCACAAGTTCAGCTTCCCTTTAGGATCATCAGGGTTAATGTACATACATGTTAGGGCAGAGTTTAATATTATCTCCGCGGAGCAGAGAACAACATTAGGTCAAACAAGCCGGTTTCATTTAATACTAAGCATGTTTAAGAAGAAATGTCAGAGTTCAGTTCCGCTGGCTAACGATGTAAATCAGGAATCACTGAAGCCAGACACCTATTCTGATCTTATACCAAATTTGTGTTAGCATTACTCACTGAAATAAATCAGTTCTTTACCAGGAATCAATCCTACTGACACATGAGCAGTTCATAAACTTTGCTCAGACAAAGAAATCATGCCATGCAGGTGAGTAAATTTATTTGTGTGGTTTAACTACTTGTTAAAGTTACTTTTTTATTGCTGCTAGTGAAGCATTTTCAGCTGAAAATTACTTCTCTTTTTAAACAAAGTTTTCCAGGAAATACCAACTTCTTTTTTCTTTTTTCTCCTTCTTCTTTTTTCTTCTTTTTCTTCTTTTTTCTTTTTTCTCCTTCTTCTTTTTTCTTCTTTTTTTCTTTTTCTCTATTCAGCCTTTTTTCTTACCCCTCCCATATTTTTATCTTTTTTTTTAAATTTATTTTTCTCTTGTCTGTCCTTCCTTTATCGTCTCTGAGACATACTGTATGAATTTTTAAAAAAACAACTCCTCAAATATATTTTTCAAAATTTTATGACTAAAAGGTTTTGACGTTTTGATTTGGTTTTCTTGTTGTTGTGTTTGTTTGTTTTGTGGTGGTGGCGGCGTTTTTCGCTGTTATTTTTGTTAGAGATTTTTTTTGCTGCTGTTGTTGTGTCGAGAAGGAAAGGGCAAGTTTCCATTTAAATCATTTACCTGGGAAATGCAAAGACTAGAAAAGAGAGGCAAGTTTTCCAGGAGGCAGAAGAGTAGCTGGAGCCCCGGAGCGCAGGGGACAAAGTCCCACCGCAGTTCAGCTGTGCCGCATTCAGTTGCGTTTGGCTGGGGACCTGCGCTAATATCAGAATTATCCCCTGCGCTAAAGGACTTCAAACACTAAAAGCATACACTAGGTAGCATACGCGATACTTCCAGATGCGTTTCTCATGATCAGCAAGTTGCTGATCTGTTCGAATCCTTTGCCGAGGGGCAAAGCGGGCCCGGGGCTGAGGGAGCCGCGGCCGGGGCGCACCTGGCAGACCCCGGCAGAGGCTGCGCCGCTGCGGGCTGTGGCCTCCCCCTGCTGCTCCGCGGCCAGGAGCGGGCAGACAGCTGCTCCTTGGAGCCGGACTGGTGACCGGAGCCCTGTGAGCTGCCGGCGCTGCTGCCCTGGGCCGGGCCGCGGGTCCCGGCGGGGCTTGGCAGCCGCGGGCGGCCCGGGCTCCGCTCGCCCGCTCGCTCCTTCTCCCTCACAAGCTGTGTCATGGCGCCTCCTGCCTACCAGCACAAGAAGCTGCCTCTGGAAGCTCAGCCGACGAGCTTTTCCCCTNGGCCCCTGAGAGACCCACACGAGCTCTCTCAGTCGGGGATGGGGAGGGACGGGCACCCTCAGACCCAACAGACCGGGGCAATCACTGCCTGTGAGTGCAGCTCTCCCCACTGCTCACAGCGGAAACTTCGCAGAGTTCAGTGGAGATGCCAGGTGAGCAGGACTCCATTTGCAGGCCTGCGTTAGGCTGGATGCTGTCTGCAAGGGCCCTGCCTCCTCTTGCGCCGTCATATTCCTCTCCTTCCTGCCTGCAGACCAAAGAAAACCCCTGGCCCAGGTAACAGCAGGCACCTTGGTCACTGTCCCTGGCTTGCATCGGGTAATTTTTGAGCCTCGGCACTGTTTGGTGGCTACGGTGCATAAATGAGTCCACAAACTGGGGGCAAGGCAGAGTTTTCCACAGATAGAGACTGCAGAAGAAGAAAGAGAAATGCAGACAATGATGATGTCGTTCATGCCATTCTGATTCTGTTGCACATAGGTTCAGTACAGTAAAAATTAAATTTAACAGTTTTAAACAAGGGGCTTTTCAGAGAATAATGAGGTACCCAGACTTTTCTAGAATATATTCTGGTACAAGTTATTTGTTAATACGTGTGAAGAGATCTGCCTTCATGTCTAACTGCAATTGCTTCATTTTTTTCATTGTGTGTCAATGTGGCTCAACTAAAACTTAGGCCAAATAAGACAGAAAATATTAAGCATGTAGATTCTGGTCTGCCATACTTAACTATGTAAATCTCTCATTGTCAAAGGTTTTCCTTGTCAATTAAATGTCTAATACTCCCAGTAAGCATGATATGAAGTGTAAATATTGCAAATATAATTAGGACTTGTATAGATGGTTTTAAACATAAGGTCTAAGTTGCTCACACAGATTTCCTCACATAACTTCTCACATATATGGCAATACATTCAAGTGGATGTGGAAATTGCTTTCACTAATATTGAAACATATTTTAATACTCACATCTATATGTACTCCCCCTGAGCTGTCTGCTCATTTATATACATACATACATACATATATATATGTGTGTGTGTGTATATATATAGTGAACCACCTGAACCACTTGAGCATTTCAGCTGTGAAGATGACAGTACTTCAGCCTTTTCAAAACATCCCTGAGCTATGTCAAGGAACAGTCCTGGTTCCACTCAGCTGTTTTTCAGTCCTGTGGAGGATATCTAGCTGATGAAATGGAAATGCAGAGATATACCATAACTGCAAGCATTTGGATCAGCATATAAAACAACTGTTCTCAGAATCTCCAAGACTCACACTCCAAAAAGCTCTGACTTTCTTTTATAAACAAAATTAACTCAAGGAAGAATGTGTAAACTCTCCCTTCACACACCTTTGCCCTTATTTTCTCTTTAGTAAAGGAAGAACCTCAGTTTAAAGCAGTTGTATCTGTGGTGACTATACATCTGCAGCCTTTCAAGAGACGGTTGTTCTCTCTCAAGCTCTTCCTTTAGGTCCTAAGAAAATACAGACCATGGACTAAATGTGATTTAAATGGAGGCTTTCCCACCAAGGTGGAAGAAGATACCTGATTCTCAACAATGATATCTCTATAACCCATCAGTCATGTCAGAAACTTCAAACTCTGTCACAGTGTTGTTCCTGAGTCACTTCAATGCGTGCCAAATGTTTGTAATGTCCTGTTTCTGGGTTTCACAGACAGAGGATGTCTGTCAGGATAATTCAGGTGTGAAGTCAGCTTGTGCACTGGCATCTGCATTTCAGATAATACTTATCTCTCCTTTTAACTATTTTTTTTTTGTTCTTTCTTTTCATTCAGAAAACTACTGTGGGCATGTGGCCTACAGCCAGACTGCTGCTGTTCAGGACTATTAATGTATTCACCACTCTCATGACCAAAAATTGAAAACAAAATGTTTTTCTGAGTTTCCATTAAAATCTCTGATGTGTACAACTGGGACACTGAATAATATTTATTTTTGCTTTCCTTCATAAATTTTTTTCAGTGATGTATTTAGTTTCATTTAAAGGAAAAAGAGAAGTGAAACACTGTGTTTGATAATCTCTCCATTTAAATCTTGAAAAGGCTTGGACATCAGCTGGAGAATGGAGGAGTGGGTAGAACCCCTTCCCAGGACTACTGCTTGCTGGAATCAATTTTCTGGAAGACTGATTTCATACTGCCACATCACATCAGATTACATTCTGATTATTATATCTTTTTGACATTAGGAAAGAAAAGTATTTTGATAATTTTTTTTGTATAATTTAAAAAAATAAAACTGAGTTCAACAGGCCTATTGCTGAAAACCATAAAACCACAAGTAAGAATGTGTTCATAAGTGTATTTCAATGTGACAGCCAAAGCTTTGCCAGCTTTCTCAAAGCTATTCATGTGCTTATTGGTGAGGTTAGAGCTATTTAGGCTTTTAAAAATCAGAGGTAACCACTGAAAAACCTCTTTTCTTGCTTTTAGCTTTTAGCTTTCTCCAGGCTAGAAAATACGATTAAAATTCCCAGCCATCACTACTGGCTTATGGTGTCTTGTCAAAGTAAGTGAGAAAATATCTTTTTAATTCTATATTCTTCTCCTAAAAAAAAAAAATAAATAAATCTTGAAAGGTTTTTACCTCAGGCAAAACAAAAAAACAAAAATGTCTTAAGCTGAAACTGAACTTAAGCTGAAACATTTCTGCCCCCCCATGCACAAAAAAAAAATTGTAAAGGGTTTGTTTCTCACACTGAATATGCAATATTACAAGACATAAGGAAATCTTTTCTGAAAGTCAGAAACATCTGTAACTACAATTACAATGCCTATGGTACATTATGATTCTGATGTTTAATTGGAAAACTCACTATACAAGACACTTAAAACAGAATCAAAGCAGGCTTTTTTAATCAGCAACATCTATTTCAATCCTCTTCAGCAAAGACAATATGGTCAACTCCCTGGCTGACAGCAGTGGGACCAGGTTTGTAGCTGATAAGCCACAAGATTTGTCATAACACACCAGAGAAGTGGGCTCTAGTCTGCACAGACATTATAGGTTGGCTTTGAGGAGGCAGGGATGCTGTCTTGAGAGCATCAGGTCTGTGGTTGCAGCTGGAAGGGAACTGGCAAGTTTAGCTCATTTAGCAGCTCCATCTCTGTGACTGCTTATGGGGGTGATTCAAGAGCATCAAGTTCTGCTCAAATTCCTCACCAACACCCTCCAACCACCAAAAGTGGAAGATGGGAGAGGGACCACACATAGCCACCGCTCCTGCCTGTTAACAATTAAAATGTGCTTGCAGAAAATTAACAATGAAAATCTTAGCTGTGTCATATTCATTCCCTCACACATGAATTATGAGGTGAGCCCTTACTTTTGTACACATTTCTGATACCACACTTCCCACACTGTAATCTAGTCTCCCTTTTGTACCTACTCAATGTAGGCTGGCTGGCAGCAAATGATATACTTTGGGTTTCCATGAATATGTTGTATGCACATAAATTTGGTATGGTGGAAGAGAGCCCATGGTCAGGCACATGAATAAATAAGAAATAGAAGCAAGTAATAGCCAGGATATCATTCTTGTCTTCTCATAGCATGCTGAAAATGGCGTTGTGTGAACCACCTGCACCCTGTATCTGCTTGCATTTGGGAAGGCTTCAAATGAAAATTAAACCAATAACTATGGGCCACCTTTGGGACTTTACAGTAGCTCCTCAAGTTTCCCTGTGTCTGTCTTCAAAGTAAAGAATTGGCTGCACTTTATCCCCATGATACATTGGACAAAAAACATTTCACAGAGTAGGAAACAGCAGCAAGAAAAAAAAATTGCAAGCAGAGACAAGGCAGAGATTCCCATGTTCTCTGTGCCTCACTTGTCACCATTTGGCATGGCGTGAGGTACCAGCATCCATCAAGCTCCAGGCAGCTACCTGTGGCCTGAAGGTTTACAGCAAGGCTGGTCGGTCACTCTGCACTCCCTCTGTGCCCAGTGGGTGGGAGTAAATACTTCTAGGGTACCAGATGACTTAGCTGACAAGTAGATATTAAAATGGGATTGTTCCCTTCAGAACTGCACCTATCTCATCTCTGTGGCCTATAAAGAGGACATAGAATGACTACCTCAGATTTAGGTACCTACACAGTGAACAGAAAATTAGGAGAGAGTCCTTCCACCCCAACTAGGAAACGCAAACTAGCAAGTGAGTTTGGGTTTTTTTCTTTAAAGGCCATAGAATCATGGAATCATGGAATGTTTTGGGTTGGAAGAGACTAGGAGAGACGCCCTCCTTGATTTGTTGCTTGTTAACTGTGAAGTGGTGATTTGTGACCGTTTTAGCTACTGCAACTATGAAGTGATTGAGTTTAAAACCTGTTGACTGGAGGAGAAGAGCCAGGAAGACTTCCACCCTGAACATAAGGAGAGCAAGCTTCATCATGCGCAGGGAATTAGTGAGTAAGGTCTCCTGAGAAAATGTGTGTGAAGGAGCTGTGGTCCATCAGTGCTGGTTGCTTTTTAAGGACCACCTCCTAAGGGCACAGGAGTGGGCAATTCCTAAATGTTGGAAGGGAAAGAAATGAGGCAGAAGACTGGCTTTGCTGAGGAGGGATCTTCTTTTGAAGCTAAAGCAAAAAAGGAATGACCATGGTTCTGAGAATTATACATTCCCAGAATCTGAACTTATGTGAGATCTGCTGCTCCAGCTGGATCCCTATAAATCTATGGGGCTTGATAGGATTTCCCCTGCCATGGAGGCATTAGAATTAGTAGATGTTTGAAATCACCTCTTACTTACTTGTTTTAATTTTTTTCCAAAACCACAGCCGTGAAAAATTCAGATAGAATACACTGTGGTGTGCTGACATGCTTGCAGAAAGAGCAAGGGTTCTGATTTTGATGTGGAAGAGCCATTTTGGGGTTCTGTTTTGTTGGGAAGGTTCATTAAGTGAAAGAAAAGAACTGGAATGAAAATATAGAGAAAAAGTAAACGGATGCACACAACCATAACATGGAAACCTTTAGATGCTCAAAAATGTATGTTAGTGCATCAGCTATCTTTTATTGCTAATGTTTCCTGACTTTTAGAGTAGCACAGGAATTTGCCTCAGCTGACATTAAGGCTGCTTCTGAGGGCAATTCCTGCCCCAGTGATGGTGACCATGGTGCAGCGAGCACCAGGTGGCACTGCCAGAGCTGCTCTGGAGCAGGGACAGGGCCTTCACCAGGAACTCTTGCTCGCAGCAGAAAAATCCAGTCCTAGTATATTAATTCTAATTATCATATAGGATTTGGGTTTCTTGATGGTTTTGAGTTTTCACTTCCCTCTCTCTCTTTTTTTTTTTTTTCCCTAGGATTCTCAAGTGGCAGTGTTTTTTTTGTGAAAAGTTCTTGTCAAAACTGATTTGTATGATAAAATTTAACAAACAGCATTAAAAAGAAACTCTGATGTGCTTTGCTAATTTATTATACGTAAGGAAAGGTGCATTTATGCTTGGAATTACAGGTACCACATTATCACAGTACCCTCTCAATAGATTTTGTGGATTTGGAAGCAACCATTTCCAAACTCTATACACAGGAGTACAAATTGTTTCTGTTTCAGCGGATAAAGACTGGAGAACAGTCAGATGATTGCAAGGTTAACACTTTTTAGAGAGACATCTCAGTTTTTAGAAGTATGTGAGTACACTTGCGACAGCAGTATTTTCTCTTGCTCATGGTTTGGTATGTGTAAAAAAAACACCACCACATAGCAGATTGAGAAGTGGAAGGAAGGAAGGAAGGAAGGAAGGAAGGAAGGAAGGAAGGAAGGAGAAACAAATCATTTAACAGTCACTTTCTTTCTTACTAAACTTTTGCTGAATATTTTCTACATTTCAAAGTGTTTAAGCTCCTTTCCACATTTTCAAGTATAAACCTGGAAAGAAATGAACTATTTCTCTGAAGGTGAAAATGTTCTTGTGGCTTTTTCGATCACTTCAGTAGTATTTTGTTTTTTCTTTATACTAAGTTAGCCATGTAACTCTCAGGTACAGCATCTGCATATCTAGACTTCTGCTTCAGTTCTTATGTCACCTGCTGAAGGAAAATGCTGTCTGAGGATTGAGCAGTGACTTCTTTGAAGCAGTTACCAGCACAGCTTCTGACTCCAGCCCTCTGCCAGCACACATTCAACCAGCCTGCAGACATCAGTAGCTGGCTTTCCCCCACTCTGAGGCTTCAAATTAAATTGCTGTTGAGACTCCATGACATAAATTAAGAACAGAAAAACCAGTTTTAAGCTTACAGCTCTGAAGAAATCACTAAATGAATTCTATTTTGGCAGCTTGCTGCTCACAACTCAGAAAATACGACAGCAAAGCAAATCACATGTCCAGTGTGTGTTTTATAACCCTGCACAGACTAAGCCATCTTGTAGGCACATGCTTGACTATTTTTAGTGGCTGTGCTCCTGCAAGTATGGCAAAGTCCTTTAGTGTTGGCGAGTCACTAGGGGCTACTTGAAAAGTAGCAAGAGATGTCAATTGCTGGAATTTTGACTCAAAATAATAATACCTGGATTTCAGATTTGCTGCACAGATTTGCCAAAGAGCAAATGAAGTCAGCTCTGGCAATGTGACGATCTGCTGATTGCTGCCTCCAGCCATGAAAGCACAGGATCTGACTGTGTTTTATTTTCATCACCATTGCTACAGCATCATTTTAAAGGTACATGATGGTTCATGGGAATGCCAGTTTTCCAGGGTATCCATCTGGGAATCAAACAACTCTCCTTCAGTTCTGAGCAGGCACTGTGGTGTGTCCAGGGGACTTATAACTGACACAGCCCATTAGTCATAGAAACATCCCACTAAAATTAGCGGCAGCTTTTCATCTTTATGGGCCTCATGCCTCTGTCCATATGTAGAACATATAGAATGGATTTTTCTTTTCTTGGCATGTAACCCCGCTTTTCCGGTACTTTGGTTCCAGACCTTCATGAGCAATGCAGGTGGCTTTTGTTGTTCCACAGCTCATATTCTTGACAGTTACTGCATCTACACAATACTTCTGGATTCAGCCAGGCTGAAACATTCTCACAAACAGTTACTTAAGATTACCAGCATTAGCACGTAAATATAATAATAATTAATAACACTTTGGCTTCTTGAAGATTCCTTGTGCTGCTCTGTTGGGTCTATTTCAACAGCACCTAAAATCCAGCAGCAAGGTCTCTACCCACCCCAATCTTGTTTTTAAGATTTCTGTAGTTTGTTTTTAAGGTGTGCAGCCAAGGCATGGGGATAAACTACTGTGATTTTCTCTTTGAGAGGCCAAGGTTTTCATGGTCACATCCCATTTGGAACTGTAGTTATTTATTCATCTGTTGGGTCCCAGATGGAGACAATTCAGACCTGGTTTTCAGAGGTGTTGGGCAATTAATAGCTTCCATGTGAGCCAAGGGGAACTGTGACCATGAGGTACTGTGCTAAATATGGCTTCTGTTTTTTTGAAGAAAGCATACACAAGACACCATTTAAACAATGTTTAACTGATGTCTTCATTCTGAATCTAAATTTATACCAAACAAAGACCTGAATTACCTCTCTGTCATTTACAGCATTTATGAAATGAGTAAAGGATCCAATCAGATATTTTACATCAGTAATATAATCCAAAAAGAAAATTCAAGACTTCTCAATCTTACCCTTCTACTTAAGTTTGTTTCTTTCTGCCTCAACATATAGGTCAAACACTGAATAAGAATCTCCTTTTCTTAAGAAATAGTTAATCCAAAGTAGAGGTGAGTTTGTCAGTGGTGCTGTCATGGCACCATTGTTTTACCAGGCACACTGGATTTTATTTTCCAGTACTGTAAATACACAAATCTTCTAAAGCATTGCACATGTTTAGAAAGGCGGGAGTATGCCAAGTTGTCTTATTTGATGTCCCCAAGTTTATATATCCCATTTTGTAAAAATAAAATCGAATATGTAAACTGCCTGGATAAAACTCCAGGAATACTTGGAGTTTGCTCATAGTAGGGGCAGCACTTATGTGCCATACTGTGCAATGTATTGCAATGCAGGCAATGGCTGTTCCAATCCAAAAATAGAAAAGGTGATTCATTTTGGTTTGGAATGAAACAGCAGCATGTCTTGGTGTTGCTAATAAAAGCCTTTAGGGTTTTTCTCCCTGCAGGCTTCATTGCAATAATAGCAGTGCTTCTGTTAGCTCATTATCAGCATTGCTGGCAGCAGAGGAGGCAGAATTGGTTGCACATTTAGATTATTATTGTCATTGCAGCACTTTATACTAAGACTCCTTAAACAAAGGATTTACAAGCCATGGTAGAGACAGTCCATCAATAGAAGCTGTATAGAATCCCTTACTACGAGGACTGATTAGACTTTTATTGACACCCTGTGAAATATGTCACTAACTACCCATTAACTCTTTGTAAATGGAGCTGTAGAGTGCAGACACATACATTTGAGGAACATGAGGGACCATTTGGGGGATTTAATCTGGTATCCTGCAGATTACAGGCCACATCTTGCCAGAGGAGTTCTGCAGTGAGACAGCAATTTCTAGATGAGCTACTTCATCTTGCCTGGAAAACCATCTCTTTTAAACCTGAAGTTCTCAAGAATCCCTAATTACTCAATATTTAAGCTTGAAAAAGGCAGTTACTCATGTAGTTCTAGATTTCAGATATTAAATAATCTGCAGCAAAGATCCTTCCACTACTGCAACCTTCCCCCTTCTCTCTTACTTGCCTTCTTTCAGTTCATTTGCATTCTATGTTCTATATAAAGCAAAAAATCATCACATAAGAATTAGGTTTCAGTGGAATCTGAGCTCCATCCAAGCTAGGGATCAGTCATGCTGATGTTATTATGAGCAAAAGCTAACCCATCCTTCAAAAAATTACATAGGCAACGTATAATTGACAGAAAAAGTTTGAAGGCTCAGAGGCTGGCCAAAGAGAACAGAGTGAAAAAGTAATGGATACATGCAGGTCCTTGCCCCTTTATACCATGGTGAGTTTTCTCCCCAGAGCTGCAGCTGCAGGGTTACATCCCTTGGGAGAGCCCTCTGGAAAAGGTCTCCGCTCCTCAGAGGGATATGATGGCCAGGCTGCTTCTTATGGGTAATTTGAAATAATGAATTAAAACCAAAACTAAGATAAAATAACAAGAGAACATCACCCATGCTACACCACATATGGAATCACTGGATTTTGGTGTTTTAGCAGACAAGAGCTGTGAGTTCTGCTCAAACCACTGCTCTTTCTCTATCCATGAGGTTTGTGTCATAGCCTCCCTTCCTTACAGACCACTCCTCCTTCCACACTCTCTCATAAGCTCCCCTTTAGCAATCCCCTTGTGCTGGGCTTTTCTGGGCACTCAGAGTGACCTGGTGTAGAAACCTTAGGGTCCACTTCAGATTCCCTCATAAAGTAACTTGGATCCTCTCTTGTTTTTCTTGAATAAGTGCAACACATTCTGCTTATTATTTTGCCAAGGTCTTTTGCAACAGTAAAGCTGGGAACTGTAGAGTGCTGGCCGGCCAGGCCAGGAGCTGTGCTTACTGCAGCAGTATTCCTCCGCCAGCTGGTTCTGCTTCCCTGTAATTTGTTCAGGATTTGTGACAGGACCTCTAAGTTCACCTTCTGTAAAATATTTATTAATTTTTTTTTTCTCTCTCTCTGAGAGAAATGTTCCTCCTCTCCTCTCCTTTTTTTTTTTTTTTTTTTTAAGAAGAGAATAATTTGCCACTGGATTGGAAACAAATTAGTAACGTGTTGGCAAAACAGCTCTGCCTGTTTCACAGACACCTTTATTGTATTTGCTAATTCTTTTCATCACGAAAATGGGAGAAAGGTAGAGGTGACATCAAATGTGTGCAAGGAGCTCACTTAACAGAAGTAGCTCTAAAAAAGAAAGGAGACTTCATCCTCCACAGTTATGAATATGTTCCAGTCGTTGTGGCTGCAGTACGGTCCAGACATCTGAAGGCTGGGGACCTGGGAGAATTCACATTTCAAATCAATATTGACATGTTGCTTAAAAAAAACATCTTAATTGAAAGATATTGTTGTGTCTGGTTATTAATTACTTATTACACATATCTGCCTAATTCCTTGTCTTTTGAAAATGTTGGACCATCTACCTTGGTCATTAGATTTAATTTTTGCCTTGTTCCTAGGACATCAAAAGGTTGTAAAAGACTTTCCTGATGAAGAAAATTTGTGATATAAATTAAATATAAATAAAAATATAAATAATATCTAAATAAATAAATAATATAAATAATTATTATTACTTATTATAAATCATTATTAAAATAATAAATAATAATAAAATTAATAAAATATAAATAAATTATATATATGTAAAATATAAGTATATTTTAAAAGTTGGAGGTAGAAATAAAAATGTTTTCACCCTGTTATAGAAAAAAAAGAAAAAATTCAGATTTTTCACCTTGACACACTTTGAGAGTAAACCTACTTGAATCTAATGTAAAATTGAAATGAAGAAAAAAATAACTACAAGATAAATGAGATATTTTAAAACAAGCAGTGTGTTTAATTTGATCAGAATTGAAATACTTTTTCTTTCATTTTTGTTCTGGTAAAACTAACAAAAAAGTCATTTTAGGTTGACCTGAAACAATTTTTTTCTAAGTTTAGACAGAGAGTGGAAAGATTAGTTATTTAGACAGCACTACTCCTAAATTCAAAGGCTGTGTCATTTCCAGCAGCCTATCCTTCCTGCTTAAATGAGCTTTTCATCCTTACATATATGTTTATAACAACTGATGAGAGAAATATTGAGTAATCACATAGATCACAGTCAAAGTTTCAAAATTCTTTTAACTATTTGACCTTCCTTTCTTGGAAGGGGATCCTATGTGTGTGCAACTTATTCATCATTCCAGTTTATAATGAGATCTTTTTGTCGTTTATTGCGGCCATTTGTTCTTGTTTTAAAAATAAAAGCTTTCCATATTAATCTGCTCTATCTCCTGCATTGTGGGTGATAATTTACAGTGATGTGCCTGGCCTTAAATAAATGCAGGTTCACTTACAGTAGGAAGAACTGTTGGGAAAAATATAAGGAGTTGTCCCCAAAATAAACAAACCTTACTTTTCCATTTTGGTTCTGCCAATGGCTGCGTGATACTGACTATATAGGAGCAGGATGTTTGCTGACCATCCTAAAAAGATGTCTAATGTTTCAGTCATGCTGAAGTAACCACTTTTACTCTGTTGGCTTACAGAATAGCAAATAATGTTTTTCTGATTCATCTTCTAGAAAGATATTACTTTGGAAAAGCTATTTATGAACTCAAACACACCAAGCAATCTTTTTGTTCTCTAATTCCTTCCCCATTTTCCTACTTTTAACACCTTTTCTGACTTAAACATGTGCAGCGTAAACCTGGTGTCATGTGTTATAGGGTAGAAAATCTAAAATGTTGAACACACTAGCACTCTTTGGGTAACACCTACAATCATAATGAAGTGTTTCCTGGCACACCACATGCTGTACCTTAAATCACTTTTATATTGAGCTCTGGAAGTGTTCGGGCTTTTTCCCAGTTTCACCTCTATGTTGGTTCCTGAGGAAAGGGAGCTGGGATGTGGTAGGCTGCCCCAGGCCAGGCAGTGGCTCTGGTGGAGGTGTTTGCCACCATTAGCATCAGCAGAAATTGGTGTTGGGCTGAACTGTTCCTACAGTCACTGCCCCATTTGGGACGGGAGCATCAGCTCTGTCAGCAAGGCTGCAGAGGGGAACCTCTGGCCAGAGCCAAGGAAGGACGGGTGAGGTGCACTTGGTGGCAGAAACGTCTTTTTCCAGCACAGCAAGGCTCCAAGAAAAAGGATTTGCCTAGAGATTAGCACTAAAACCCCAGTTCAGCACCATTTTTAACCACGTGTCCAGCTGAGAGCAAGTAAGAAACTGAAATGTCAGTGGGTTTTCTCACGCTATTAAAATGGGTGTGCACTCCAGGGGTTATTTGGGAAGAGTCGCATTTTTTTTAAGGACAGAAAATGTTTAGAGAGACCTGATAGAATAAAAGACAAGAAAACTGAAAAAGAAAAAATGTCATAACACAGGGAAGAAAATAATACAAATGCTGATAATTAACCAAGAATTCAAGAATTCTGACAGAAACCTAGGAAAGTGATGTAGATTAGATACAACATGAGTCTGAAATGAATTGGAAATACTGTGTGTGTCCAAAACATGTCAAAATCACCTCAGCTGGGAAGATAATAATCTTTTTCCTTGATTATATTGGAATTAAATGTGAGAGATGTGTATTTTAATTGGCCATGAAGATCTTCATGTTCAGACCTTACATTTGCTGACTGCTGAACATTTTCCTAAACAGCCTGATCATCTTGACAGCCATGACCACCTACAGGCTGTAGCTCCTATTCAAACTGGATTCCATGTAATCTTGTCTTTATTTGAAAATTACCAAATGACAAGTTGCTGGCTGTAAGAGAAAGACCTAAACTTGCATTGCAAGTCTGAAAGGAGTAGACTTTATTCAATCTCATAAGTGTTATCAACATAGGTGTTACTGCTTTCTGTAGATTAATGATGATTCATTTATCAACAATTAATTTTATCTGCCAACTTATTACTATTAAATGATTAACACTGCTTATGTTTTAATATTGTGAAAACCTTCCTTCTGCAGCTCTGAAGATTCTATAAAGTTTTGCTGCTCAAAAAAAAATTCAGCAGTTCTGGATAAGATTGTTTCATTTATGCAACTCCAGGAATTACCAGTATCTGTGTCCTCAGATTTATGTAACTGATTTTAAACAAAAGGATGTTAGTATCAGGATTGCATTGCCAAGCAGCAATGCAAACCATGAAGGGCTGGAGCTTAATCAGGCTTATAGTTCTCTGTGCTTCGGACACAAAGAAGTCTGCAAGATTTTTAGAGAATATAGGTGAAGAAAAGGAACATCCACGCAGAGAAAAATGTGTATAGAAGTGTACATTAAAAAATAACACATGTAATTGCTATTAAATATTAATTATTAAATATTGATATTACATAAAAGGAAAAAATAAGATATGGCTAGAAGGCAAGTTAAATTATTAAAATAATTTTTAGAGTCTATGAATTAGGCAGTAGTATACACAAGCATTAATTTCTTCCTTTGATTTCAGTGGCTTCCATTAATTTCTCACAGAAATGGGCTCAAGTCACTGGCGAAGTTGCAGTGAGGTAAGCCAGGGTGCAGATTTCTGGAAGCTCAACCACTTCACCCATGAATGACCTTGTTCCACAGCCAGCATAGGTAACTTGCTTGACCTTTGGTACCAAGGCTAGATGTTTGTATATGTCAGATGAAATGAATGTAAATCCAGATCTACAGGCAAAAAAATAAATAAAGTTACAGAGGATTTTAAAGTATTAGACAAAATCAGTTTATATTTACTGCAGATGCTATATTTTAGGTCAAAAATGTCCTTAGGATTAAGATCAGAACTGCTCCCTCACTGATAAAAATATTTTATAGAATAGTCTCCAAAATTATATTCATCATTGTGTACACTTCTTTGGAACTTTCAGCTTCCTAAATATCAAAAATAATAAGAGGCTAATCTGCAGAGAAAAATCCAGCACAGACCAGAAGATACATCAGATAAAGTAGTGTTTATCTGTTATTTGCATGAGCTGTGACTGTGCGTGAAACACTGAATATGACCTTCATTTACTTACTTTAAGAGTATCTCTGTCTATTTTAAGGACTAATTCTAAAGCAAGTCTTTGTCATTCTGCATGTCTTCTGACTCATCTAAACTAGGAACATATCACACAGCTTGGCAGAGATAACCAAATATTATTTAGTTATTTATGATCATTGAGTCTTCAGTTTCTTCTCTGAAATGTCTTGGATTGTTTTCCTGAAAAATGATCATTTCTCACTTTATCCATTATCCACTCATAGTTCTTGTTTGAGCTCCAGGGAGGACACATACTGCTTCTCAAAGTCTTCAGAAAGCTCCAGCTGAAGAATTCTGTAACTGGAGTAATTTTTATTACCTTAACACTCTCTTCTTCAAGCTGTATCTCTCCAAAGAAAAGCCTAAGGCCATTCTAACAATCTAGAGGATCCTGACCCTTTAAAAATCACCTCTGATCTTGGAGCAGAACTTCCATGTTTCACATGAATACAGCCTTCCTTCCCAATCTATTTGAGATTTTTTTACAGCCCCCATGTTAGCCAGGAAGTCTCTGAAGCTCAGCTCCTACCAGAATAGTTTTATACCTTATACCTTTGACAGGAACTGCTGGCATTCCCCGGCAGGAAGCTGACATGTGATTTAGGAGGGGATAAAACATGTACATGTTTGTTACTTGAGTTTTACAGCTCTGCAGGGAATGAAAATCTTTTTCACAAAGGATTTAAAACCTTGGCTTTTTTCCCCACTAGAAAATTTTTAAATTCTCTGAAGGGAAATGGCTAGCTGAAATTAATTTGAGGTCAATTGAAAGGTTTCAGTCAGACCAAACCCAAAATCCTTTTAATTTTGTCTTTCATATTTATTTTTTTACATTATAATATACTGAGCAACATAAAATATGAGATGCTATTCCAAATGCTTTAAAGAAAGTCTTGAACATATGGCCCAAATGTAACTGATACATTGATGTCTAGCTGAGTTTATGGAAACCCTAAAACAACAACTGTGGGAGATGTGAAATGAGCTATTCATCCTGACTTGTGGCCAGGAGTGATACTTAAAAACAATGATATTTAAAATAGTTTATCAAGGAACATGACAAACAGAATAGGAGAAAAGGGCATGATACAGGAAAGACCAGGTATTGTAAGAGACAGCTTAATTTGGTGCCAAGAACAAACTATACTTGCTAAAACTATATTTTTATAAAGTTATAAGTATTCTTATATCCTTGCATACTTATGTATTTTCCAAGTCAAGACACACAAAACCTCCCACAGCAATGAAGCTCTCCTAAGGGGAAGAAGAGTCTCAGGAGAAAAATTTTTTGGTGCCGCCAAAACCCACACTGGTTTAATGCACAGCCATTTGCACTGAGTGGTTTAATATTTTGGTGTATCATTTGACTGAAACCTGTTCCATCAGAGGAGCTTTCCATCCTCTCCACCACCACCACCAACACATTAGCATTATTGCTTCACCAGCTTGAAGGACAAGAAGGTAATCAGGAACAGTCGACATCAGCAGATCACACACCACCAGCCCAAGTGCTTTTGATGAAGAAATGAGTGTCTGTGCAGATAACATGAGATACACTCTGACTTCTGTAAAACTGTTGACACCATCCCACACAGTGTTTTCATGTGTAAGCTGAGGAAATACCGGCTAGACAAACTGTCTTCAAGATGGGTTGAATACTGGCCAAGGCACCTCATTCTAATTAGTGTCTCAGTATCAATTTGGCAGCCAGAAACAAGCAGAGCAGCCTGGGTGCTGATAGTAGGATTGGTGCTCTTCATCATCTTTTGCCATGACCTGGATAAGGAGACAGAAGCCACTCTTGTCAAATGTATCGACAATACTTAATTAAGCAGAAAAGGCAGGGTTTGACACACTTTTGTTTTTTTGAGTTTGAAGGCAAAGGGACCCTGACAAACTTGAAAATTAATCTAAGCGAAGTCTTATAAAATTCAGCCAAGATAAATGCAGAAGTTTATACCCAGGGCAAGCACAAGCTAGTGAGTAAATTGTCTGAACAGCAACCTTTTTGAAAAGGACATTTGGCATTTTGTGAATACCAGACAAATGAACATGAGGATGCTCTCATCACAAGCACAGGAAACTGCATAATGGATCACATTAGGAGGAATGTGTCCAGAGGAAGGCCAGATGAAGTTGCCCTGCCTTTCAGCAGTGATGTGGAGGCAAAGGGGTGATTTAACAGCAGACTTCAACTCTTTGAAGGGCAGTTGTAAAGGCAATGGGACCAAACTACTCTCAGGAGATGATTTAACTAAGGGCAAGAGCAAAAAGCTGCAGCTTGGGAGGTTCACTTTGAACATCAGGCCTTCTTCAATAGGATAGCAGTGTAATACTGGAACCCATATCCAGGTGGAAGACCTGTCCTCAGAGGGTTTCAAGAATCAGCTAGACCTGGCCTCAGCTGGTCAGATCTACTGTTGTTGTAGTTCCTGCTTTAATCAAGATTTTGTACTAGATTGTCGCCCTGGTTTTTCAAACTTTCCTGATGCACTTTCTAACCTAATGTTTTCATAGTTCTTTCTCACACAGTGGTGTTATAATTAGAAATATGTTTATGTTAAGATGAGGTTGTTTACATACTTTCTCTTGGAGGGAAACACAACTGATGAGCAGTTGTCTTGACCAATGGGATGGGAGAGGTGTCCAACTTCTCCTCCAACCCTGGTCTGTGTGAAAATACTATAAATTTGGAGTCAGATGTTTTTTTAAATAGTTTTAACCTTCTCACAAAAGTGTGTCCGTGCGTCTCCTTGTGTGTCCCACAGCGACACTAGATGACCTCCAGAGAGGTTCCCTTATTTCCTTGATCCTCTGATTCCCTATTTTAACTCCCCTCCCCTTCAGCATATTAGGAAGGTCAAATAAAAGTTCAAAAAAAGAATTTCCTCTCAGAATATGAAGCCATGTAAAAATTACCACAGTAACTCTTTTAATATAGTCACAAATCTTTTAAAATGTAATTTGAAAATAGCAGGAGGGCACAGGTGAGTGAAGTAGGTCACCAAGATAATTTGACTTGTTAAACCTTTATTGCTTAAGACAATACACAGCAGACAATAGATTTCACTTGATACTTTAGCCTTTACAGCAATGACAATGAGCAATCTAAATCCCTTCCTCCCTAGCTTCCTGTCAAGATCTTTACTCATCAGTTCAGTATGCAAAGAATGGGAATCACCATGACTTACTGGGAATTATTTCAGCAATCTGAAGTCCTTCAGGCATTCTGTTTTGTGAGAGAAGGTAGCAGAGTACAAATCTGGCCACAATCTGGAATTTAGGTCCAATATACTGGCTCAATTCCATTTTATTCAGAATTTGGGCATAACTACAAACTACACTGTTCTTTTCTTTGATTATAGATGCATTGAAATTCCCTTTAAAGGGGAAAAAAACCCAAACATATGGGAGTCTGCTGAGGGGATATCTTATCATTTCAACTCATTACTAGTGAAACTCCACTGACTGGACAAATGTCACCAGGATATTTACCCTAAATCAGTAACTTCCCAGCAACACAATTTCCCACAGCCTTGGGATCAGTTCAGCACTACATTTTAAGATACATGTAAGATAAAATTAACGTGGTGGGAAACACTACCTACATATGATTTCCCAAGTAGACAGATAATAAACAACACAGTGAAACAGGAACCAGCAGAGAAATTTGCTCAAACAGAGAATTAAAAGTTGTTAACACAGAGATTCTGAAAATGGGCAGTTCTGGCCTCTGGAGAGACTTTTTTCAGTCTGTGTGGCCCTTGGAATATTTTCATCCAAGAGGAGTTCCCTTGGATGAGATCCTTGGAAAATATTTCCCTTTGATCTCTAGTGTATTACTCCTCTTTTGCAGCCAGCCAAAGTTTAAAACTAACTTGACTCCCCTTTGACTGATACCACTTCTACAGTCAGATACAGAATTAGCATAGCAGGGATCAGAAAGACCCCAAGAAGCACTGCAAATAATCAAAACACTGCTCATGTTGGGCAGTGGTAAAATGAAAATTTTGGATATGTCCGGAAGAGACTTGTCTCATCAGCACCAGATGCTTAGACAGACATGGGCTATGGAGAGAATCATAAACGAGTGCAGAACTCACACTTGCACAGAGGACAATGCAACCAGATCAGCTCATACCACCTGGGAATCTGGGCTCTGAAGTCATAACAATGGAACTAAAAATACGTTCCCACAAACTGGCCCACTCGTCAGCACTGTATCTTGCCTTAGTGAAGCTGGAGATCTGCTACTAATACAGGCTTCTCTGCCCTAAATCATTTATTTTGGCAGCTCATAAAATATGGAAACTCTAACACTCAATATTCCCCACTCACTCGTGATTACTGTTCAGGGACAGACTCTTTATATCAAACAGAAACTTAAAGATTGTGGCATGTTATCAAAACCATAATGAAATCTTGTGCAAGCACAGTAATCAGAGAGGGCTATTTGTCAAGACATACTGTAGAGAAAAACAAAATCCCACAGTAGAAACAGGAGTGCTTGCTCTGCTGAGAGATACTGTGAAAAAGAAATGAAGCTCTTTTTTCCTCCTCCTTAATCAAAACTCAGTATGAAAACAAAAACCTTACCAAATAACTTTTGCTGATAAAAAAAATATTGGCTGGAAAGGAGTAGTGCATAATTTATACAGAAATAACATTAAAAGTGGGACTGTTCACATAGATATTTCTGAGTGTGTGATCAAAATTTTTGGCCCTATGGGGAGCTCATGTTACTGCCACTACTTGGTTGAGGCTGGATTTTACTCTCTCTGTGAGACAGTCAAAACCTGGGAAGTTGCTGAGGGAATGAAGGTGTGGGCAGATCTGATATTACTTAGGAAGTCCCTGGTGAGGGCATGCCTGTGTTTTGACCCCACCTGCTGTGGAAGGTTACCCATTCTATCCACAAAATATCTGTAGAGGTTTAAAGTTGACTCATTGCTTAATGAAGAGAAGCACTGGAGGGGGAGTTACATGCTCTAGGATCTCCTTCTGGCTGTGCTATTGATTTGCAAGCCAGAGGCCTACTCAGTAAATCAGGGATAACATTATTAAGTTACTTAAATGAACTGTTGGGATATAATTACCCAGCACATTTGCAGTCAGTCTGCCTTTCTGAAAATTAAGCCACTTGGCTGTCTAAATGATGCTTAACTCTGAGTGCAAAGATCAAACACTTCAGCTTAAATGTCCCCATTCTCAGATCCACAGGCTTCCTTAGTACCATCATATTTTCAAATACTCTAGAAGAGGAGGGCATGGTTAGGTCAGGATTATGTTTCAGCCAGAGATCTGTAAAGATGATTTTCAAAGAAACAGTGCTATCTAGTGTTATTGTTTGCACAATCCCTGAGTTACTGAATGTGTATGCAAATGCTGATGAGTATAGGGCAGAAATGGTATGTAACATCCTGTGTAAAAGGGGTTTATTTTTGATCATAAGTAAAATCCATTATTGTGGCAGAGCATTGCAAGGTTAGTACCTGTCAACAAGACAGCTGGAGACCTCTTTTCACTGATAAATGCTGAGTGCAGCTGTGCTTGGCACATGCTTAGGCTGTAAACTGGAGCCATGGCTTTAACATCATTCTGATTTTTCCTCTCCTGATAATTGCTGCTTCCACTTCCTCAGGAATGGTGCCCAGGTGGAATCCTGAAATCTATTCATACTCAGAGAACAAATTAGCTCCTAGAGCTGCCTGTCCTTGTAGTCACCTGAACTCATTAATTCATCTGTATCAGTTGAAAAAATTAATTAATTTTAGTTACACTTAGACCCTTAGAAGTTGCTTTATTGATGGGCAACCACAGGCAGAGCTGGGCTTTTCATGTTCTTCACAGTAACACCCAATTTTTGCAGCAGCCCACACTCCAGTGAGGAAGTGGATATGATTATTATGCCACCATGATTAGGATGGCATGGTGGTCTCATGGTCAGGGCATTTGCTAGAGCCACAGTTCCATTATCTATAAGTTAAATAATTAATGACTGCAGGATTCCTATTTCTTGGATTTCAGGGTGATATGGAAAAGGTGGCAGCTGGAACTAGATCCTCCCAGTTCCAAGAGGTGTGCATTGTAGGAAGAGAGCAATCACACCTAGAATGAAGTACTTAGTATTTTCTACTTGTACCTGCCCCACAAAAGTCTTTTAGTTTTGCCAAATTATACTATGTGACCAGTCTGAAACATTAACATGAAAAGAGAAAATGTGAGACTCAAATCAAGAGAATGTAGGACAGCAGGCGTCAGACAGAATCCACATTTTTAATTCAGAGCACTGTGGACAGCAAACGCATCAATAGGAAAGGTCTTCACCTTCAACTTTCTCTCTAAAAATGTAAAGATTAATAGTTAGCAAAAAGGAACATAAGAAAAGTATAAGTAGATTAAAACCTCTTGACTTCCCTACAGAACCTTCAAAAGGAGGCAGCTAGAAACATCCTCCTGACTCATTGTCCTAAATCCATACCTGTTCTCTTTTCCTTGATAAATCTTTTATTTGTTTTGATTTTCTCCACACTAAACTAGTGATCGGTGGTGCTCTTTCTTCATATCAGCACCTGATTTTACCTTGTACCTGCCAGTGGTACAAATCTTCACAGCTTATTTCTTGTCTTGTTTTGTCTCCATCTGTCACTCTGGATGCCTTAACAAAGAGCAGCATTGCTTTAAGCCAAAATTCTAAAGACACTTTATCTACAATCACAAACTAGAGGTGAAGCTGAAAGGTAAATTGATCTTTCCTATTGTTTGGGTTTTGGTTTTCTTAAAGCATATAATTCACATATGTTATGTTTATCAAAGCTCTATGACTTGTTGCAATGCTTTCTCCACATATCCTGGGGATGCACCTAGGAGGGCTTTGAGGTAAGTTGTGAACTCATTCTGCCTGACACCTATAGCAATCCCCAGTGAAGCAGATTCAGTGTGCAACTATAACTAGTGCTGCTGATTTGAGCTGAATTGAGCTGTTCAGCTGGCTCGAATCACCCACAGAGGCGCCCCTGAGACCATTTTGGCCCACTGTTGGTATCCACAGCATTGGTGTCAGCATCTGAGTCAGCCTTCTACACCATTTTTGGAATTGCTGGAGAGTTAGAATCTCCCTTTGGAGAACTCGTTTTTCTCAACTGAATGCAAAGGAATCCTGTGCAACTCTTATGTCCAATTTTCCAGGTTCAGACAACAGTTCCTGGATGTGGATATGAATGTTTGTGGCATCAGAAAGTTACACAGCTGCACCTCCATTTATAAACCTTCTGCTCTGAGCAGTCATCTGCTGATGGTGAGCTAGAAAACTTGCAAGCATTTCCTTCACCATGGTCTGTAGTGCATTTTGAGTGTCCAGCAAAGCACAGACATGGCTCTGTCAGCACAGTGATAGTGCCAGTTTCCACCAACCTTGCTGGTTATGGTAAACTTTCTAGCAGTGCACTCTTCCTGCTGCGAGGGGAGTGGAAGTTATATCACCACTTTATTAACAATATGTGATACATAAAAGTTACTTAATACTTAGGTATTAAAACTGCAATTAAATTTCCATACTATTCAGTAACTCTCACAGAAAATATTTTAAAAGATGTGCAGATTTATCTTGGCAAATAATTAAATTATTTCCTCCATCAGTATCCAATGAAATATTACATATATAAATCTGGAAATATTATTTCCTTTAAAATTTTCCTTCAGTGTTTTATTGATTTCTTTCTTGTCATTGCACCACTATGAAACATCTGTGTTTTTCCTTCAGCTCACCATCAGTTCCTATTTGAAAAGTCTGTAAATACTGTGCTCCTCTAAAATCTATAGATAATTGATTCCAGGAGTCTGTGTCCACGGCAAACTGTGTAGCTGCAGTTCCACTTCATTTAACAATATACAGTTCTTTGTTAGGTAGAGATCAAAGAATATAATTTTATTAAATTTTATTTGCCAGATTGGAAAAGAATGGGCTTGGTTTATAAAAAAAAAAAAAAAAAAAAAGGGCAGGCCAAATGTTTTTCTAATAGACTATAGAGTGCAAAAGGAAGAAAAACAAAACTAAAAGCAATTTATACATATCTTGAAGTAATTTTCAATCAACAGCCTTAATATATACTGCATTCAAATTATTTTTATCATTAACATAGAATAGTGTCATTACCAAACAATAGTAAGGGAGAAAAAGTCTTGGGAAATGCAGAAGTAAAGAAGTATTTGCTACAATGTGTAGCTCAGAGTTGGATGGAAAATAAAAAGAGAGGTTGTGTTTGATTCTGTGTTGCACTTCCATGCCTCTGACTTCATGCATTTGAACAACTTTGAGTCAAAGTGACTTTGTGTCTATCAGAATTACCAATTAACATGTGTAAGTGTCTGCAGGATCAGGTCTTGCCTATGCAGAGGATGCCTAAAGTCTGGGAGCAGGGAAATGTTCCCAGATGCCTCAAGCACAATGCAGGACATCACTTTTGCAAACACATGGTCCTTGGGCACCTATGTGAGGTTGATACCTCAGTGGCACTGGGTTCAGAATGCTCTGAACCATCCTGGAGGGCTTCTCTGGCTGACATATCTTCCCTTTTTATTTTTCTTTTTTTTTTTTTTTTCAATTAAGAGAAAACATTTCCACAATTGTTTAAAGATTTTTACTGAAAGTGCTTGAAAAACAGTTGAGATGAAGAAGAGGTGAAATAGAAAAATCAAAACAGGATGTCCTGGGATGTAGCTGCCAATAGCAGCTTTATTTGTTGGAATGGAGAAGTTCTCATCTTTTCTTTGGTACTTTATTGCTTCTGTTTTAGGTTTTGGGAGGCCTGGGTATTTGTTTCTACTTGAAAGCTTAGTAAAGATAAAATTCAGAGTCCAGCCTTCCTTCACTGTAAGTTAAGTGGTTTTGGAATGTGCAATCATCTAAAAAATCTGACACTGATGTGTACCGTGGAACAGCTTAAATAATTTTGGATATTGACTCCAATAAAGTTTATTTAGCTATTTTATTATTCTGTGTGACAAAACAGCATAATCCCTGGTACTCATTTATTTTATAAAGTCAGTTTTTTAGCTCTGGTTTCTTTAATATGAGGTTCCGGTTCAGAGTGTGTAGAGTTCAAAAACTGGACTAATTATTGTATAATGGGGCATTATAATTAGAATAGATTACAGCTGCTTGCCCAAGAGTTTTAAAACAAACAAACAACAAAAAGTAAACAAATAAATAAATCCTGACAAAGTGCAAGTGGTTGGACAACAAATTGTTTTTGCAATATTGTGTTGAAAATTCTAAGCAATTTGAAGAAAGTACATGCTTTGAAATAAAAATGTTGACATTTTGCATTTCCTTGTATTGAAATGACTTCTTAATTAATTTTTCAAATAGTCCAAAATTCAAGATCTGAATGATTATTCAATTTCATCTAACCAAAGTGTTCAAAAGTTTTCACAGACCCCTAATCTCTTCAAAAAACTCAAAGGGAACATCAAATCAAGGCCAATGAGTTGTTTTACAAAATGTCCTGTGAAAACAAAAAATTATGTTAACTTTGTCATAACTTTGTCTGTCACTATGCCAGGATGAAAACTGTTCCATTTAATGCCCAACAAAAGTAGTTTTGTTTTTTTTATTCCACAACATCATCCAGATAAGACAGTTTTTGTCTTTTGTTTAATTTTGATTTCAGACCTTTTTTTTTTTGTTAAGCAGAATGTTAAGATACCTGGTTTTGGAGCATGTTCAACATCTCTATCTAATATTAGTATTTTCCATGTACTTTTTTTTTTTTTCCTCAATAAAATTGACAGAACAACAGGATTATTTTGCCAAAACTGGAGATAACCACACTTCATTAAGTTAACTATGTCTGAGTATTGCTAATTAATGTAAGTAATAATATTTGACATGTTTTATTGCAATACTGTTTGTCTGTCTCTCAGGATAATTTTCACGGTATTCTTTGGGGATTTTTGAGCAAAACAAACTGGGAAGTAGAAGTCTCTAATAATTCCTCTTCATTTTAGAAATATAGCATGGAGTACTTTATGGTATGTATGCTTCAGGATCACAGTTTCCTTGAGTTCTGTCTATAAAAGGAGATAGACAGAAGCCACTGGAGGGAGGTTGAGCCCATAGAAGGCCTATACCAAAGTAGAATAAAACAGAAGTGTTTCTGGAATATAAAAGAATAAAATAATGAAGAAGAAAAAAGAAAAGAAAAAGAAAAATAAACACACAAAAAATTGACATTATTTTGTGATATAAATCTTTGGTTCATGTACAGTTTGATCATTCTGTTCATGCCTTCTGGAGGCTGACCTGGAACAGATACAAGACAGAGCAAGAGGATAAAGTAGATATTTATTAAAAGGCCTCAATGGGTACACCTGGGCTGCACAAAAGTCCAGCCAGACCACACCCAAGATGCCCCAAAGTGGTCACAAAATGGACACCTGATCACAAGGTCTCACACTTTTATAAGTTCTGGTCCATTTGCATGTTAGGGTCAGTTGTCCAGCCATAGCTTCAGGTTATGAAGCTCCATCCTCCTGGTTTGTTTTTTTTTCACTTCACCATTGTTTTCATTCTTGGGCCTGAAAGTTGTCCTTGGTATGAAGCTATCAAAGGAATTGTTTTGTCTCTCTACTCTGTGAAGAGAGCTTAGTAGAACTTAATATGAAACCTAAAACTACCCACTAAAATAGTGCAGAATCTAGAAAATATAAAAGCTAAAACTTAAGGCATCATTTCCTCTATTTAGAGGCTCGACAAGACTTCTACCTTGTTGAGTCACTATTCTAAATACAAGTACATAACAATATAAGATAAACATCTAATAACAGTAAATATCCAATAATAGATAAATATCTAGCAATTATAATAATAAGCGATAATAAAGAGTAAAAAACACTTAACAGCAGTAATGTCTTGCACAATCAAGTATCATGCAAAGAAGAATGATTATTGTGAATAGTTTCTTGGGCACAGAAGAGAAATTATTTAAAGTATGTTTTCATCTGCATCAGTTTCTGTTTTTACATCCTGTCATCTCTAAGAGATTATAGCAACCTAGTAAAAGAGAGACAAGGAAGATAAAGATGGGCACTGAAGTAGAAATACTTACACCAAAGAAACATGAAATTTGGCTTTGAGTCTTCAGCCCGAGGATGGTCTTGCAGAAATATGTGCAATTATGTCTCTCAAAGAATTTGAACTTGGGGGAGATGGTCACCCTGCCTCATTCTTTTCAAGAGGGGATTTTAGCAAATGAGATAAACTCATGGCAGACTTGAAAAAAAAATGTGGGGGTAAATAACAGTAAGAAATGTCAGAACTCATTGCAATGTGATGCAGGAGCAGGTTCTAGGAGGTCAGGCACAATCACGGCACAGAAATAATTCAATGCCTCCTCTCAGATATGGGGCCCTGGATGGGTGTGCATGTTTGGCCTGAATCACTCTTATCCTCCTTGATTTTGTTTTTCTTTTTTTTTGTTTCTGCGGCCCACCAGTGCAAGGCATAGGAAGCTTTAACTGTGGCTCAGTAATGTACAGTAATGATTCTAAAGGTGATGAGAAGGTCTTAAAGCACTGCCTTGCCTCACTTGGAAAATCCGTGGTGCAGCAGGGCAATTCACTCTAAGTCTATAGCTAGCAACCAAAGACATCCATCATGTCTAAGCAACATTTTTTTTTAAACTTATACAGCTTTTTCCTGGAGTTCAAAAATTATTCACAGTCCTGAAAGAGGGCATCTGCAGTCACTTGGAGGATAAGGTCTCCAGCATGGCCATGTGAGACACTTCAGTCAACTTGTGGGCACAAACATAATTTCTGAATTTCATGTGTATATATCTATGTTATCATATTCTTTCACTGTGAAAGCAGTAACTACTGTATGTGGTAAAATGATATATTGTTGTCCGCAAAATGTCTTTGGCAACAGGATGTTCACTAGCCTTGGAATTTTGCCTTGTATAAATATTTTTAATCTAGTCCATGTAGGCATATTTTGGCTGCAAAATAAAGGGTTTTGGAGATTAATAGATCCAAGCTCAGTTCTGCTTATATATCCTACATACATCAAGGTTTTATTGAACTCTCCATCTAGAAACTTTGCAAAGCAGCTGTTTGGGTTTTTGTTTTTTCTTTTGCCTGCTTTACTCAAAGGGGGATTATGACTATATCCTATTTTTATACTCTACAAATGTAGTAATTTAATGTACAGACATATTTTCATTCTTCAGATGTAACCTATATAAAGCATGTTCAAATGTATAGTCATTGCTTTTCCTGTAAAGAATATTATTGGCATCTTTTCAAATGTCCACATTTTCCCAAGGACTGTCCAAATAGCTATTTATCAATGAATAAAGAATATAGCAATTATTTGACAGTATCAAGTACCTTTCAACTGAGTACCTCAATGCTCTTTTCAACTATTTATTCGTCCTCCCATGCCCTAGGGAGATATCTTTCACTGCTCTGTTTTACTGGCACTGCGACTGGGTCTCAGGGAAGCTGCATGCCTGGTTTCAAATCTAAGAGTCCATCAGTCAGGCAAAAAAAACAGCCCAAAGCTTCTGCCCCATCACTGCTGAGTGGAGCAGTGGGTTCCCTTGCTGGTAAAACTTCTGCAAGAATCAATGCTAAGGAAGGCCAAGATGGTTGTTCTGCCCAGCTGAACTTTGTCATTTCTTTGTGAAGAGAAATTTATACATATCCATGAGTACACACCTATATCTCATGTAACCATTTAACCAAGTTTTGTAGGTTATCTTTCTGCTGCACACCAAGTGATGCTGGCTTCCTGAGAGTGTCAGCCTTATGCTGGAGAAGATGACAGGTAAAGAGTGGGTTGCCCACACCCCAGCCCTTGTTGCCTGAGCACAGGCAGTTCAAAAGAGGGGCTCACTACAAGAAAACAAAACTGCAGCTGGTGGAGGGGTGAAACAATACAACGGAGAGAGGGGTGTTTCCCCAATTCAAATATCAACAGTTCTACTGAGAATACAGGAATAGCTTTCAGATGAACAATGGCCATTCACATCTTTGTCCAATTTCTGCCTCAATCTGGATGTGATAAGATGTCTGCAAATGCCAGTTCAAAATACAATTTAACAGCTGCCCAAAGTGCCACTAGTTTAAGTCAAACCTCATTTGAGCAAAAAATGTGTTTCCCACTTACAGAGCTGGAATTTGTTGCTCGCACTGGTGGTATGTGCTTTTCTTCATGTAGCACTGTATACATTTCAAGTGCAATACAAGTAATATTAACTGAAAGAGACTGTTAGATCTTTTATTTATACTTGCTACCACATGATTTTTTTTCAGAACTTTGCTGGGACAATTAGTCTAGTTCTCCTGTAAGCTTATAACTCATTACAGAGGACCAGACTGTCCTAAGTAGCACAGACACACACATGACATCTTCTACTGGAAATGAAAGGCTGACACTGACACCATTCTCTGCGCCTTCCAACCCAGCTTTGAGGCCTTCGTGATGTGTGAGTGTGAGAACCAAGGGGTGGGAGATGGACCCTCTTCCCTCCCACTCTTCTGCCCCAAAATTCAGCAGAGTAGTGAAAGCGCCTTTTTCATGCTTCCAGCAAGCTTTTGGTCGAGCTCATATCCATAGGAACAAAAAAGAGGTGGAGGAGTCACAGCAGTGATTAGAAGCAGGCTTCTAGAAATGCAGCGTAATGCAGAATGGGAAACAGGGCAGGGTGCTGCTTAGCAGATGACAGTGCCAGTTGGAAATATAGTGCCAACCAAGAGATGCTGTCTTTAGAGAGGTGAGGCAGGATCTATCCTCAGCTTGACATTGCCATCACTATTGACTCAAAATCTGTCATTGTCCATGGACTTATGACCTAATATATCCACTAGCCTGGAAAAGGGAGCAAGAGTAACCCATGCCACATTGGAGTGACAAATATACACTGCGGTTTTTTTTCTTTGATAGAGAAAACAAACTCAATTCTTCAACTTTCCATGACAAATCTCTTTATTCATTTTAAAATCTTCTCTCACTGTATTTAACTTTCTTCATCTTTCGCATATCTGTGTCCTCCTTGAAACCCAGACCTCATCACGTTATTTTACCTGAGACCTTATAATTTTCAATTAAGGTATCTGCCACAGGCTGTATGACTTTCGGCTTGACTTCTGGAGTAAGACCTGCAAAAAGCATCAGGCTGAGGATTAAGAAGCAGAAGATTCACTGCAGCTCCAGAGTTAGCTTCTGCTGTACTGGTGGGATGCAGAATCATGGAGGGAGTTTGGATTTTGGATCCTATGGTAGTCTTGCAGCTATACCAATTCTCACATTCAAATGAGCTGTTTGTTTATGAGAGAAATATTATCTTCCCTTAAGGAATGATATTGAAATTTTTCCTATTCCCCAGGGGCTCGCCCTGCTCTTCCTGCGTGGTTTCCCACAAGAGGGGAATGATCTGGACCGTGAAATGGATGCTATTTTATGAATAGTTGGCTTCATGTGTTTACAATGTGTTAATGATAGTAAAGCATAGGAAGTCTTTAAATTAATGCTTTTGCAGACTAAGCCACTGTGTACATAGAGACATTTTTCTTCCTGCCACTGCCCTTTTAGAATGCAGTTTTCCCTCAAAATCATTTCTACCATAACTTTACCATCAATAAGCACAAACTACAGGCCGGTCCCACAGACATGGACAATTTTCAAATAGAGACCAGTCTTCAGCAAAAGATTTTCCAAGTCTTGCCACAGAATAGCTTCTCTTTCCAAAAGGGAGGTTATAATATCATATAACCTCATGTGACTGTTGTTAGCTTTTTAATGATGGTCACTGTTATACACTGGAGACATTGAAAGCTGTGGTGATAGCTCTCCTCCTTGATCTCTGCTCTTGCTCCTCTCCACCTCTGCATTACCACCAGAGATGATGAAAATAATTTCTTCGCACTCCCATTGTGATATTTTGAACTGAAAATCCTTAGTCTTGCCTCACAGACCTTTCTGGATCCATTCTTCCTTAGCATGACTTCACTTACTACAGCCTTCAGGATGTTATAACATTTAATCTTCCACATTTTTATTTATTATGTGACAGTGCTTTGTGCTTTGCTCCTTTGGCTACACAGGATACACATTTTGTGTCCCAGGAGTCACCAGGGATTGTGTGAATGTCCCAATAACAGAGAAGGCAAATAGTACAAGATTTAAGTACAAAAATGAGGATTAAACTCTTAAGATGTTGCTTTACACTCACAGTCCTCCAGCTAACATACCAGTGCTCCTGACTGGAGTCTACTAGTAAAAACTTCTAATATTTTGTTCAACAGGAAAGATTCAAAATAATATTGTCTTTTGGTTATACATGTGTAATTGAACAGTACATATTTCTGTGGTAAGTAGTCATGTTTCACATAATCTGTAATAATTAGCAAAGCCTTGTTGACCTATAGCACTCTTAGCTGCAAAGCAGAGTGTGTGAATTGCTCCTAGAGGAAAATTCACCCTTAATGTAATTCCATTAACTTTATGCCCTTGAGATTTATACTGATATCTACCACTAACATCAAAGGTCTTGGATAATTAAAGTGTAGAATAAAAATTACCCTTTTCCATCTCTTAAAATTCCACCCAGGCCAGAAGGGAAATCCCCTGTGGTTTTTATTGTCCCATCCCATAAGGATAAACAACCTTCTCTGAGAGCTCTTGTCTTTACCCACTGTGACAGTTAAATGGACACTGCTGTGTTGAAAGCAATGCTCCCAATTCTGATTCTTATTTGCACTAGTATAAATCACTAGTAGCTCTACTGCAGAAAAATGAAAACATGGAAAGGGAAAAAAAATCAGTATAGGTGGGAAGAAAAACAGACTCTCATATTTATAGCAAAGGAAAGAGCACTATCTATACGTTATCTATAACCTGTCAGTCTCACAGAAATCTATTTGTTCTTAAAATTCACTTATCAGTCTTCATGGTGTTTAACTCAACATTTCCATAAACTTACAGAATTTACATATTTCAATTATATTTTGTTTCCACCACATAGCTAAAAACATACTTTTCACTAGTTCTGTAGTAAAATAAACATTCTTTAAAATAGTAATATCAGGGGAGTTTTCTACTATGACATTAAGGATTCTACTACTTTAAAAAATGGAAGACCACTACATGTTCCTGTCCCAAATAACATGTTGCTGTCAAAATCTGAGGAGCTTATATGAAAGTTTGGTTAATCCATGTGTATCATTTCAGTAGCATTTCTGTGCCATCAACTATGCAAGATTAAGTTGAAATTTCTTTTGTTGGGAAGATACCTTTACATAAAATAATTCCAAATTTCACTGCCTTTTGGAAAATTAGAAATATGAAAAAACCCCATGGTAGAGAAAATCCACATTAAAAAAAAATTGTTTTTTCATAATGAAGATAGTGAAATTGAGGTATGAAATTTACATGATCAAATAATTTTTGAAAGATCACCCTCTAAGCCTCAGCCAAGGTTTCCACACTGCCCAGCCTCACCAGCACCAGGGAGGGTCAGGACCTGTGGAGGCTGGGGCAGCCCTATCAACATGAGCCTTAGAAGAATAAACAGTTTCTGGTCCAACAACAACCTGTGTGGGTTGGCAGGAACATGGTAGGCTTCCAGCAGAACCCTGTTTGTATTTCATCAAAACTTCATCAGACCTGACACATTCCTATGAAATACTTCTGTTTCCCCATTCTGGCATTTTACAACAAAAGAAGTGTTTGATCGCTGGCTCCCAACCAACTCTATTCCAAAGCAATCTGTGCAAGCTGGCCCATAAACAGTAACAGGTTATTTCCAGCAGTTTACACCTGACTGACACATACTCAGCTCTCTTTCACTATCCAAACTATTCTTCCAGGCACTTTTGTTTACAGACATATCCTTTGGGAAAGAGCATAATTTAGTCTCACTAAGAAAATATATCAGTGGTCACTGATCAATGTAATATACTTTAGGGACTAAACCAGATTAAAGTGAGCCTATTAATACCACAAAATACCAATCAATATTTGAACTGTTTATCTATATATATGCTAAAAGTGCATTAGCAAAACAGCAACATATATACAAAGCCGCCCATTGTACCCACACTGGTCCATTTTTCTTCAGTCTACAGCTGTGCACGTAGCCCCACTGGTTGTAAAATGCCAAAACACTGCTCCTGACAGATCACACCTGCTTCAAATAACACATCTCACCCCACACTAATCTACAGCTATAGGCTGGTTTTAATGATTTTAAAATGCTGGTATTAACTCTTAATGCTCAACTAGTTTTTATGGAAGGAGCAGAGTACATTTTGTCCAGTTTTAATACAATCCCAATAAAACAGCTGGGAAATTGCAGTGCCAGGGAAAAGACATTCAAATCCACCATTTCCCCTATTGTAATAATAATCAGCTTGACAAAGTCAGATAGTAAAGCAGATTGTAGCACTTTGGGGCTTTTTATACCTATATTTAATTATATTGTTAAGTTCCCCATTTGAAAGCAATTAAAAAAATACTTTCAGTTCAAGATTATAAAGCTACCCACTTCTGATTTCAGCCTGACATTTTTATTGGTAATCTGAGTTATAACATGCTCAGGTTCATTCCTCCTTGATTGGCTGCTGAGCTTTCTGCCAGGATTTTATAGTTTTATGGGAAAGTACAGTATTTAAAACTCCTTTAAATTCATAGGTTACTCCTGCTTCTGAAAAAGCTTCTCGACTTCTCAGAAATGCATAACAAGAGTCCATGTTTACTTAAAAACATCTGCTTCACCCTTTTGGCTTTAATATAAAAAGTGGGCTGATGTTTTCCGCATTTTCCATTGCACTGTCCCTGGAGGTGTTTAAGGAATGACTGGATGCAGCAATCAGTGGCATGGTCTAGCTGACATGGTGGTGTTCAGTCAAAGGTTGGACTCAATATGTCCAGAGGTCTTTTCCCACCTAATTGATTCTATGATTCTGTAATTCTATCCTCTTGTCAAACTATGAGATGATTTCTCTGGGGCTAAACCTGGCTCCCTTCTATCTCACCACAGCCAGTGGAGTTGTGGGGTGAGGTGGAGTGAAAAATGGGCATCCCAGAGGAGGGGCTGACATACCAGGGTGTAGACTCCAGTCCCTAGGGACCTTGACTCAGGTTGTAGCTACAACTTGGTGTGAGCAAAGAGTGGGCAGGAGATCTCAGTGCCTGGGGCTGTTGCTGGTTTCCCAGACAAGAATAAAAGTGGCATAAAGGCTACTAGAAGAAACACAGACACCAGAAATGTTCCTTTTGCAGTTTTACTGGGAAACTCAGATCATATAGCGCTAGCAAGTGCAAAGAGCTGCTCTTTGTAACAAACACAGGGACAAAAAAAGCACATTGAAATGGTCTAATTTTTGTTGTATGGTTCTGTAGCATTTCAGTTCTTCTAAAATTCTCTTCTGAGCTAATTCCAAGTTACAATTGAGTGTTTTTTTTTGCTGTTAATTCAGTTTTTCTTTATTCTATTTTCTTTATTCTTTTGCACACCAACCACTTGCCCACTTAGGAGGCAGGGATAAGTGTGAGTGGAGGGGAAAGAGGATGCAGAGCTGCTGGCCCACATCACTGGGACTACAGAACATGTCCAGGGGCTCTGATGGTGATGGAGCAGCTCTGTGGGGAGTCACCAGCATGGAACCAAGGACATCAGGGTGCCATCTCCTGAGAGAGTGGCGCTCCCTCAACATCTGCAACAGAAATTGGAAAAGCTTTGGCCCAAGGCAAAGGATGCTTGGATAATGTTATAGTCATGATATTCTGAGGGGAATGTATTGGGTACAGTCTGAGGCCATCCCTGTGTCAGGCACTTGGCACTACTTCTGGTATTTACTGGTGAACAGCTGAGTGGCTACTGATGACAGATGTTACTGCAGTGTGGTGAATAGACCAAGTGAGTTTTGTAGAAGCTAAACCTCTGTCAACAAATGAGAATCATCACACCAGAGTTTTGAAACATGCTTTTGATGCCTGTTAGCCAGAGGCTGCTACCTTGTACTTATCCACACCGGCAGGCTGAACCTCAGCAATTATTTTTATGCCACATAAATGCAAGTTTGTTTTTCCAGACCTTTTTAAGAAGGCAAAAATTCACAGCTAAGTCTCCCCCAAACTTAACACTGTATTTGCTGAAGGAACATGGGGTGTATGAAAACATAACAGTAAGAAGCTGTTTATACCCTATAATATTATAACTCAGCTTTTGTCATAAATCTCTCTCCTTGATTGCACATACCTCCAGCATGAACTCATGTTCCTTTTGATTTTTGTCTTTATTACCCTCAGCCAACTGAGTGATGTGTGAGTTCCTGTCAGGGTGCTGACTCTATTACAAAGTGCAAAGGTAATTTACATCACAGGGCTGGCAGGGTAACCAATAGCACCGTGCCTGGGAGGTGTGCAGCTCCAATAAGCCTCTCTCTTTTATGGGTAATGGGGAGCAATATTTTTTTAAAAAACAAACTATAAATTTCTGTGCATAGTCTGAGGCAAGTCCTTGGGGTGGGAAAGCAGATTTACACTTAGCCCACTAGTAGCTTCGTGAGGAGTCAGCATCTTCATACGAGTGAAAAGCCCCAAGAGCAGAGCCTGAGCCACCCCCTCACTGACTGATTTCCTTTGGCTCATCGTGGGGGAATTAGAGGAGTGGGGAAAAACAGAAAATTCATGTCTCTTTGTTCAGGAGGTTCACTGTAAACCAAGACTCCCAGGAGTCAGAGCTGCAGTTTTCACACAGCTCCATACCCGGTACTACATGGAAATTTTAATTCAGTTTGGATATAAACAAAGCTTCACTCTATGAGTTCAGGCAGGGGCAAAAGCTCACGCAGGAGCATAGCCTGAGTGAACAGGGTCAATCTTCAGAGGACCAGGAGGAAGAAAATCCTTTCCAGGTTGCACTACATGGATATTCACAATATCAATGGAAGCAATAATTTCAGAGGCCAGTCACCCTACACTCTCTTTATAGCCATTAAGGAGAGATAGGCACCTCAAAAAGTGGTTTAGGAAACCTTATTTAGGCTCTTACTGTGATCAGTGCTTTGAAGAAAGCTTGCCTTTGCCTGTGGTGTATAAACTTTCCTCCTGCCTGGATGAGCACACCCATCTGCTGCTCTTCATCTGTGAGACTTCAGGACTGGAAAACCCAAAATTCCCTGTGGCTGAGGACACAGGCACAGCATCAGCCCCAACCCAGGCTCTCAGACAGATAGGGAGGGTAACATGCACTCTAATGTCTCTAAGTTTTGATTCAAGGATACACCCCAATGCCCCGAATTCTATAAGCACTAGAAAAATTTCATTTTATGGTGAAAGGTAATTTTCAAAAGCAAACCTGTCCCATGCCTTCTGACAAAACCAGAGTTCTGGCCCCAAACTTTGCACTTGAAGAAATATGTTATTGCTCTGTTCATACAGATCAATGGGAAGGGAACAAACTTCCCCACCTTCATATACATCCTATGGATTTACATATGATAGTTCATTTTTACTTTTTAAGAAGTTCACCAATATGAAAGGCAGCAGTTAAACATGGGAGCCCTCAAGTCAATTCTGCACCACATAGGGAAGAGGATTTTCCTGCATCTTCTTCAGGTTACTCATGGGCACACTGTTTTCATGCTCCAGAGAGAATGTTTAAATAATTTTTGTAAAACATTAATTAGAACAGCTCTTCCTCTGGTGTTTGACAACATTTTAATATTAGAAATATATTTTGAAAATATAGTGAAGTTTGATAGATACAAAATTCGGGTCCATTTGATCAAAGCTATTCAAAGCAATCGGCTCCTATTTCAATTATATATGAGTTGTGTGGCCAGGTAATTTTGTGAAATAGGCTTCAGCACACATCAAACTCAAATTCTGGGGCTTGTTGAACTTCAGAGGAAACAATGTGTTAAATTGCAACAGTGATCATGTATCTTTACTCATGGATGTGCTGCACAGCTTCACCAGATGCATTTCCCAGTAGGCTGTATGTAAAACAATTCAATATAGTTTCCTCTATTGGCTTTCAGTGCACAGCTTAATTCAAGTACTTTCATAAAGGGGTTTATTTTAAGCCAGGGATATTAGGACTGGGGATCTTTCCATAAAAGTATAAATTTCTATCCCTCCCTTAGCAGAAATGGAAAAGAATTATGCTATGCATAACTTTAAGAAAGCCTCAGCACTAATACAATAGAAACCAGTGTAGACTCTCTACAAATACTCTCACACCAAACATTTTACAGGACTTGTTTTTGCAGCAGTAGCTTAACTCCAAAGCCATATAAATCTACGTTGTTTGTAAAACTACTGTAGGGCAATACAGCACAGGCCAAATCTTCGTTCCACTGACATCCATAAGACTGATAGCAGCAGAAGAAAGCAACACTCCCATATGTTTATTATATCATATTTTATGCAGCTGTCATGCTCCACTAGCTTTGCACCAAGCTGAAGTCTGACCTTCATCTCAGTACGAATGTGCAGGGCAGAGTGACTGCATGTGGGCTGCTTTATTCACCAGCCATCCCTGGGTGTTGCATTATCTCCCTCTGGGGCATGTTCTACGTCTGCTTCAAGGTGTGTTTACACTGGAGTGAGTGTGGTGTGAGTAGACATTCCTGAGTAAGCATTTTAAGGAATATCTGAGGACTGTTTGCAGCACAGTTGTGATAGCACAGACTTCAGCACAGACTGGGGACCCCCATATTTGTTCACTTTTAGGACTAGTCTGCCTGGGCCAAACACTGCTGGCCAGGACAATCTCTCTTAAGTCCAGGGATCTTGAACTTGGTAGGTCCACTCATTTTCTTGTTCTCTCATCCTGTGCACAGAATAAGGTGCTGAGATTGCAAAGACAGAGCAACAACCCATAAGCACATCCAGCATCCATCCCACTGTCAGCAGACATCATGCACTAAATAAATTTATTAAATATTGAATTCTAGACAGCCAGAAGAAAAATATATAGACACTCACTTGTCCATAGGCTGCCTGGACTAAGAGAATGGTCTGTTTGCCTCTCATATAGAGATCAGCCTGAGCTGTTAAGATTAATATTTGAGAGTCTTGTAATGTTAAAGAAGCACAAGGTCATGCTTTAAAATGGGTTACTTCAGTGTCAGTGTCTACTGACCAACTTATGGTTGCTTTGACCATCGTTCATGTCTCTTATATTCCTTTGGCACTTGCAGCATCCCTCAATAGCCCAAGCAAGCCAGAGTGACATGAACAAAATCAAAGGTGTTCAACAAGAAGCAGAGTGCAGACTTAGATCCTAAGCTGATAGAAGGAAACAGCATGAGCACATTTCTCTGCACTGTTCTGCTTTACTCTCAATTCAATGTTCTAGTAAAATAACTTCTGTGCCCTCCTCCCTAAAGCTCACACATTCCGGTGTTTGTTCTCTCTTAAGTCGATGAACTGTGACTGCATCTGTGATTTAGTTTGCATCATTTTTTCTAGCCTTTTTATCCATTTGTACACAGGAAGATACTTCATGTGATAGGGTCTGCCTTTTCTCTTCCAACCATCCTCAAGTCCAGCCAGGCCTCCCAGACTGAATTCTTGTAGATGCTCTTTGAAATCATATTGGTTATTCTGAGAAAACTGCACAGAAGGCACCATAGATGATTTGAGGACACTGCCCCTCTAAAGACACTTCCTTAAGAAAGTATCAAATGTCTATCCAAGCATTTGCACCAAGTATAACCAAGGCAATCAGTGCCATCATGATCCTTTAAACATGGTATTAAATTGGACCTGAGATATCTGCAGTCTGATATGTTGGAGGATGCTGAATATGCTGGTTTATTTCTGAATACCTTAACTTCTTCACCAGTGAAACTGGGATAAAATTAATTTTCCCCATAAGTCTATTAAGATCCATTAATCAATAAATATATCTACAGAAACAAAGTTTTATAAGGAATTATACTTAATATCTTTATATCCTTTTGACAAGTCTACCTGTGTTCAAAATCTGCTGTACTGGTGGAAATTAAAATTGTTGTGGCTCAAGTGTGTGTATAAATTTTATAAATCTAAATATTCAGAGTATTTTTTCTATGCTTATATCTTCATTTTCATTAAAAGGAAGATTTCTTTATCTGAACTTTTACAGTTGAACCCTTTGAAAACTATCTTAATTAGTAACAGTGTAGCTCTGTTGTATGAAGAATAATTCTGGCTATACCTTTAATACTTGTAATAATTTCTTTTTATGTATCGTAACAGCTCCAAACAGTAAGTTGCACATTGCTATAGCTGGCTATTTATTACACCTACTGTACAAAAGGAACCAAGTCTCTATTACTTTTTTATTCATGTAGATGTTCCTTAAACCAGATAGTTAAGTGATGTATTTATTTTGGTTTCTAGCCAAGCAAAAATATTTAAACCCTGCTTTTGGAAGCAAGAATTATCTAATCACTCGCTAGCTTTTATAATAAAACATTTATCATGGAACATTAATCCATTAGTACTTATTTTCCATCCCATCCTTTCACTAGCACCTTACTTTGAACAAGGTTGAGTTTGGCTGTGATTTTTCCTTTTATCATATATCATAGTTACATGATGGGACACACCAACATTGAATTCAGAAAAAAATCTTGCACTTTGCTTGAACTTGGCACCCAGATGTTCTGCTTGTGCTTCTACTGCTAAAAAAATAGTGCATGTGTGAGTTTTGAAATAAGTCTTTCATTGTAATGTACTACCAGAGTTTCATGGATATAAGAAGGCATGTGGAAACAGCTAAGAATAATTACCTGCTAAAGAAAAACTTGTGTTTAACTAGCTTTGTTTTTTCACAGCTTTAATTTGCATAGCACATCACGAAACTGCCACACTTAAGCTCTCTGGCATTAAAGGCAAAAATTAAATGCTTCAGGGGAATTTCTGCTTTATTTTGCTTTGTTTTGCCAAATTAGAGATTAAAGGTAACCCCTGACTAAAAAGTGCAGTCCCTGACTCTGTGATGACACATCACCTATGGTGCCGTGTGGCTGATCAAAGGTTGGACTTCCTCAGGCTCTTGCTCTCTGGATTTTCAAAGCCACCTCTCAACACGGTGTCAGCTCAGGACCAGAGGGTTACATGTCCTCTTACAGCACAAAGCCAACGAGAGGAAGAGGAGTACTCAGGGAACTCCACAGCCTCATTCCATTTTCCTCAGCTCCCCCTGAAAAGAGAGAAATAGACAAAGAAAAAGAAGGTGAGAAAATAATGAAAAAACAGGTAGGAAGGTCCTGGAGGAACAAAAACTAGAATGTCTGTGCTACTGAGAAGTCTCTGCTTATCTCTGGCCTTTGTGTGCTGCTCTTCCAAGCAGCAGTTGGATGCCCAGGTAGGTAGGTGGGTATCTCTGGAAGTATCTCTGGAGGTCACAACAGCTGGATGTCTCCTCTGTTCCCCAGAGCGTGCTGGGACCAGGAACAGGATTCAGGCATCAAAACTCAGCTGAACCCAAGATCATTCCCCTTCACATGTCTCAAACATTGCCCAACACTGATGCCATGTGCCTCCAGATGGGGGTCTGCAGGCTGTTGTTAAAGAGAGGCTGCTGAATTTGTTTCCCATTTCTATTAAGAAATGTTCCATTTGTGAGCCAAGAAACACCCCTTTTTGTAGCGTGCATTACAGAATGTATGAAACATCAGAGCCAAATCCTGTGAACTCTGGGTGTAATCTTTACTGCTGGAGTAGATCCTTTGCAACCCTTAGGTGTAATAAATACTATGTCAAGCTTATACAAAACAAGAGCCAAACTATTATTAGTTGTAGCATTGGAAGGCCCTGATTCACTCCACCTCTCTTTCCAGATTTAGCTGAGCCTGTGTCGAGTGTTGGCTTTAGGCAGGCTGAACTCAGGAAGTGCCTTGAGTGACCACAGTGATTCGTGAGGCTTGGGTAAGTCCAACAAAATGCATGCACAGAAACAAACTGTCCACTGGAGAAAATTACTCCTGGGAAACAGGGAATAAAGGAGGAGACGATTTTGAAGACCATGCACTGTTTCATTATTTAGATATAAGATTTCCCTGCTGGTTGTTAACAGATAGATGAGAGCATTGTGGTCTCTGTGGTCCCCAGAGGAAAGGGCAGGTCACCCTTTGAAAGAGCCCATTACCCTGTGGGGGTTTGAGGTGTCACAAAGTAAGAGAATACAGATACAGGAGTAGTTCTTTGTATATTTCAGAATTTAATCTTCATAAGAAGTCTCCTCTATGATTTAGGAAGAGGATAAATTTCTGTCTTTTCATTGTAGGTTTTTAATCCTCAGATAATTAATGTGCATACTACACCTGTACTTCTCATAGAGGTTCTATGGACATTAGAAGACATTTTGTGTGCAAAGGCAGATGCAATGCAGGTTCAAAGAAAGTAAGGTAGTCACTGAGCAAAAAAATCACTTTAAAAATTCTTTTTAGTGTCCAAACATTTAAAAGGATACAGCAATATGGTCACAGTTGGAACATGAAAAGTCAAGTCCTTAATAAAGTTACATTTTCTTAACTTATTCCAGTTTCTCTTTCCTACTAATTTATGTGGAAATTTTATCTACACAATACAGGACACATATATGCACAAGGCTATATCCCTATACTTCTAAAAAGAGGATATCCTTTCAGATTACTTGTATTTTCAGTATTCTAATGTTTATATTTAAGATACCCTTATCTTTTTTTTTCATGTGTGCTTCACTTTTTTATTAGATAAGGCTCTTCAGATTTTTTATTACAGGTAATTCAAAGTTATATTAAAAAAATTATGTGGATTGAATATCCAGATATTATTATTAACAAAACATTTTCTCTCTTCCCATTGGGAAAATGGTAACTGCCTCCTCAAACTGAGTTATCAGCTCAAGAATCTGAGAATTTCTGTCATTAAAATGGTATTACCTCATTTTTTAAGTTCATTAAGTGCAGGTGTTTGTAAATGATCTGGTGGAATTCCCTCAGCACCTACTGAGCCAAAGATTAGTTCAGCACTTGTGTCAAAATGAGTAGCATCAGGGCCACTCTGACTTTTGAAGCTGAGGGCTGTTCCAGCGGGCTGCTGCAGAAGCCAGGAAGAAGTCAAATTCAAATCACCTTTCCTCTTCTGGAATCAGACTTGCTTGTATAAATAACATCATGTAAAATAATAAGTTGTGAAATATTATACAATAAATATGAAAAAAAATGGAGTGCAATACAATAAACAGACCTAGCATTGTTGAAGAGTTATGAAACCAGAAACTGAGCTTTCTACCAGTTGCTGACACTGGGATACTGTTAGGAAAACCTCTTTTGACAGGGTCATCATATGTTTTGATGAGCCTTCTGACCGCTCTGTGCTTTGCTGGAGGACATTCCTGCATGATATAGAATGTCTTACCCAGTCTGGTGCACAATTGTCCTGAGAGATGTTTATAATATAAGAGACACCATTCAGAGTGACCTTGACAGGCTTGAGGGTTGAGCCCATGTGAACATCATGAAGTTCAACAAGGCCAAGTGCAAGGTCTGTAGCTGGGTCAGGGCAATCCCAAGGACAAGTACAGGCTGGGTGGAAAATGGATTGGAAGCAGCCATGGGGAGAAGGACTTGAGAGTGATGGTGGACAAAAAGGTCAATATGACTTGGCAATGCTCACTCACAGCCCAGAAAGCCAACTGGATGGTGATGGAGTCCAGGCTTGGTGCCTGAGGAATAAAAGAAAGCAAATCAAAAACTCTTCAAAAAAGGTAAGGAGGAGGATCTAGAGAACTACCTGCCAGCCAGCCTCACCTCAATCCCTAGAAAGATGATGGAATGCCTCATTCTGGAGGCCATCTCTATCCATGTGGATGATGAGAAGGTGATCAGGAGTAATCATCATGGATTCACAAAACGTGAAGTCATGCTTGACCAATCTGATTGCTTTCAAAGATGAAACAACTACCTGGATGGATGAAGGGAGAGCAATGGATATTGTCTACCTCAATTTCAGCAACACTTCCAACACTGTCTCTCACAACCACTTCACAGGCAAACTGAGGAGAGGATTAAGGTGGATTGAGGACAGGCTGAACAGCAGATCACAGAAAGCTGCAATCAGTAGCACAGAGTCCAGTTGGAGATTTGATACTGGGCCCAGCATTGTTTAACTCATTCATCCATTACTTGGATAAAGGGGCAGAGGCTGCCTCAGCAATTTCCCCGACGACACAAAGCCAGGAGGAGTGGCTGATATCTCAGACTCTGCTGCACTTCAGAGGGACCGTGGCAGGTTGAAGGGATGGGCAGAGAAGAGCAATCTGAAATTCAGGAAAGGCAAATGCAAGGTGCTACATGTAGGGAAGAATAACCCCAGGCACCATTACAGGCTGGGGGCCAACCTGCTGGAAAGTATCTCTGTGAAGGTGACCAAGCACTGGAATAGAGAACCTGTACAGTCTCCCTCACTGGAAATATTCAAGAACCATCTGAATACCATCCTGTGCCATGTGCTCTGGGATGACCCTGCTTGAGCAGGCAGGTTGGATCAGATGACTGTGGTCCCTTCCTACCTGACCCATTCTGGGATTCTGTGTGTTGGGCTGCATCAAAAACAGTGTGTCTAGCAGGTCTAGGAAAGGGATTCCCCCTCCCGCTCTAATCTTGTGAGACTCCACCTGGAGTACTGTGCTCAGCTGTGGGGCTCCCAGCATAAGAAGGACATGGACCTGTTGAAGCAAGTCCAGAGGAGGCCTCAAAGGTGATCAGAGGACTGGGAAACCTCTCCTATGAAGATAGGCTGAAAAGAGTTGGGGCTATTGAGCTTGAAGAACAGGAGCCTACAACGGAGATGGAGAGGGATTTTTTACAAGGGCCTGCTGAGATATGATGAGAGGTGCTGGCTTTAAACTGAA